>CAWUFW010012170.1:207500-559931 GCA_963921515.1 Calotriton arnoldi | reverse complement strand
GGGATGACAATGAGAGTGTCATGACAGAACAGCCAGAAGCGCTGGGTGCTGCAAGGCAAAGAACAAAGGTTCAAGGCCAATATGCTGAAGGAGAATCTTGAGTGCTTGCCAGAGGATGTGACCAACCGTGGGACCAGAGACTCTTTCCGCAGATATTGCTGAATATTATGAATAAAATGTTTAAATGTATCATGTGCTAAAATCGGGAGAACGAGTCAAGAATTAAGCTATGGGAATGTTTGTAGAACAATGAATAAGCCCAAACTTTAATTGAAGTCACCATGGTGTGACAGAGCCACCTTCTAAACTCACCAATCATCTGTCTAGTTTCAAGAAATGTTTCAACTGATGTGGGACGGACATGTAGGTTTTAGGGTATAACTGGGGTGCCTTTAGGGGTGTGGTTAAGTTAGGCTGGCTACAGAGAGAGAGAGAGGGGAGATGCGTCGCTGTCCGTCGGTTTGCAGAGAGGCCTAGCTGTTCCTGTCCTGTCCCGTTCCTGTACTTGTAATCTTTGTCCCCTGACTCTATTTCAGGGGACCCCCACCATCACTTTGGCCAGAGGGGTGGTTTTCTACCGTTTCCTTCGGGTTGGTATTATTCTGACTCGTGCTTGCAAAAATTACCTGTAAATGAATGTCCCTTCACCTGTCCACTCCGTCATAAGTGCATTTAAACGCATTATTTAGATGAATCTATTGTCTCTTCATCTGTCCCCTCCGTTTGATATATTTTGTTTCGCATTTTGATTTTTCTGAAACTGATGTCTCTTAATCTATCCACTCCTTCATGCATAATGTCATTATTTGATTGATGAGTTTGTCTCTATTCAGAAATTATTGATGTATTCTCTCCTTTTGTGAGTTCATGGTTTGCACTTGTGACCGTATGCATTGAGCATTTTTATCATTTAATTTGAGATAAAGCTTTATTAATTTCACCGAGTGTCTGTGATTATTTAGCTGACTGAATAGTTAGTTAGATAGTCTTATCATTACCATCAACTATTCAACTAATTGCTTCATCGACCAAGTAGAAGAAAAGTTGATGTATAAGCTAGATGAATATTTTGGGATATTACACATGAAAATTGGAAGGAAAAGAATTGAAAGTATATAAATTGACCCCAGCGCATCAGGGATTTTGGTGAATGTGTATGGGCCATTGTTCTGCGAAGTTGTTGAGTATTGATCCCTGATCAGGTATTGGCCTTGCGCTGGATCATAACTGAACCATATTCTTCATTACAGGACGTTGGACTAAACAATAATCAGTTATGTCTTTACAGCTTTCAATTTATTACATCATGTAAGAAAACACTGATGTCAATTAATCTTATGCAAAAGTCATAACAGCTAAGCACAAACTTAATAGATATTTGCCCAATAATTTGGTTGCATCACGCAACTAAATTTCATACTCTTAGGGTTAGATCTTTCAGCCTTAGGGTAATCTTCCCCCAAACCTTTTGCCTTAACCCTCCTATTTTTCTGAATTTGTTTTTGCTGGCCTTAGAACTTATAACCAGTGCTAAAGCTTTGTGCTCACTCCCTAAAACTGGCTTACTCCTGATTGGCATATTTAGTTTACCCATAAGTCCCTAGTAAAGTGGTATACAATATACCCAAGGGCTGTCAATTAAATGCTACTAGTGGGACTGCAGCATTTATTGTGCTTCCCACTTAAGTAGCCCTATGAAACATGTCTTATCTTCTTTTGCAGTCTGAATGCAGTTTTAAACTGCCAATTTGACATGGCAAAATAAACTCCTTGCCAAACCTTAAACTCCCCTTATATTACATAGGTCACCCCTAAGGTAGGCCCTAGGTAGCCCATAAAGCAGGGGGCATTGTAATTAAAATGTTAGACATGTACTTTAAAGTTTTACATGTCCTGGTAGTGAAAAACTCAAATGTTTTCACTCCTAAGAGGCCTACATCTCCCATAGGAAAACATTGGGTTGCCTTATTACATTTATTAAGTGCTAACTTTTGATTGGGAATGGGGAGGAATTTCATGTTTAGTGTCTGAGAAATTGTACTTTAAAATGCTCTTTAATGGTAAAGTTGGATTTTAAGTTACAATTTTGAAAATTACACTTTTAGAAAATTAGCATTTTCCTGTGCTGGCTATTTGATGGCTGCACCCTGTACTTGGGTCACATGACTGGGTATAGTTGGCAGTTGGATTTTGTGTATTTCCCCCAGCCAGCCACACAATAGAGGGGTTAGGTGGCCCTGATTGTCCATCCCTGACAGAATGGGGGAGGTGGAGCCCGACTTGCTAATCAATACGCTGTGCCCTGCCTTCACACAAAGAACTTCATACTAGTGCTTCATGCCTGCTGCCAGGGCAGGGGAGGCAGGAAATTCCAAGCACTTCAAAGAAAATCTTGAGAAACTTCTCCCTAGTTCAAAGAAGGCACCAGGTATAAAAATTGGACTCTCAGACCCACTCTTTAGTTCACTTTCTGGACCTGTGGAAGGACTCTCAGAGGATTGACTGCTGCTGTGTACTTCAGAAGACTGCTTTGCTGCCTGTGGAATAACTTCTCTGCTGCCTGAAGCCTGCTTTGAACCCTCAGAGGCCTGCCCTGCTGCTTGAGCCATGTTCCACTGCTTGAAACAAGGACTACTAGAGTGACCCCAACTCATATTGCTATAATTCAGCACAAAAACACAACAGGACAAAAATCAACAGAACACATTATCATTGTAACAAAATACCACACAAGAAATGTACATATATTCATGCCACACATTACTACGTCCTTAATCCTATTTTTATAACATGGTGGGAAGGCACTTGGAACCAGCATTACTTTAACTTACCACCAAGGACATAAAATAACACCAGTCAAAAATGTTCTGTGATCCGGTCCAGTCTATTAACTTAGCACTGCCAGAAGTCACTTTAAGTGATATGGCTCAGTAGGTGAAGAAGTGCATACCTAATGTGCACAGAAACATTTTCATTATTAATCTTAACTAAGGAGGCCTAACACATCAAGTAGATGTGTATGTTTCTGTAAATGAATAAGCACATTTCATTTTAAATATTCCTTGTTAAAAGAAGGTTTAAAATGTTGTGTGATTTGCCATATTTTGAGCACGGTGGGGCAGGCACCCTGTCTAAATAAAGGGTTAATATTTTCAAATAGCCTGCCATTAAAATAGCAGAGTGATTTTAAAACCATGACCATATGCCTTCTGGTATTTTTTTTAGTACAGAATGACAGAAATGAAGATCAGAATTCCAATGAATTTTGCAGTGAGAGGGTTCGTATTATGTAAGCACTAAGGGACTTCAGTGTTTCTTACTGGGCAGTGCCATTTGTATAGTTTTGAAACCGATTAAATTGTGTTTGGGATATTAGCAAACCCCGCAATGAAATGTGCTGCTATAGCTTTTACGAAAGAAGAGTGAAATTGCATTTCTTGTTCAGCAGATGTGTCTGAAATACAGCTTTAACAAAATAATTTTAAACAAGTCACAATGTTCTCAAATGCATTGTATAGATACTCCTCACATAGGTCAGTAGACAGAACAAGGTGAACTTGTTCCTTAGTAAGGCTTGGCATTATCTGATAAATTGATTGCATAATCACTGGTTGGCAGGTATGTTCATGTGATCGATTTCGTTGAGAAATAGCGACTGACACACAAATATTACATCGTTTGTATGGGAGTGTTCTATATGGTTTTCCCCTTCCTGGGCCTACAAGTGCGTACATCATGACAGTAAAGATAATTTAAAGGAAGGAATTTTGCCGGTAATAGAGAAACCACTACTGAGTCTGTCTAAACTGCCCATTACTACGTGTTGAGGACTTACTCTTTCACAAGCCACCAGCCCCACTTGGTACATTGCCACCCATCTCTGGATTGAAGATTGAGGACAGGTTGCCAAAGAATAGGAGTACATTAGCGCTACAATCACATAATTGACTAATATATGCCACCACTCCGTTCGCTTTTTGCATGCCTCTCTTCTTGAAAGTTCAGAAGCCTACATTTGCTGAGAACTGGCCTCTCAGCATAGTGGCTTCTTTTTTCCCTAATGCTTCTGCTGCGTTTCCTACTTGACCCCAGCTTTTCCTTCTATCTCTTGCCCCTTGTGATAGGAGAGACTTTGGGTTCGCTGAGGTTCCTAAGTCTGTGCTGATCCCCTATCTATTGCAAGATGAAAGAAAAAAAGGTAGTTTCTACTCAATGAGCTATAGTAGTTGTCTGATTGAGATGCAACGAACAGTGGCAAGGAACCGTGCCCTTGGATCAATGATATAATATCGATTGCAACTATATTGATTCACAGAAATAATGGAAAATAAATACCGTTCACAAAAATATCACCTTCCTATACTTAATTAATAAAAACACAGTTAAAAATATCTATTTTTATATATATCAATAATATAAATATCGGTAACAAAAATATTGTTACCTTTAAATAAAATATAAATTGTCAAAAATATTGCAACATACAATCACAACAACATTATTATCACCAAAAATGAAGAAATTTCAATGCTAAACATTAAATTAACCAAAACAAATTAAGAAAAACATATAAATATTCTAACAACATTATTACAATTTCATATCACTAAAATAAACTTAAACTACCCTAAAAAATTATTCACTTTGACACATCAAAATATTAAAAAACATATTTACAAGTACTAACATATGAAGATTAAACAATAATAATTAAAAAAATTATACCCAAATAATACATACAAACTAAAAGCAGCCGGGACTACGGGAGACTGATACAGGTTTGCAGCAGGGGACTCGCCAAATCCAAATTGGTATCCTGGATGAGTACCTTTACCCTCCTGAGCCTCGAAAAACTGCCAAATTTCCATAATAGTGTATTTTACAAGTGTCAGTAAGTACACCGACACTTACACCACACACCTTAGCGCGTGTGTAGGTACTATTCAGGTTTCACGTGGCATATTTTACCTTTGCCACTCACTTTTCACTCACCTGGTCCTGACGAAAGCCCTCACGCTTGTTTTACGGGCTGAAACATGTAGACCGCCACATATAGTCAACTTACGGTAAAAAGTCCAAATTAGTTGTACTACACACATTGTTTTTAATCATATCCTGAGCCGCCAAAATTAAAACTAAGGGCAAGGATTCTCAGAGATATTTTAAATTGTAGTATTTCACTTCACATCACATATTCGCACCACACCAGCTCCGCTGTAACCAGGCGTCGTAGCACAACCGGGCAGCATTCGGCCGCTCGGTTGGGACCCCAATGATGAAGCATGACACCAACTAGGTTGGTGTGTGAGGGGTCTTTTAAACATACCTAATGGGTCCATGTTCATACCACATACAGTGATAACACTCGAGATACATAGTGGGGTCGTCCACATTGTTTAAAGTTCATTATCTCTTTGGGGAATGGGGCGCACCTCCTGCTTCATCCCTTGCTCTTCCATTGATTTTTTCAAACATTAAATTAACCAAAACAAATTAAGAAAAACATATAAATATTCTAACAACATTATTACAATTTCATATCACTAAAATAAACTTAAACTACCCTAAAAAATTATACACTTTGACACATCAAAATATAAAAAAAATATTTACAAGGTACTAACATATGAAGATTAAACAATAATAATTAAAAAAATGATACCCAAATAATACATACAAACTAAAAAAATAGAAATATATATTCAAAGTTATAAAATATACACTAATTAGCATTCACCATAATAGGCAATAACTGAAAACAAAATCCAAACTAAATGAATGCTGACTAATATAAACAAACCATAAATGAAAGTAACCAATACAATTTTACTATTAATTAAATTAACAATATAAAAGGCACAGAAAATATGAATACTTACTACACTAACAACTATGAAAGCTAAAGACGACAATATTCTGCTGGATTTGCCGAATACAATCTGAAAACAGAAGTGGAAGAATACATACAAGTACCTTCTAAAGTAAGTAAAACATTTATTTAAACTAACTTATAAATTAATTAATTTAAAAAACAGAGAAAAATAAACAACTAACAAAACATTCTACTTGTTTTATCTCTTAAACTGTAGATACAAAAGAGAAATTGCTACACTATTGACAAACTACCAATCTACTGAAAAACTACAGCAATCACATACCTGAAAAAAGCACACAAAAAGTAAGTAAATAAAAATTATTTCTCAAGACCAATTCATCATAAAATGCTAGAAATAAAATTAAACTCCCTCTCAGCCTCCACTAGCTACCAACAAAAAAACATTTATAATAAAACTTAAGCAACTTGTTTTCTCCAACAGAAGGCGAACCCCATGACCCACATTACAACAGCCCCAAAGGAAAACCAGAAAATAAAGACTTCAGTTACCAGCAAGAATACATATGTAAGTATAAAATAGAAAACAAAAGTACCATAACTTTGTATTTCAACAATAAATGTAATGGACATTTTTTAACATTTAATTATTTGTATTACTACACTAATTTCAGGCATAATTAAGGAATAAATTATGTAACTTGTAAAGCACACAGCTAGCACAGTTACTCAAAGAGTAACCTGGCGCTGCAACATGTAGCTAGGATAGAACGGGCAGTATTAATGACTGAAGAGATGAGTTTTCAATAATTTGCAAAAAGCAGTCTTATTTGCTAGACTCCTGAGTTGCATGGGAAGAAGATTCCACATTTTGGGCACACAGACCAAGAAAGATGCACCACTACCTCTTGCTTTTTTGAAACAGGGGACCATTTTTAAATCAGCTTTACTAGATATATTTGGCTAGTACTCCTGAATTCTTTTGTTCAGATAGTAAGGGCCAGAGTTCTGAAAAAGCACAGTGAGCAAGCACTAACACTTTAAACATGTTCCTCTTGTTGACTGGTAGCCAATGAAGTTGCTTAAGGTAAGGTGATGTCAGAGTGCTCTTAGGACGTTTGAAAAGCAGACGAGCTGCCATGTTCTGGATTATGTGTAGTCTCCAGATCAGAGAAGTAGGTAGACCCAGATATAAGAAATTTGCTTAGTATAGTCTAGATAAAATAGAGGCTTGGACTACAGTTTTTCATGCATCTCATGGAAAACAGGTCTTAACTACTGAAATAATCTGGGCTTTGAACATAAGTTAATCAAAATGGGAAACAATTACTTTCTCACATGTGCTACACTTACAGCCAAGAAAGTACACGAACAGAAACTATGGGCATCATTATGATGGCGGGCGGACAAAGTCCGCCCGCCATCCTAACGGAAAAAGGGAACGCCCGCCATATGTGCGGCGGTCCCGTGGGGAAGATTAGGATGCGCCCGCCACACTGGCGGGCGCATCCCGCATTTTTAACATTGCGGCGGGCGGTGCTTTCAGCAGCACCCACTCCAATGGAAAAAATGCATGTTGTGCATTTGCATGCACAACGTGGCAGGCACCGCGCGGTGCCTGCCACATTGTGCATGCAAATGCAGGGGGGTACCGTAGGTACCCCCCATGTGCGCCCCCCACCCCCCAAACACCCTGGGGGCCCGCAGCGGGCCCCCACATGCAGCCACCGCATGCCTTTATATGGCGGCAACGCCGCCATGGAAAGGCACATCACCGCCAGCATCTTAATATGGATGGCGGTGTCTTGCAGACACCGCCACCATATCATGCCCCTTTTCCGCCCGGTCACCTGTTTGACCGGCGGAAAACCGGCAGACGGTCTTTCCGTCCGCCGGTGTCCCCCCCGCCATACTAATATGGCGGGGGGAAATGGGAGGCAGGTGGTGAATAATGGCAGGCGGATCGCCACCGCCATACGGGCGGTGGTGATCCGCCCGCTATTATAATAGACCCCTATAAATTGAAAATGCACTAAATATTACTCTAATGCTTGCTATAGGAGGGCGAATACAAAAGATGATGTTGTTAATATTAATGTAAGAGAACACAACCACCCCCAAATGTCACAGAAATCGAAGTAAGGCATGTACTACAAGATTTAAGAGCTCCATAGAGCCCACAACTAAAATACTAAAATATATGCTCCCTAAAGTCCTGCTCAACCCACCTTAAAATGCTTAATAGAACAAACTAAAAAAGCCACCTGTGACAAATTCCTGAATACTTACCCACCACACACAATGAAGAACCCTTCCTCTTACATAATGACCTTAACAATGAGAAATGCATTATAATATTTGCTACAGTATATAACTTATTAAAACTAAGCCAGTGTCAAACATGGATGATTAATGTGCCCCAAACCATTCACTCAGATATAAATCATTCATGGTGAATATCAAAACACTAATATACTATTCATATAATTTCTGCCACCTAATAAACAAAGTAGCACTTACTACGAACTACTAAACGGCATTAAAATTAAAACAAACAATTACTCCCAACATAAAACAATAATTGATTTTGAACAAGCCATGATCCAAACTATCCTTAAACTATACCCACACACAGCTATACAAGGTTGCTACTTCAATTTTAACCAAAGCATTTGGAGACACATCCAACAATCTGCACTTGCTGTCGAATATACAACAAACAGCCAATTTGCCTTTAAAAAATGATTGCACTAGCCTATGTCCCTGTAGCAGAAGTAGCTAACCACTACAACTTACTTATAGAAAGTTCATTCTATCAACAAAACAAACACAAACTAAGTCCCCTAATGGACTTCTGTGAAAGCACTTGGGTTGGCTGAATGCACCACTCTAGACAGAGATGCACTATCTACACTAGGCAGAACACAGTTTACAGATTCATAAAAGCCCTAGAAAGAGAACAAAGGTACCAATAACTACAAATGGAGCAATCAGTAACCCAACTTGAACATAAAATTAGCCAACAGACCAGTAGAATGTACGACATGCTACAATGTAAAGTGAAACTCTTTATTAACAACAAGGGAGAACACTACTTAGATTCAATAGCCAAAACCCTATTATAAAGCAACAAACTCTACTCAGTAACCTAAGGCAAAACCTAAGGCAGTATACCTTATGCAAAATTCAAACCAGCATAACTAAAATATTTGTAACTACCTATTAAATAAAATAGTCAAAGGACATACAACTTAAATAGCAAGCAAAACAAATTCAGAAAATAAATATGCATATTTGTTTGCTAAAAAACGAAACACTCTCTAACCAAAAAGTTCAAAATGACAAATAAAATCAATGGAATCAGTTAAGTACAAAACATAAAATATAATCTAACAACTACCAATCACATCAAATCACATACATAATAAAATTAAACATTACCCACTCACAAAAAATAACTTAAATAAAACTTACTGTTCTGTAGCTGTAGAACTTTACCCATATCCATGTAGTCAAAAATATAATCCGCTACAAAGCAGGAAAAATACTTACAAAAAAGCCCTCCAAAAAATGCAAAAATAAAAGGAAATCAACATTAAAAATATTGGTTCACTAGAAATCAAAAGGATTTCCTTTAAAAAATAAAGCAACATCCAAACGTCCATTTGCTAACTTTGGGTCGCTCAATCTGTAAAAATAAACATAAATGCCCACCCACAAAAAACAGTATCTTCAAACTTACCATAAACAGTACAATTAAACTATACAAAGCACATAACATTATATAAAATAACAATGCATTACTATTAAACTCTAAACAGGCCTAACACAGAACACTAATAAACAAAATAACACAAGCTACAAGTAAACCTTAAAAATCTTAGAAAGCAACACTTTAGTTACCATTTACTAGTACTCCCTACATCTCCCCTACACCCAAAATCCTATAGAAAACCTTAAAAAGGTCTTACCTATCCTGCGAACAGAAGTACCTTCCCATGACTCGCTTCCAGAACAGTGAATGAAACATGACACAAATAGACTGCAAAAGTAAAGTTTGCGGTAAATAAAGGGCTGCTAAATTAAAGAAAAAAAAAGTCTATCTCGTTATATAAATCAATGGAGATTTAAATAGAAAATGTTTTATAAATGTTTTAAAAATTGTAAAAATTTGTAAATAGTGTAAAACATGTCAATAAAAGTTGTGTGAAAATATGAAACACTTATGTAAAGTATAAAATAAATAATACTATAAAAAAGTAAACAATATAGTATTATTTAAGATATACTTAAAAAAGAATTTAAAAATTGTGAACAAACATTTATGTGAAATAAGTGTATATATGTATAAACAATAAATGTACTACACTTAAATCAAAGAAACATTTAGAAATGCACAACACTGTTCAAAACATATCTGAATGTTTTATTTGATATTAAAAATGTACTAAAATATTGTTTAAATGTAACAATGAAAATGTTTTTGTATGTGTATAAATATGTATGTAATTACAAATGTATACATATACATTAAATACATGTTAAAAATTACAAACTGTGTTATTTGCCTATATTATTAAAACAATTTAAATAGTGAGAAATGCAATACCAAGTCCTATCTAAACCATTCAGGGGAAGGCGTTGCACACTAAAGGGATTACAGTGACTATTCCCACTCCAATCTAAACACTATTGGGGAAGGTCTTGGACATTAAAGGTGGTTTCATTTACTATTCGCACTCCAATAAACCATTTTGGGCAGGGAGTTGGACACTAAAGGAGTTGCATTTACTATTCTCACTGCAATCTAAACCATTTCAGGTAAGGTGTTGAGCCCTCAAGGGGTTATGCTTACTACTTCCACTCTAATCAAACCATTTTAAAGACGTTGTTGAATTCTAAACGGGTTAAATATACTATCCTCACTCCATAGTAAGACATGTTAAATAAGTGTTTTTACAGTAAAAAATGAAATATCTTATAACCCACTCTTACCTAATAAATATTTGCAATATAATTAACACTACAAATTATCTAAAGCGATAATTAATTTTGATTGGCAAAATTAAATAAATCATACATTATATTCAATATTATTATAAAATAATTAACAAACATTATCATTACTACATAAAATTACACATTAACAATAGTTAAAGAAATTGCAAAATGACAAACATTATCTTTAAATTATATATTTAACATACCATATAGTAATTATAATATACAACATATAATAATTTTTTATTATACACAGAAATATTTAAATTATCTTCACAATTTACTAATTTATAATAATTTTATTATTTTCAAAATAAAATAAAAAAATTATGTAAACAAAATTACAAAATAATTATAATTTTCAATTTTTAAACATAAATTAATTTTAATGCATAATATTTACATGCAAAAGCTAAAATGTGAGCATATAAAAACCATATTTAAATTACATACAGTAAATTATATTTAGAATATCTTATACACAAAATAATTATTAAATAATTAAATTCACAGGGCATGGTCACGCAAGATGGCCGGCAGAAAGCATCTCTAGGAGGCTCCCTGTCGACCCCGACCTGATCCTACATAATCCTGCTATCCATAATGCCGCTTTAAAGACCAGCAGTGCTCCTCAACATCCTGGGTGTCCCCTGCACCCTTGGATTAAGCTTTTGTGTGCCCCACATTGGGATTTCCTTGGCCGGGCTGCTCTGGCATATGGTGGGCCTTTGGACATTGGAGACAGTCTGATCGGGCCTGCGGAGCTTGCGTTGGCCTCAAGACTGGTGCTGGAGGTGATCCCCGGTGACTCCGGTCTCATCGCCTGATTTCCTGGAGCGGGCATGGTCAGATCACTGGACAGAGGCTGCCTGCTCTCCCTTTCCTGCTGGGACTCGGCTGCTCGCTGAGTTGCCACGGATGAGCGGGCTGCGAGACGGGGGCTCCCTGCACCCGGGGATTCACCCGCTGCATTGCTGCACCTCCGGATCCGGGCCAAATCCTTTTCGCCCTTGTGGGCCCATCCTGCAGGGGGAGACAGTGGTCAGCTCCCTCCTACACCAGTCTGCCTGCGTGACTTGGATAGGCTCCCTGTGGGGGATGGACCTTGCTGCTGGGACGCCTGAGCTGCTGCCCTGATATCTAGCTCCTAGGCTGCAGGAGTTAAGTTGGAGTAGGGGCACTAGGCCCATGAACTTATGGGGGCCTGAAGAACATGGGGCCTGCTTTCTCTGCTGGTAGCCGCCTGAAGTTCCTGGTGAGTGCTGGGCCCTGGGCCCTGGGGGAGTCTCTCTGCTGGCACAGTGGGGCCACGAGACACACGGCTGAAACTGGACATCGACCCGTCCCTCCATTTCTTCCTCCCGTCAGACTTCCTCCCTGTTTGGGGCGTTTTTGCTGGCAGTCCAAGCTGAACGTTTGGGGGCTATCCTCCTCTGGGTGCGTCTCCTATTGGGGGACCCCTTGACTGTCTCCTGCCTTTGACAGATTCACTGATCACTCTCCGTGTTTGGAGGTCCAGCTGTGCGGTGGTAGGGGCCAGATGGGTCTGTAGTTGCTGGCATTGTATGGGACTCTGGCCCCAGAGGGGGAGCACAATCAGTGGAATCGGTAGCTGTGACATTTAATGGTGAGGAGTCCCTACTGTCCTCTGCATGGGGGGAAATAAACAGTCAGGCCCCCCGCAGGGGAACACCATGGACAACTGTGCCACGCCGGTGTCCTCCTCGTAGCCACAGACAAGGCAGGATGGCACCCGGGGGGATCCAATTTCAGACCAGTCTGCTGATGACCCCTCCCGGGCGGAGATCCTTGGTGTTATCCAGGGCTCCAGAGTAGCGCTGGAGGGAAAGATCAAAATAGTGACATTTTAGGTGAACCTCCTTCGCATGGATCTCCGAAAGGTCCCAGACAAGGTCCGCGTTGCCGAAGGGTCCATTGCTGAACTTAAGTCAGAGGCGGCAATGCTCTGTAAGCAGGTGGCTACTATCACATCCAAAACTGGGGCTCTGGAGACATGGGAGGAGGATGCGGAGGGGAGGTCTTGTTGCAATAATGTCCACTTACTGGGTAGCTCCTGGAGCGCGCTGAGGGGGGAGCTACAGAGAGCTTTGTTAAACGATGATCTGAGACACGCTGAAGCCAAGTGGGCTATCCTCCTTGTTTGTCATCGAGAGAGCGCATCAGGTATTGGTGGCCCCCCCAGCCACCCTGAGCTCTAAAGACAGACTGTATCCTGCATGCGGCCAGGGAAACGGAAAATGCCATTTTTGAGAACCACAAGATTTGCATCTACCCAGACTACATCAACAAGTTGCAGGGGACTCAGAAGAGTTTCCTGGAGGTTAAAGCCAAGCTGCAGTCCATGGGCATCCGGTACTTGCTACTGTACCCTGACAGGTTGTAGGTGCTGTCAGAGAGCAAATCTCACTTTTTTGTTACACCGGAGGATGTCTGGAGGTGGTTGGAGGTATGGGATAAGGTCCCACGGGACAGGCCAGGCCCCTGGCGCATTGGGCCTCCAGAACGAAGGAGGGGCGCACAACCCAAACTGGAGATCGCATGAAGGACCTGTATCCAGTGAAACTTCGGCTCCTTGCGGTTGCAGCTCCTCGAGCGTTATCATTCAGGATGTATGCGCCATAGTGCTGACTTTCCCTGAAAGTGCAGTGGGACCCGAGGGGAGAATATCTGGCCAGGAGGCTACCTGGGTGCTCAGTGACTCTGCTACCTGATTGCGGTTGTTGCACTGTTTTGTAATTATTTCACCTCTTTCTTTTCTTCTTCTGGGTTTGGGGGTCAGCAACGTCCTGCAAGGGGAACTTTGAGTCTGAGAAGGACTACTGACTTTGTTAACATGATGGATTTCATTATGATGCAATCTTTGGTACGGCATTCTACTGAGATTGGGGTGTCGGGCGCCTTCTCCATGGATAGTGGTATGCCATGGTTGTGGGTGGTGGGTTTAGGCTGTGGGGCCTGACAGCATGGATATGGATGGATGGGCAGTGTGGTGTTTGGTTGTTTCACTGTTCTTCCGTGGTGGGTGGAGTTGGGTGTGTTAGTTTGATTTGCACTTCGTTAGTTATGGAAGGCACATTTATTGTTGCAGTGCGCGCAAGATGCCAAGTCACTAGGTCTCTTTGAGTGTGTTTCTTGGACTACTTGACTATGAATGGCTGACTGTATGAATTTCCTCACATGGAATACAAGGGGATTGAAGGGATATAGCAAAAGGTATAGAGTGCTGTAAGGATTAAGAGCCACTTAGACAGGAGGATACACTAATCGGTAGTCTATATTAAGGGGTGTTTATTGAAAACAAACAATCCACAGAGGACTATCCAAACAAAAGAATCAAAGAAAAAAAGAAAAAAAAGGAAATTGCAGGAGGCTGGCATAGGTTTTTGATGGCCTTCTTCAAGTACTCAGACATATGTGAACACAGACCAAGGACATAGTCCACAATATCTTGTTTAGAAGGTTTGAGAGGCTGCTCCCAGCCCTCCTTAACCAGACACAATGGACCCCTAACTGGATGTCCTAACAGAGGTTCAAATGGGCTGTAGCCCACTCTCTCCTGAGGAACGTCTCTGTAGGCAAAGAGAAGGCAGGGTAGTAAGACATCCCATTTTCACCTGAGCTTTTCTGGTAGTCCCATGATCATACCCTTTAGGGTCTTGTTGAACTTTTTAATAAGCCCATTGCACTTTGGGTGGTAGGGTGTGGTAAACTTGTAGTTTACACCACACTCTTTCCACATGTCAGTAATTTAACTAGACATGAAGTTTGTACCTCAGTCTGTTAAGACCTCCTTATGAAACCCCACTTTGTAAAAGACTCCCAGAAGGCCCTAGCCTTTACAGGAGCTGTAGTGGTCCTAAGGGGAATAGCCTCTGGATACCTAGTGGCATAGTCCACCACCACTAGGATGTAACTGTGTCAAGATGCTGTTGGAGGGTTTAATGTTAATGTTAATGTTAATTGTGATTTGTGGAGCGCTTAATACCGGCAGGTCTCTAAGCGCTGTGAGAAGAGCAGCGACATTCCCCACGAGTGAATGTGACCCCTGACTGGACTATGTTATGCCCAGGCTTCAGTGAAGAGGAGAGTCTTCAGTTTCTTCCTAAACCGAAGGAGAGCTGTTTCGAACCGAAGGTGGTGTGGCAACTTATTCCACAGTTGCGGGATGAGGACGGAGAAGGCTCGTCCTCCTTTAGTCGGGTAGTTAAACCGTGAGCAGGTTAGTTGGCCACCCATGGATGATCTTAAGTTGCAGCCGGGGACGTATTTCCCCAGGCGCTCTTTGATGTATCTTGGGGCCTGTCCATGCAGGGCCTTGTGGGCGATACAAAGTCCCTTGACTCTGGCCCTCTGTTTGATGGGGAGCCAGTGGAGTTTTTGCAGCAGGGGAGTAGCCCGTGTGTGTCTGGGGAGCTTGAAGATCAGCCTGGCAGCGTCATTCATCACCACCTGAAGGTTGCCTAGCAACTTGTCCGGTAACCCAATGTAAAGTGAGTTACCATAATCTAGTCGTGACATGATCAAGGCTGTCACCACAGTCCGCATGGGTGGAGAATGAGAGGAGGGGTAATAGTTTCCTCAACTGCCTTAACAGGCCCACACAGGTCCTGAACACGGTGGATACTTGGTTGGACAGTGAGAGTTTGGCATCTATTTTGATACCCAGGCTTTTTACCACCGGTGCTGGAGACGGAGTGTCTCCCAGTTCTTGTGGCCAGAATTGGTTGGTCCATGGGTTGCTGTCCGTAGTAATGGCCAATACCTCCGTTTTGTCTGGGTTAACCTTAAGTGAATTGGCTGTCATCCAATTTACCACATATCTCAGCATGTCTTGCACCCGTGCCTGTGCTTGTGGGGTGTTGTCAATTTGTAGAACAATTTGTGTGTCGTCAGCGTAGTTAAACACCTGGCAGTCCATCCGGACCAAGTCCCTTACCAGCGGTCTGAGATAGATGTTAAACAGCAGTGGGGACAGAGCAGACCCTTGCGGGACTCCACAGGTTATAGACCCCCTGTCGGACACACAAACACCACTAGGATGTAACTGTGTCAAGATGCTGTTGGAGGGTTTAAGGGACCAACAATGTCTATCCCTACCCTCTCAAAGGGAACCCCAACCACTGGAAGTGGAATTAAGGGGGCCTTTGTAGTGCCACCTGACTTATAACTGGCTTGGCAAGTGACACAGGAGCGACAAAACTCCTTGGTGTCTTCAGACATGTGGGGCCAGTGAAAATGAGGGACACGCCTGTCCTAAGTCTTGCTTTGCCCAAGATGTCCTGCAAGGGGAATGTCATGTGCTAGGGATAGAAGAAAACCCCTGAACTTCTGAGGTATTACCAACCTCCTGGTGGCACCACGCTTAGGGTCTCTACACTCAGAGAACAGGAGCCCATCTTCCCAATAGATCCCATGGGACCCACTGACACTCCCTACCTCCTCAGCAGCAGCTTGCTGTCTGAGATGTTCAAGAGAGGAGCAGGATTTCTGCTCCAAACTCAAGTCTGCCCTGGAAGGGCCCCCTGCCCCCAAGAACTCTGCCTGATCAGGCCCAATTTCCTCTGGGACAGTTCCTTCACAGGAGCTGAGGTCATCACCGTCAGGAGACTGACTCTCACTGGGAGTTTGGGAGAAGGATAATTCCTTTCCCTTCCTGCTCCTTCTCTTAGGAGCCAACTGGTCAAATGTTCCAGGAACCAGTGCTCCCTCAGTACTTAGCTGTTTGGCCTGAGCCCTGGTGACAGCAAATGTACTGGCAGAGATTCCTTTCATCTCTGTATGTGTCCTGAACTCCACTTCAGACCAGACTGCAGTTTCCAAATCATTGCCCAACAGACAGTCTACAGGTAGGTCTGGGGTAACCACAACTCTTAAAGGGCCAATTACCCCTCCCCAGCTGAGATTCACAACTGCCAAGGAGTGATCAGTCCTGACATTGCTGGCGTTGGTCACTTGGTAAAGTTTACCAAGTATGATTTATTCAGGGGACACAAGTTTCTCTGTCACCATTGTGACACTGGCTCCTGTGTCCCTGTAAGCCATAGCTTCTTGACCATTGATCAAATGCTGTTGTCTGTACTTGCCCAAGTTAGTGGGACTTACAAGTAAAGTGGCAAGGTCCATGCTACTGTCACAGACAAAGACAGCCTGAGTGGGTGTTCTGACTAGGCCAGAACCCACTTCAGAACCCAAGGTTAACCCTACTAATCCCTTGGGGGCTGTACTACCACTTATACTGGGGCTAGAGGGGCTAGTTGCCTTAGCGGCAGTGGTAGTAGCTTCCTTGGTATTGGCCTTAGGACAATTGGCGTCCCTTGGCCTGTGGCCTTTCTCCTTACACAGGCAACACCAAGGTTTCTTTCCAGAGGAAGTGGAGGATTGGGACCCACCCCCAGAGGCAGGTTTTTAGGGACCTTGTGAAGACTCCTTTTTGTCTTTGCCCTTCCCCCCACCCTTATCTTGGGCCTTAGAAGAACCTTGCTTCTTCGGGTCACCTCCACCACCATTATCTTTCTGCTTAACCCTGGTACAGACCCATTTGTCTGCCTTCTTTCCCAATTCTTGGGGAGAGGTCAGATCAGTTGCTGATTTTGACTATTATTAATGATGTACTCCCTCATCAACAAATTGTACAATCCCTCATAGTCATGTACCTTGCTTCTATGAAGCCAGCCTTCCAGAGCCTAAATTCGTTGTCTATAAAATCAACACAGTCTTGGATGTGTGCCTTATGTGTATCCCTACACTTAACCCTGCATTGCTCAGTGGTTAAACCAAATCCATCTATGAGGGCACTCTTCAAGACTGAGTGATTGTCTGCATCCTCCTCCCTAACAGTGAGGAGTTTGTATCTACCTTTGTTAGCAGAGGAGAGCCACAGGATAGCAGCCCACTGCCCTTGAGGAACCTTCTGAACTTTATAGGCCCTCTCTATAGCAGGGATCCATTTATGGATGTCATCCCCTCCTGATAAGGAGGGACTATCCTGGTCAGGTTCCTAGTATCAAAGGACGTTTCCCTGACTTTAGGTACACTAGTGCTGCCATCATGGGACTCTAGTCCCAAATGTTTCCTAGCCCTCTGAACTTCCAGGGTCTTCTTGTCAAGGGCCAGCTGCTTTTGCTTGAGCTTTACTCTCTCAAATTTGAGTAGGTGGTACTCCCTCTCTAAGGAGTCCTCCCTCTTGCTAGAGATGGAGGTCCCTATGGAATTGTTAGATGCATTAGAATTGACAGAGGAGTATCAAGACTTCCCCTGCATTCTCTGCACCCTCCCAGAAGGAATAAAGGAGGACCTACCTCTAGGGACACTCTCTGTGCTATCAGTACTGTTGCCTGGGGGATCAGAGGTCACCAGTGTAGAGTCATTAGACTCCTCCTGGTCATGCTCAGATTTAAGGTCACTAGGGGCAACCCCTCCTGACCCTTCTTCTGGAGCATCTCCACCCACTTTGTCCTGCCCTTCTGACCTATCAGGATTCTGGAGGTCATCCTGCAGAAGCAGCTTTAAGAGTAGCTTAGTGTTAGGGTTGCTACCTGTCTTTAACTTTCTGTAGGCGCACAGGGTCCTCAGTTCCTGGAACTTAAGACCACTGTTTCTAGAGAGTTGGGAGCCACCAGGTTCCCCAACTAAAGACATGGTGTAGTGTGCTGTTGCACCTATCTACCCTAGTGAAAACTAAACTTCCAAAGATTGGTGAAAGGGTTGTGCTAAGCCCTTAACAACCAATATAAAAGTTCAGTAGAACTTACTATTGCAAAAATATTTTATATGTGCCTAATGCTAGTGATGGTTTTTCATTTAATCCACAACTAGATTAGCTTGTATAGCAATGGAGGCTTAAATTCCGACCACTGCACACCAATGTAGGAGGCTGGCTTAGTATATGGTGCACACTTATTTAGTGAAGCACCCTGCACTAATACAGACAACCCTTATGGTGATTTTAGTGGTCTTAGACAACCATAGAAAGCTCTCTAAGTGGTAGCTGAGGAGAGCAGCCTTCAGGCATAGTCCAGAAGGAGGGTTAAGCAGCTTGTTATACCAAAACTAATCATATAGTGTAAGTTAAATGAAAAAGAACCACACAGTGTAGTTATAAAAAGAAATATATTTATTATACACACTCACTAACACATTGGTATATCTCCTACCCGGAGATATCAACACAATACATACAATACTCCAAATGTAAACAGGTAAGTAAGCACAGTGGTCTCCAGGGCTAGACCAAACCATATACTAAAGAAGTGGAATGTGAACTGCAACCAGGTCTTGGACCAGAAGACTCAGAAGAGCTGGGGACACAAGGGACCACCTGAGGTAATTACCCAGTAACCCCACGGAGGCTATGTGCAGAGTGGAAATACAGCCGGGTACTCAATGCAAGTCAATAGGAACGTTGCAGTTGCAGTTTTCAAGAAGGATCCTTCCCACTGAACCCTGAGGAAACCCCATGGAAGACAGAAGGTTGGAGAGTCACCCCACCCGTGGATACCCGAGGAACCAGGATACCTACACCAGGGAAGCCGGGTGCATAGGTGCGAAGTGATGTCGGAAATCGCTGTAGACCACAATGGAGGACTTCAGGCAAAATGCCACTGGCAGAGAAGGTGGAAGTGTTCGGTGGAATCCAAGGATGGATTCTTGAAGAGAAGTACCTGCAAGCAGAGGGGACAGAGTCTATGCCACTCGGAAGTGACCAGGAGGCACGGAAGACCAATGACCACTGATGACAGAAGATGCAGGTGTGATGACGGTGACCTTGTCGCTGCAGCTGTGAGGACCAGGCGATGCTGTGGAAGACCAGGAGCCATTCACGAGCTGTCCCACGTTGGAAGTCAAGACCCAGGGGGTCGGTGCCCGGCAGGAGCACCCACAAGCCTAGGCAGCAGCAACAGACGTGGTAAACGAAACAGGTGCAGCGTTGGGACCAGCAAAGTGCAAGGGACTTACCAAGTGCAGGAGAGTCAGAGCAGGCCTGAGCAAGCAGGGGAGCCCACTGTAGCCAAGGAAGACCCTCAAGAGGACCTACAGGCCGAAGGCACAGGAGTCGCAAGAGGACCTCGAGCAGCTCACCAAAGATGCAGCCCCACGGTGCAGAGGATGCAGTGAGGACAAAGATATTGGTAGGAGGAGATGCTGGAGGCTGGAGCTTCTTGTAGCCCAATGATCTCTGGAGGACACAGCCAACAAGCCTTGGCAAAAGCAAGTCGACACAGTGCACAGGGGTTCTGTTCCAGTGGTTCCGACGAGGGATACTGGCCTCAAACTTGCTGGGAGGACAGGTCAGGCCTCGATGGAGTTGCAGAACCACCAATTGATTTGCTGAGCCTTTCAAAGTCTGTGGGACGTCAGGAGCAGCAGACCGGTCAGCTTTGTTGCGGTGCCCGCAGATGCAGGGGAGTGACTCCTTCACTCCAAGGGAGATTACTTCGGGTGTCTTTGATGCCCACATGCCTGGTGAGGCCTCTGGATGAAGCACCGGCACAGGCAATAAAGAAGACTTGCAGAACAGCGAGACCAGGAGCAGCAAGAGTCTTCCTTGGTGCAGTCTCAGTTCCAGGCGAAGTCCAGCAAAGTCCAAGGTGCCCAGATAGTTGAAGTTGAAGTGGTTTTGAGTTTGAATCTTGTACCATGACGAATCTGAAGAGTCAATCAGAGGTAAGCACTTAAGTACCCTAGGGAAAGGGTTGGGATGATTCAAGGATCCCTCCCAGAGGAGGGGCTGGACAGAGGGGAGGATACTCCCATGCCACCAGAGTGGGAGCCAAGGGCTCCCTGAACTGACTCAAAAAGGAGGGCACCAAATGTGCCCCTCAAAACAATCTGGTGGCGCTGGCAAGTGCCCCCACCCCAGTCCAATACACTAAGTCCTAACCTCCCAGTGACAGGAAACCTATTGTTCTGCCTTCCCCTGCTCAAGCTCAGCTCAGCAGCAGGAGGGCAAAAACGTGCCTGTGGCCGGCAGCAGCACAGGCTTGCTGTTAGACCCTGAATGACTGGTACCAGGAATACAGGTGGGCACCCTAGGGGAGCATCCCAGTACATGGGATCCTACATCCAACACTGGAATTGGTGTTAGGGTAAGATTCCAACATGTTTGAGACCAAACATGACCGGTGTAGGTGCAGCCAATATATAGTTAGACATCTCGTAATTGACTTGATGTCCACTATATGTATCAAATGGCTGACCGCACTTACAAAGCCTGGAGAATCGAGTCTGGGGTTTGTAGGGGTGTCCTGCTCATGCAGGGGCACCCTCACACTTGTAACCAAGCACTGTGCCCTCAGGACTGAAGAGCCTGCCATAGGGGTGACTTATAGGTTTTAAGTGTAGTGACCTCAGATATAAGGAGATTTATATCTGTGGGTGAGGGGTGCAAGCACCCACTCACACAGGCTGAAATGGCAGGCCTGTAGTCACAGTTTGAGTGGTCTCTCATGGGGGGGCATAATACATGCTGCAGCCCATGGGGGACCCCTTATGTACCTATGCCCGGGGTACCTTAGTACCATATACTATAATATACCTGGAGCCAATAGTGGAGGTACCCAAGTACTTACCATTGCCAAACTTAGGGAGAGAGCACAGTGACTGGGATACTGATTAGAAGGACCCCAGTCAGACTACTCAGGAAACAGCATAAAACCAGAGAAAAGTGGGGGAGCCATTAAAGCAGATCCTACTTTCCTACAGAAATAATGTCTTTCTCTCTTTCTCTGCTTCTTGGTATCCCTTTTCCTCTCTTTTGCCTCTTCTTGACAAAAGAAATTAGGTTGTATACTGCTACACACCCTCTGGAGGTTGTATGGTGCCCCTCGAAGTAATCACATAAAACACAGCTTCAGTCACTCGCTTGAGAGGTATGAGTGTTTTGTGCCCTTCACCGGGTGCCACACACAAAACAGTAACAAAAAAAACCATTAGGTTTTCTGGGTGACTTTTTACCCAGTGAATGTCACACGTGAGTCATTTGTGGCCTCTTAAGCCCTCACCACCTTCTAAATATAGTTATCCTCCCCGGGTGGACTTGCCTGGGACCACAACCCTCCGGGGCTGTGGTTTCGGGGGTCGCAGTGTCCACACCTCCTCGGGGCTCGCTGGAACCAAGCACAGTGCTCGGAGAGAGGTTGCCTGCTTCCTCTCCGGTCGTGCCATCAGCCACCTCGTCCTGCATCACCCGGTCTCGACTGAAGCTGCTTGCCTTCTCATCCTGCGTCACCCGGTCTCCGTCAAACGCTGGCCTCACGTCCTGCATCACCTAGTCTCCGCTGAAGCTTCTTTCCTCCGCTTGACTCGTCTCTGTGTTCCTGTCCCATACGCGTTTGCCTCCTCAATCAAGTTTTCCTCCTTCTGCGCATCTCTGGAGAAAGGGAGCAGTCCTTTCTTTTATGTTGTCTGCAGTCGGAGGCACTTGGTTGTGTGTGGCTGGTGTGGAGTTGTTTAACCCCATGTCATCAGTGGCAGCCATGTTGGAAGTAGATGGCATGTCCCGCGCCGTATTTCTAGTGCATTCGTTTCTCAGGCACAACAGGGTGCAGATAGCCTGACTCCAGGAAACTCACCTTATGGCTAGTGAATTCCAGAAACTAGCGAAGAAGTGGAAGAGGCAGCTATTTTCTGCAATGTATTCTTCCTATGCCAGGGGGCGGCTATTTAGATTGCGCCCGTGGTCCCCTTTCATCATACCTACAGTGAGGCTGACATTGAGGGCCACTACCTCCTGCTGCAAGGTACCCTAGAAAGATGGTAGGGCCATCACAATATTCAACACTTATGCACCAAATATAGATGATAGGCACTTCTACGAGGGGATGCAGAATTTATTGGAGGGTAGCACTGGGTCCCGTGTGATTTTGACGGAAGACTTCAACTGTATAACAGATGGTGCTCGGGCTCAGCAACCGACAAAACAGGGGGTTAAGCCACTGATGACCAACTCGCTGGCCTCGGTCATGCGCAACCTAGGCTTCCTGGGTGGATGGTAGGTACTGCACCTGGGTGGCTTGGAGTACACTTGTTACTCCCTGACACATGATACCTATAGCCCTCAGGATCACCAGACCTCAGTTACACATCTCAGGCGGTAACTTTTGGATCATGCGCCGGTTTTGCTTCACCTACAGTGGGGTGATGATCCCCACAGGGCTTGGAGTTGGCACATGCCCCCTGATCTTTTGACTGATGAGGTGTGTAGGGATTCACTGGTGACGTCACCTACTGATTATTTGGTTACAAACTGGAGTACTACAAGCGCCAGAGCTACTGAGTGGGAAGCCTCAAGGCGGTAATGAGAGGTGCATGTATAGGGACCGCCTCTGGTGTCTGGGGACAATTGAAGGCAGACATAAAGGTACAGGAGCAGCTCTTGGCCGATCTGCATAGAATGGAGGCAGGCTCAGTGGAGGCACGTGCTGAGGTGCTGCGGGCGCAGTGTACTGTCCAAGGGCTCTGGGATTCCCAAGATAAATGTACACTCAAAGTCTACCAACATTGACTGCATGGGGAAGGAGACAAATCAGTTCAGCTCTTGGGTTACGATCCTTCGGCGGGAATTGGAGGCTTCTCCTTTACACCTTTTCACTGTGGGGGGCGCGCTGGTGACAAGTGGGGTTGTGAAGTGAGCTAAAGAACGATGATGGATTCAACCCAGATCTGTGACTGAGGGTGAGTGTCTGAAAAGTTTCAGTGTTCCGTCGGTCATCTCCTTGTGTTTGCTTTGTTCGCCCAAAGTTGGCAGGGTATGCCCAGACGTGGGTCCCTTGCTCACTTTGCCACTGGATTCAAGCTAGCCTGGCTGATGAGGGGTGTTACCCCAAAACCGGTCCCAGGATGCTAGTTTCTGGTCCAGGGAAGACCTGGCTTGGCAATTCGGGCTGGACTGTTCCCAGGAGGAACAGGGTCAAGGATGATTTGCATATGGCTGGGTCTTAACTGGGGTGGCGGAGTGAGCTAAAGAATGATGATGGATTCAACCCACATCTGTGACTGGGGGTGAGTATCTGAAAAGTTTCAGCGCTCTGTCCGTCATCTCCTTGTGTTTGACAAGTCGGAGGGACATCCTGTATACCCTTAGTGTACACTTCAAACTTGTTTATTGTGCTGACCCGATCGGTTATGCTGGGGCGGTTGGCTAATTTCTCGCCGGGGTGGGTTTTCCCAGCCTGGCGCCTGATTCTGGCCAGGAGTTAGACGGGACAATAATGTTAGGAGAGATGGGAAAAGCCCTCATTGACCTCAACAAGTCCAAGGCCCCTGGCGGGGATGGCCTTCCTATTGAACTGTTTCAGACTTACTCCTCTGCCCTTAGGGAAAAGCTATCAGAGGTCTTCCTCCAGGCGCAAGCAAACTGGATCCTCCCGCCTTCCATGTGTGAGGGGATTATATGCCTCATGTTGAAACCTTGGAGAGACCCTATGGACCCCTCCTCATACAGGCCACTCACTATGCTTAACTAGGATATTAAAATCCTTTGCAAAGTTTTGACGATGAGACTGGGAGGGGTAATCTGGGGACTGGTACATGAAGACTAGTGTGGGTTTATGCCACCCTATAGTATGGTGTTTAACCTCCGTCGGCTCACACATGTACTGCTTGAAACCATGGAAGATGATTGGGAACTGGCTCTTGTATCAGTAGACCTGGAGAAGGCCTTTGGTACTGTGGAGTGGAGATACTTGATGGCAGTGCTGCGGGGTATAGGGTTCGGGCCTGTTTCTTGCGACTGTATGAAACTACTCTAAACTGACTCCATGGTGTGCATTAAGGTTGGGGGCAAATTGTCAGAGGTTTGGTCAGTGGGAAGGGGTACTAGGCAGGGATGCCCTCTGGTGTTACTGTTGCACGGGGCACTGGAGCCCTGGGGCACCCGGGTGGGTGGGTGGCTCCAATCATATCATCTCAATATACACAGATGATGCACTTATCTACGTACACTCCCCTTATTGAGCTGACTTTGGTAGGGTCTCTGGCTGGAAGGTAAATGTTTGATTTGCATATGGCTGGGTTTAGACTGGAATGGCATGGGGAGCAAAAAAGCAATGGATTTAGGCTCAGATCTCTGTACTGGGGCGAATGTTTGACATTGATCAGCATTCTGTCCATCAATTGTTATTTTTGCATTTGTCATCCCGAGTGTGACGGGTATGCCCAGACGTGGATCCTGTGCTCTCCATGCCACTGGAGTCAAGCTAGCCTGTCTGATGAGGGGTGAAACCCCGAAACCGGTCCTAGGATGCTCGTTTTCAGTCCAGGGAGAACTTTGGCCTGGCAGTTCGGGCTGGACTGTTCCCATTGGGAACAGGTTCAAGACTGATTTGCATATGGCTGGGTTTAGACTGGAATGGCATGGGGAGCAAAAAAAACAATGGATTTAGGCCCAGATCTCTGTACTGGGGTGAATGTTTGACATTGATCAACATTCTGTCCATCAATTGTTCTTTTTGTGGATGACACTTTAGCACACTTATTGATGAGAGGGAGTAGATTGGATTGTACTTTCCATATTTGGTGAGACACATGGCTCCAATATGGGAAATGGTGGTAAAGAAGGTACTTCGCAGGGCTCCATTTGATAGGGAGCCAGGGCTGCTGGGGAGAGGGGAGGCACCTGATCACCCTTTTTTGCAGCTACCCCCCTACAAAGCCTGGCGACCTTGGGAGACAAAATTAGGGTATCCCATCGCGGATGCAGATTGGGCGTGGGCCTGTGAGTTGGTTAGGATGGCATTGTGAAACAACAGGTTTAAATACCTCCACTTTAACTATCTGCACCACACATATGTGAACCCCGTTCTAGCTCAATAGGATAGATTCCACTAGAGCAATGAGGTGTGCACGGTGCAGGACGATGAGTGCCACCTTCCTGCATCTTGTTTGGTCTTGCACTCTGATTCAAGGGTTCTAGGAGATGGTAGTACCCAGGATTAGGGCAGCCACTGGTGTTGCGATTCCCCTTACACCTGGGGCTTGCCTGCTGGGTACGCTTGCGAGGCCCAAAGGGTGGAAGATACCATATAAATTGTCTCAACCTGCGCTCCTCTTAGCCAAAAGGTGGGTGGCCATTGGGTGGATGGGATCCAGATCACAGCAGATCTCCCCCCGGATCAGGGATCTCCTCGAATGGCTGAATAGCGTCATATGCGCCTCTCTTGCACTGATAAACGGGCTGAGGAGGAGGTACTGGCCTGGGGGTTTCTCCTAGATAAATTTACTAGTGAAGAAGAGTTGGACTCAGATTTGGCGTGGACAATGAGGTATGAGGTATGTGTGCTGTATGACACTCCATACAGGTGATAAGAGTGGCAGCGAGTGATGGGACTAGCTTGAAGACTTGGACAAGGTTATTTTGTTTTCTCTATTATATACTTCCTCTTCAGTTCTTTTTGTTAGGCTGGACGATGTTTTTCATTGACAACTATTAGATTGTTTCTGTGGTGAAGGGAGTAATTGTATCCAGGATTTTTGCACTGCTTGGTTTGTTGTTGTTCCTTAAATGGAAAATTAATTAAAATGTGCCGCAAAATAATCCGTAAAATTATTTATTGTGAGTATATTTTAAGAAAATAATAGATATACATTTGAAATATAAATTGTAACATAAGTAAATAATTACGTCAGAATTACAATATTTTGAAGCATAAATGTATTTACAATTTTCAATAAGAAAGTATTATTCTATAAAACTTGGAAACACATTACAAACTTTTAAAACACTTCTCCAAAATTACTGAATTACATACACACACATTTCTTAAAAAACAATTTGCAGATAATGTACATACATAAATGCTAAAATTTGAGAATAAATTAATAAAATTAAAAAAAAATGCATAATATTTAACATTTGAAAAATGTATTCAATTCAATTCAATATTAACTTTATTCGGTATGTACAGGCAGCCATAAAAGCAGTTACAATATTAAAAGGCATGGATAAAAGAATAAAAACTGTCATTTTTAGAGGTTTTGGCAGCAAATTGTATAAAAACATGTCCTTATCAGATACATACTAGCTTTTAAGGAACAATACTTTTCCTCTCATTTATAGCTTTTAGAATAAATAAGGCAACATTAAAACAGACCCCGGAATTATACAGGTCAGCTAGTGATTTCCATGCAACTCTGTGCGTTCTCACATTTTGTTTTAAAAATAACGGTTTTAAATAGTAACGCCTAAAATTCGTATAAAAATCACAAAAGAGCATAAAGTGAACTGTGCTTTGCTTGGACTGCCCGTCACAAGGACAAGGAGTCGAATCTAAAGGGCAGGATTTCATTATAGGGAAAGCGACTAGATGGTATACAGTTCCAAGTCTAAGTCTTGTCAATACAAAGCGATGTGTTGGCTTTGTAACCTGGATTAGATGCTTTTGAAAACCCATCTTAGGCTCGATTGATTGGAAAAATTTAAAAGTCGATATTTCCCCTATCACTCTCATACGAAATTCCTTTTTATAGATCATAAAATGTATTCATCCATTTGAAAAAAATGTGTTAATAGAGTAAATAAAACTTATTGTACACACAAATTAATATTCACGTATTTTACAAATCTCCCAACATTAATACATTAATTAAAAACATTCATCAGATTTATAATAAAATATTCATTTAAACTTTTTTAAATTACTAAGGAAAATTTACCAAACAGACTAACAAAAAAATCTAACATATAACTAAAATAAAACATTTAAAAAAACACTTATAAATGTATCCATAAAAACAATAATAACATACAGCGATATTTTTTAAAACTATATTTATTACAACAATATTAAGAACAACACTAAAATGATGTTCTTTCCTTCGATATTCCTGCCCATGTTATTTTTTTTTTTAAAGAATCTTTTTATTAAAAAATCAGCAGTGTTAATGAGCAACCTTACCACATTACATTTTTGACAGTACATACAGAGCAGCATATTATACATTCCTGAAAAATATTGTCTTTTCGGACTGAACTGGGACCCAGGAGAGCTGTCCCCGGAACTATCATGTTCTCGCACCCCATCCCGTTGATATATCCTGACTTCCTTTAGATACCCCTATATAACTCCCACTGGTTCCATACCTTTTCCCATTTCTTCGGGCAGCCTCGACTCTCATATATTATTTTCTCCGCGGCGCAGCACCAGTCCATGTCCATTTTCCACTGCGCCACTGTCGGTGGCTGGCTGGCACCCCAGGCCCCCGCGATATTTCTCTTGGCCACCATTGCAGCCACTAGTAACCAGAGTTTTTGATACTTAGGCCATGTTTGTTCCCCAGATACACATAGAACATGCCACCATGCCTCCAGAGGTATTGTGAGCCCTAGGACTTCTGACATTACTCACGTCACCCTCCTCCAGAATTGTTGTATAATCGGACAGTCCCACAATATATGGAAAAAGGTGCCCCTCTGTTTACAGCTCCTCTGGCAATCCTCTGTGAGGGTGCGACATAGTCTGAACATGAGTGTGCTGGTGGAATAGGACCTATGTAATATTCGTAGCTGGACCAGCCGAAAGCGTGCCCTGATTGCCACCTCCCTAGGGCTTTGCACCGCTTCCACCCAATCGTCATCCTCAAGCAAGCCTACGTCGGATTCCCATGCCTCTCTTAACTTCACAAGGGGGTCGGGCGAGTTGTTAATGATTTTCTTGTATGTACAAGACAGCGCCTTTTTGGGTATCGGGTCCAGTAGTAGCCTATCTTCTAGTGGGCTGTATTCAGGGAGGTTTCCCTGCGCCTCATCCCTGGTGGTCCAGTGGACCTCTGTCTCCTTCCTCTCACTCTGCTCCTTCACTCGTTTTTCTACCCTTCCTATCTTTCACCTTTCTGCACTTTTCTGCAGCTCTGCTCTTTTGTGCCTTATTCCTGCTCATTTTCCCTTTCTCTCGCTCTGCTCTTTCACTCGTTTTCACTCGTTTTTCTACCCTCTTTTATCTTTCACCTTTCTGCACTTTTCTGCATCTCTGCTCTTTTGTGCCTTATTTCTGCTTTTTTTCCCTTTTTTCTTTATCCCTTATTTCCTCCCTTTACCTTTCCCCGCCGCTGCTGCCCCCGCGGCCCCTCCCCCCCCAGCGTGACCGGCCCAATGCAGCTCCCCTCCCCGCTCCCGCCTCCCAGCTGTCCAGCCCTCCCCGACCCCTACTTAATGGCGACCACTGCGGGGACAGGCGAGCAAGACCACTGACTCATTGTCAGTGAAATTGCTCTCCCACCCTCGCAGCTCCACCATTAAGTGAGGTGCCCCTGCCCCTGCACTCTTGAGTGTTGGTGATCGAGGCCCTCCTCCACCCGCAGGTTTCCTGCGCCTCATCCCTGGTGGTCCAGTGGACCTCTGTCTCCTTCCTCTCACTCTGCTCCTTCACTCGTTTTCACTCGCTTTTTCTACCCTTCCTATCCTTCACCTTTCTGCACTTTTCTGCATCTCTGCTCTTTTGTGCCTTATTTCTGCTCATTTTCCCTTTCTCTCGCTCTGCTCTTTCACTCGTTTTCACTCGTTTTTCTACCCTCTTTTATCTTTCACCTTTCTGCACTTTTCTGCATCTCTGCTCTTTTGTGCCTTATTTCTGCTTTTTTTCCCTTTTTTCTTTATCCCTTATTTCCTCCCTTTACCTTTCCCCGCCGCTGCTGCCCCCGCGGCCCCTCCCCCCCCCAGCGCGACCGGCCCAATCCAGCTCCCCTCCCCGCTCCCACCTCCCAGCTGACCAGCCCTCCCCGACCCCTACTTAATGGCGGCAGCAGCTGGTGCACCGAAGGCGCGTCAAAGGCAAGCCCGTCTGCGCCCGTCTGCGACCCGTCCGCGACCAGCGCGAGGAACCCTGGACCTCCGCCCCGCCAACGCTACGACCCAGCAGCACTCCACGAACTCAACCCAGGCTGCAACAACAACTGCAAGCTAGCATCACCAGCCGACACCCACGGACCCTTCAGCTGTCACCGCTGCCGGCACACCTGCAGTACCGCCAAGAACACGGATCCAGCACAACCCGCCCACAAGAACACAACCGAACCGAAGACCCTGCAATGCATCCTCCTCAACGTCCGATCCCTCCACAAACACGCCACAGAAATCTGGGACCTCCTTGACAGCACCACCCCGGACGTAGCGTTCTTCACCGAAACCTGGACCAACACCACCTCGGGACCGGACATCGCCATCGCCATCCTCCAAGGATACAAGATCTCCAGGAAGGACCGCCCCACCCGCCCAGGAGGAGGAATCGCCATCGTCCACAAATCCAGCCTCCGCCTGAGCACACTCCCTGACGAGCCCACAGAACTGATGGAACACCTTCACTTCAAGATACTGGCCAGCCCCACCGCCACCCTCCGAGGAACCCTCATCTACCGACCCCTGGACCCCGCGGACCCTTTGCCAACTCCATCACGGACATTATCTCCCCGCAGGCCATCGCATCCACCAACTACACCCTGCTGGGAGACCTCAACTTCCACCTCGACAACCAACTGGACCCCAACACCACATCCCTCCTAGACAACCTCCACAACATTGGACTCCGCCAGATCGTGACCGAGCCCACGCACTCAGCAGGACACACCCTCGACCCCCTCTTCACTACAGGAAACTCCATCACCTTCAGCCACACCACCGAACTCCCATGGACCGACCATCGTTGCGTCCACTTCACCTTCAGAACACCCACCATCCACAGACACCAGCACCTGCTTCCACGAAGAAACTGGACCAAAACCACCGACGACCAGCTCACCTCTTCACTCAACAACTCCACCCCAACCATCACGGAAAACGACGACCCCAACACCGCAGCCCGAACCCTGCATAGATGGATCTCGGACAGCACCAATACCATAGCCCCCCTCAAGAAAAACAACAATACCCGCGCCAAGAAATCTCAATACTTTACTGGAGCAGGCCCACGTGAGTTGCAAGTATCACAAACATTTCTGCATCGGGCACTTTAACCCCCCTTAGCCACGTCACAGGGGGTGCGCCCTTCAGCAGGAAACTTACATAAACATACATGTCAGTGATTTACAACAGGAAAGTTATCTTTTGAAAAACATCAGGTCCACAACAAAGCCGGTTTTGCTTACGAAAATCGGAAGTCATCTGCCTAAATCGGTCTAGTGACATATATACCCAAGGAACAGACACGTGCACAGAAACTGTTCTGGAGACAATTAGCAGCAAACAAAACAAGCAATGACTAGGAAGGGGAGGAGTGGTGGACACGGGGGAGGATGGGTGAAGTAGCAGTGAGAGACAGCATGGGTGTGTAAACAGCATCGGGAAAGCGAAACGGGACAGGGCAGCCATTGCGGTACTGGACTGCAATTAAAGTCCCTGAAATTGCTTGGGTGAGAAGCAGGCGTGTTGAAGCCCCGAGCCAGCACACTGGCTGGGGGGGGGGGGGGGCGGGAGGGTCGTTTGACAAAAGCATGAAAGGCAGCAACGGGCGCTAAGTGGTTTGGGAACGGCGAGGGAGCTGAAGCAAAACAAAAAAGCATTTGCAATGCAATAGGTCTCTCATTTACGCGAGTTGAAGCTATTGGCATTGTAAATGACAATGTCTTTTATTTATGTTTTAAAAACCAAAACAGAAAAAAGGCATTGTCATTTACAATGCCAATAGCTCAAACTTGCGTAAATGCAAGACCTATTGCATTGCAAATGCTTGTTATATAAGTGCATTAGGTATCGATTACTCCAACTTATGGTTCTACTCTCCGTTGAGTAAAACACTGGTGGTTAGACACTGTAATCTGTGATCCATGTCCCAAAGTTACCATTGTCACCCCGTTCATACACAGTAATCATAGAACCCAATATTGATGTGCACAAGAGTTGTATACCAAAAAGGGCAGAACAGAATCCCATCTCATCTCATTGTCCCTAACCCGACATTCAGGAGAGATAATGTGCTTAACCCGACATTCAGGAAAGATATGACCAGCACAAAATAGAAGTCGGCAAGGACGACGCATCTTTGTGTTTGGTAAAAACTGGAGCAGGAACATCAACGTCGGATTAGAATCCAAGAGTATATGAATTGCTTACAAATCCTTAGTTCTATAAATGATACGCTATGCGAAGAGAGGAAAGCAAGACGCATAAATAAAAACCAAAGAATTACCATGTATTGGTGCATGTAACCCATAAACAATCCGCCCCTATGATCCCTTGGTCTGGTCATATCCCCGCGGTGCATGTGTTAGACAGATCCCCATCAGTATCACGGATCAGCATATTTGGCAAGATCGGTATGTATTGGGTCAGTCATCGCATTCATCCTTTAGCCCCAGCCTGCTCTCGCCATGACATACCCCTAAGCCTTGGCACGCGCAATAGTATGACGTAGCCATCTCAAATCCGAGAAACACGTAATGCAAGTTTTCCCAGGGACGAGGCATGAGCACGCACATCACGGCCCCTGTTTTAGAGCTTTCAAGGGCTCATCAAACCCAAATCTGTAGTGGTTTATGACAAATGGTAAATCACACAGCCCTTCTTGCGCATGCGCTATGAGTATTGCTCTTAATATACACGTGTAAAGCCATCATAACCGCATAACGAAAGTAAAAAGCAAACGGAACCTAGTATACTATGGGCCGTTACGTGCTTAGTAGGATGAACCCGTAATATTCAAAGCCGGAACTCCTCCTACCTGACCGCTCAAAGCCAAAGTGCCTTGGAATTTTTGGAACCCCCGCCTTTGTGCTCCGCAAAACCAGCGAAATCTAGGGTTGCTTTCCGCCTCTCCCCCTTTTCTTTGCTGGCCCCAGTGTTCGGTGCTCTTAAAAAAGCGGCTTTTTAAAAAAAAAATATCCTCTAATACTCTGATTTTGTCCGCCTTCTCTGAGACTGCTTTCTCGGGATCGCTCGCACTGTCTCCGCACTGGACATCCACAAGTTTCAAGTAACAAGCGCGCGCGCCTCGTCGCAAGTTTGGAGAGGAGGAGGAGGCAGCAGGGGGAGGGGGCCTGCGCCTGTTTCCCTTGCGGGAGCGAGCTTTGAAACCATCTGTTATTTACAAACAGATGGTTTTAAAGCTCGCTCCCGCAAGGGAATCGCCAAACGTGCACGAGTTGCCATTCAAAGCAATGCAACGCGTGCACGTTTTTGCCTGCAAAACCGGATCGATTTCAAAAGGTCTTTTGCCTATGCAGCGCATGCGCGCTGCGTAGGCGAGACCTAAACAGTAGGTGTGAAGGCAAAAAGTCAGGAGAAACCACACCAAGGATGCCAGGTCTAACAAATGGGCTATGAAAATGCACACCATGACCAGTGCTGTTATTATATTCCAAGTAGGTCAGAAGTCTCTAGTGGTTAAACAGTGAAAAAATAGCAACACGAAAAACTCTGCACTCCTACGATGGACTTTGGCCTGGCTGTTAACATGCATCTTCCTGACCACACATCACCTCACGCCATAGTGAATTATTTGCTGCTTTTAATTAACATTTGCTTCTTTCAATTATATGGAGTCAGACTGTAGCAAATTAAAATGTAATCTCTGTAACTGCTCTAAAGGTGGCAGCGTTTCTGGAAAAGTGTTATAAAAATGTGGTTTGGTTTAGTAACTTAGGGGCCCATTATGATAACTGGCGGATCGCCACTGCCCGTATGGCGGTGGCGATCCGCCCGCTATTTTCCTCCGCCCGCCACACATTTCCCCCCGCCATAATACTATGGCGGGGGGACCCCGGCGGACGGAAAGACTGTCCGCCGCTTTTCCGCCGGTCGACTCGGCGGAAAAGGGGCATTATATGGTGGCGGTGTCTGCAAGACACCGCCATCCATATTATGATGCTGGCGGAGGTGTGCCTTTCCATGGCGGCGTTGCCGCCATGGAAAGGCATACAGCAATTGCTATTGGGGGCCCGTTGCAGGCCCCCGGAGTGTTGGGGGGTGCACATGGGGGGTACCTATGGTACCCCCCTGCATTTCAATGTACAACATGGCAGGCACCGCGCGGTGCCTGTCACGTTGTGCATTGAAAAGCACAACTTGCATTTTTGGCATTGTGGCGGGTGGTGCTTTGAGCACCGCCCGCCGCAATGTCAGGAATGCGGGATGAGCCAGACAGTGTGGCGGGCGCATCCTAATGGCATGTGCGGGACCGCCGCATGCATTGCGGGCGGTCCCATTTCCTGGGGGTATGGCGGGCGGACAAAGTCCGCCCACCATGCTAATGACCCCCTTAGTAACTAAGTAAAATAATTCCTAAAACAGTGAGTTATTGATAGACGCAATTTTAGTTTTGCAAAATCCAGTTTTTTTTGTTCTTCTACATTCTTCTGTTTGCATTTTTCTTCAACGTGTTATTTACTATATATAAGCACCTAAAGCACACCGGGTATCACCCCTCTGTAGAGAGTAAGTATTTCAAAACAAACAATGAGCAATACACTAACTATTTTATAAACATCTTTTATTAAACACATTAAGAAATAAAACAAAATTTGGCTTTACAACTTTTTTTGCAACAAACTTGCTTTTCGCAGTGTGAGGAGCAATCAATCAAAGAGAAGAAATATAAGCCATAAAGAAACCAAGGGCAAAAGAAGGTGCCATAACAGAGCATAACAGGATTAGTGTCTCAACCTAGGTCCACTGCACGCAAACCAAATCCAGGCCCAGATTTACAAAGGGGTTGGTTTGCCCTTGCATCATGCCCAAGAGCGTTACATTAATCAATATAACCCCCTAGCCTAGGTCAAAAACTCCCTCTTTAATACATATAGATCGCCCCAAAGGCAGACCATAAATAGCAAATAGGGCCGGGTGTATTGTAATTAAAAGTTGGACATGTACTTTTAAGTTTTACATGTCCTGATAGTGATAAAATCACAAATTAGTTTTTCACCACTATGAGGCCTACCTCTCCCATAAGATAACATTAGGTTACCTTATAACATTTAATAAGTGCTTTTGATTGGGAACAGGTAGGAAAGTCCTATTTAGTGTCTGAGAAATTGTAATTTAAAATACTCTTTAATGGTAAAGTCGGATTTTAAGTCATGGTTTTGAAAATGCCATTTTTAGATAGTTCTCACTACCCGGGGATGGGCCCAAATACTTCAGTAAGGCTAGGCCACCTTAAATATATTACCAACAAACAAAGCCAGTACTGAAGACTCTTTACCACACGTATTCTTTTCTGAGCGCCCTTTTTAATATCAGTGATCAGTAAATTTTATTTTTTCATTTTAAAACATGATTTGAGAAATAGTCACATACAGGGACATAATGAGGACAAACATAAATGCACAGTTTTTACATCAAACTATTATTTTGGTACCCACCATTGATACAAACCGACTCTACAAAACAACATATAAATATGTTTGGCAATCAATTATTTGAAACACGTTACATAGAATCAAAACCTTGACAGTTCTATACTTTTAATGCCCAACAAGGAAGACACATGTAATGTATTCTTTGACCCTTTTTAAACTTCCTACATAAATTGGCTACGCAATCATGTAAAGCAATGGATCCTATGAACAGGGAGTCTACTACATCATTTTATTCTATTCCCCCGCTCAACACGTCTTATTTCATTGCTTGCATGATTGCGTTAGAGGGAGCGGTGTGGCCCAGAAGCAAGTGAAGCCAGAGCGGCTGACTCTGAAGCGTGGGGCTCAAGGTGCGATCCGCGGCAGCAGCTCAGCTCAGCACCATGTGACTCTTGGCTCCGCAACGGCCCCCAGTGCCTTGAAGCTCTAAGGGGTGATATGGTCGCGCTTTACAAATATGGATTTATTGATTATTTTTGACTAAACTCCAGAACATCCAGAACACAGCAGCCAGACTCATCCTTGACATCCCCAGATGGACGCACATCACCCCTCACCTCAGGAAACTCCACTGGCTACCATTTGATAAGAGATGCCAGTTCAAGCTGCTTACCCACGCAATCAAGGCACTACACAACGAAGGACAGGCGTACCTCAACAATCAATTCAAATTGCACCAACCTACCAGGAAACTCCGCTCCGAATCACTCTTCCTAGCAGCCACCAAATGCATCTGCCGGACGAACAATGGAGGCTGCTCTTTCTCCCACCTGGCGGCTGAGGCCTGGAACAACCTCCTCCTGCACCTCAGAGACTCACTATCGCGCCAGCGGTTCAGGAAGTACCCCAAAAACCTGGATTTCGACCAATAGGACTACAGGCAGCATGAGCTTGGTCACCCAGCGTCTCGGGAACTCACAGATAATGCAGCCGCACTTTACATATCTTGATTGATTAATCCCCACTTGCAAGTACATAGGGTTTGCCCTGCTTTCACACAAAGACCTTCACACTAGTTCATTGTGCCTGTAGCCAGGTTGGAGCCAGGGCAGGGAAGCAGGAAATTCCAAGCACTATTGAAAGAGGAACTTCTAGAAATTCCTTCTACTTCAAAGGAGGCACCAGGTATGTAGTTATGTAATGTAATTGTATTTATATACTACCCCTGACCAGGCATTGAAGTGCTTTTCAGGGAGTAGCACGCTACTCCAAAACCCAAAATGGATTAGTATAGGGAAATATGAGTCAATTTGAGCGGTGGACATGCAAGTCTGTTAGTTTGATTGAATAGGATAATGGAGGGATAGAAGAGGGAAGATTCTAGAAAGTGCTATTTGGGAGATCATAGCAGTAAGATGAAGTTTGGGATCAGTGAAAGGAGAGATGGAAGAGGGAAGAGTCTCTAGAAAGGGATTAGGGAAATCATAGTAGTATAATGAGGTTTGGGATGAGACAAAGGAAGGATACATGAGGGAAGAATTTAGAAAGTATTGTTTAGAATATCATAGTAGCAAAATGAGGTTTGGGGTGAGCCAAGGGGGTGTAGAGGAGGAAAGAGTCTAGAAAGGGTTACTTTGGAGATCATAGTAGTAGAATGAGGTTTGGGATAAGTCAGAGAGTGGAGGTAGAGGATATATTGAGAGAGGTATATGGTGAGAGAGTAGTGCATTGGAGAGAGTCAATGGTGTTTTTTCTTTTTCTACAGTAGGAGTAAAGTAATAAATATATAGCTACATAACCACATAGAATGGGTATACATGTATAAGGAAGATAATATATCGAGATTTAAAGTTGTGTTGTATAAACTCAGTCTTTCAAGTGTTGCAGCAGTTGATGCTCATTTATTTGGGTACTTTTATAACTATATATTTATTTTATCTGTTCCTCAATATTTCATTAGTGAAACACTTGTAGATAAAATAGTTATGATAACATTTACATATTGTGATAGATGAATAAAATAGAGACCCATAAGCATCTAATCAAATAACATATGAAAACTATGCATTGACCTATAAACATGTTAAGCATGGAATAATATATATATATATATATTCACTGAAAAAACCATAGGTTTCAGACACGTTATAGTTAGAAATTAGCATTTAAAAACCTTTGAAATTCACTGAAAAAACCATAGGTTTCAGGCACGTTATAGTTAGAAATTAGCATTTAAAAACCTTAGAAATTCACTGAAAAAACCATAAGGTTTTAGGGACAGTTATAGTTAGTTGGACATTGCACTCGTACAAAACCCGTGAAATTCCCCCGTTATAGTTAGTTCAGGTAACTATAACTCGCGCCCCGCAATGCACTGCTGATGACGTCACATATTACATCACTCATGACATGGTCAGTGACATCACTGATGACATCACTGATGACATCTCAAATGACATCACTGATGACATCACTGATGACATCATCCAGTGACTGTGTGTTTCTGTAAAGTTTAAATATGTTTAATATATATAGGGAAAGGCGTATTGAAAAATGAGTGGGTGTATAAGTGTCTGAATGGATGATTTAGTACGTGAGTGACTGACTCTACAAGTGAGTGATTAAATGTATCTTACTGAATGCATGGGTTAGTGACTAAACTGTGTGAATGTCTGTATCCGTCTGTCTGTTGGTTTGTAAGCGGCTGCATGGCTTTCTGAATAGCTACATGAGTGTCTACATGGGTTATTGATTGATTGTCTGAGTATCTGTATGGGTGCCTGAGTGTTTGTGTGGGTGGGGTGTGTGTGACTCTGTACATAGATGTGTGAGTGGGTGATTCACTGGGTGCATGGTTTCAAGAGTGCGTCTGTGATGGACTGTATGGGTGGGTGAGTGTGTGTATGGGTGTGTTAGTGATTGAATGTATATCTCAGTGGTACATGTGTGAGTAACTACATATGTGAAAGGCAGTATATATGTGTGTTGGAGTATATAAATGGCTATAAGTGAGAGTGTGTGATTGTGAGAGTGGCTATATGGATGAGTGTGTGCTTGCATCAGTGATTGCATAGGAGCGTAAGAATGTGCTAGTATTTTTATGAGTAAGTGAGCTGGTGTGTATAACTGTATAGGTGAGTAAATTGGAGTGTGATTAATTATTTGCATGACTGACTAGGTGTGTGAGTACCTCTATGGATGAGTTGCGTTGTGTGAGTGTTTATATAGGTGTATGAGTGCATATGATAGTCCTGTACTGAGTGACTGTAAGTATGAGTGACTGTACGGGTGAGTGAGTAGATGTGTGTGTGTAGACCTAAGAATCAGTGAGTGGGTATGTACTTATTGGTATTGGAGTGTGTATGGTTTTGAGAATGGCAGTCTGTAATTTAGAGTGGGTGTATCAAAACTTATATTAGGGTGTGAGAAGATGCATTAAATTCTCGCATGGATGATGTCATCAGTGATGTCATCAGTGATGTCATTTGAGATGTCATCAGTGATGTCATCAGTGATGTCACTGACCATGTCATGAGTGATGTAATATGTGACGTCATCAGCAGTGCATTGCGGGGCGCGAATTATAGTTACCTGAACTAACTATAACGGGGGAATTTCACGGGTTTTGTACGAGTGCAATGTCCAACTAACTATAACTGTCCCTAAAACCTTATGGTTTTTTCAGTGAATTTCTAAGGTTTTTTAAATGCTAATTTCTAACTATAACGTGCCTAAAACCTATGGTTTTTTCAGTGAATTTCAAAGGTTTTTTAAATGCTAATTTCTAACTATAACGTGTCTGAAACCTATGGTTTTTTCAGTGAATTTCAAAGGTTTTTTAAATGCTAATTCCTAACTATAACATGTCTGAAACCTACGGTTTTTTTCAGTGAATTTCAAAGGTTTTGTAAATGACAATTTTTAAATGTATTAATTGTTATATTTATTTTTTTCATACTGATTTACTACATTTTTAGAAACAATTTTTTTTTACATATTTTATTTTTTAAATTACATTGTAATTACATTTTACATTACAAAAAATACTTTCTCAGAATGAATTACTTTAGTTTAAATACTTTGCACATAGGCAATAGACTTTTAAGTACAGTAGTTACAGTTGTTGCAATGGGCAACACATTTTCAAACACAATGCAACATTCAGCTCAATGTGAATTTCTAGTTAAATGCAATTAGTTACTTTATGGATTACTTTTTCTAACCACAGGACTGGATCCTAGATTCAGTCCTGGGACATCTCCTGTAAACAGTTGAGTAAAAGCGTTTTGGTTACAGTAGTGATTTTTAAGGAATATTATTGTATTTTAAAAGTTGACACTTTGAAACTTTTTCTCATAGAATCACCAATGTTATCCTATGGAAGAAAATTCACTTAGCAGGTAAAAACTGTTATCGTTACTTTTTCTTACTCAGTGTTGGATCCTGGATCCAGCACTGGTGCATCTCCTGTAAACAGTTGAAAGAATGCGTTTAAGTCATACAGGCGATTTTTAAGGAATATTTGTAGTTTGTGAAAATCGACACTTTGAAACTTTTCTGCTGAAAACCAGACAATGGATTCCTATGGAAGAAAATATAAGTTACTGGTAAGTACGGTTAAAATTACTTTTCAGGGTCAGTGCTGGTCTAAAAGATGCAGCACTGAGGTCTCTCCTGATAACAGGTGAGTAAATCTGAATTCGTATTTCGGCTGATTTTAGAGGAATATTTTAAAGTTCCAAAACTCCACACTTAGAAGAATTTCCAAGTGAAACCAGTCAATGTTAGCCTATGGAAGGAAATTCAAGTTACTGGTGAGTACGGTTAAAATTACTTTTCAGGACCAATACTGGGCTGAAAGATACAGCACTGAGGTCTCTCCTGATAACAGGTGAGTAAATCGGAATTCGTATTTCGGCTGATTTTAGAGGAATATTTGTATGTTTCAAAAATCAACACTTAGAAACTTTTTCAGCAAAAAGCAGGCAATGATATCCTATGGAAGGAAATTCAAGTTACTGGTAAGTACAGTTAAAATTACTTTTGAGGATCAGTACTGGGCTGAAAGATGCAGCACTGAGGTCTCTCCTGATAACAGGTGAGTAAATCGGAATTCGTATTTCGGCTGATTTTAGAAGAATATTTTAAAGTTCCAAAACTCCACACTTAGAAGAATTTCCAAGTGAAACCAGTCAATGTTAGCCTATGGAAGGAAATTCAAGTTACTGGTAAGTACGGTTAAAATTACTTTTCAGGACCAGTACTGGGCTGAAAGATACAGCACTGAGGTCTCTCCTGATAACAGGTGAGTAAATCGGAATTCGTATTTCGGCTGATTTTAGAGGAATATTTGTATGTTTCAAAAATCAACACTTAGAAACTTTTTCAGCAAAAAGCAGGCAATGATATCCTACGGAAGGAAATTCAAGTTACTGGTAAGTACGGTTAAAATTACTTTTGAGGATCATTACTGGGCTGAAAGATGCAGCACTGAGGTCTCTCCTGATAACAGGTGAGTAAATCGGAATTCGTATTTCGGCTGATTTTAGAAGAATATTTTAAAGTTCCAAAACTCCACACACAGAAGAATTTCCAAGTGAAACCAGTCAATGTTAGCCTATGGAAGGAAATTCAAGTTACTGGTAAGTACGGTTAAAATTACTTTTCAGGATTAGTACTGGGCTGAAAGATGCAGCACTGAGGTCTCTCCTGATAACAGGTGAGTAAATCAGAATTCGTAGTTCGGCAGATTTTAGAGGAATATTTGCACAATGGTGAAGGGAGGGGGCGGGGCCTGAGGTGACATCTGTGCAAACGCGCCCCGTGGTGCGTTTTAAGTTGGGGGATTAAGTCCCCTTGAATCATGAGGGTCCCTAGGGGCCAACTAGCCCACCAGGAACCTCCAGTATGCGCCAGGGGCTGCGTTGCAGAGAAGTGTAGAGAGGCCACACCCCTTTTACACCTCTCTGCAACGCAGCTCTGTGGCGCTTTCTGGATGTACCTGTTGGGCTAGTTGGCCTCAGGGACCCTCAGGATTGAAGGGGATTTAATTCCCCATCTTAAAACGCGCCACGGGGCCTGTTTGCACACATGTCACCTCAGGCCCCGCCCCTCCCTTCACCACTGTGCAAACGCGCCCGTGGCGCGTTTTAAGTCGGGGATTAACTCCCTTGAATCCTGAGGGTCCCTGGGGTGCAACTAGCCCACCAGCTACCTCCATTAAGCGCCACAGAGCTGCGTTGCAGAGAGGTGTAAAAGGGGCGTGGCCTCTGTACACCTCTCTGCAAGGCAGCCCCCTGACGCATACTGGAGGTTCCTGGTGGGCTAGTTAGCCCCAGGGACCCTCAGTATTCAAGGGGAATTACTTCCCTTCTTAAAAACGCGCCAGGGGGCGCGTTTGCAGAGTACTGCAGGGAGGGGGCGGGCCTCCGGCACGATGCCGTTTTTTTTATGGGAGGGGGGCTGCGTGGCCCCCCTTCCCTCGGCCACTTTTGGCCCCTCGGCCACTTTTGGCCCCGGGGACCCCATCCCCCAAGGCCTGAGCATTTTTTTTTGTTTTATTTAAAAAAAAAAAAAAAAAACAGGAAGGGGGCCGCGTGGCCCCCCTTCCCTGGGCCTCTATTGGCCCCGGGGACCCCATCCCCCGGGGCATGCCCTCTTTTTTAAATAAAAAATATGGAGGGGGGCTGCGTGGCCCCCCTCCTCAGGCCATTTAAGGCCCCGGGGACCCCATCCCCCGGGGCCGGCCTTGCCCTTATTTTTTTATTTTTTTTTATTTGGGGAGGGGGGCTGCGTGGCCCCCCTCCCGGGCCACTTATGGCCCCGGGGACCCCATCCCCCGGGGCCTGGCCTCTGGTTGGGTCCCCAATCCCCCCACAGTCCCGCCGGCTCCCCGCGTCCTATGGGAGCCGGCATTGCTTTTCCACATGGGGAGCTGCTAACATGCTGCTCCCCGTGTGGAAAAACAATTGGTTTGCATTTTGAAAGAGAGAGCAGGTTTCCTGCTCTCTCTTTCAAAATGCAAACCAAGTTTGCTATGACAGGACGGGAGCCGCGAGGTTCCCGTCCTGTCATAGCAAACTACAGTGTCCCGGGGGTAGGCACCCCGGGACACTGCAGGAGCCGGCCCTGGGGGTGGCGGTCCCCAGGGCCATGGAGGGCTCCAGGAGGGGGGCCGCGCGGCCCCCCTCCCTACATTTTGAAAGCCCCGGGGAGGTGGTGGTCCTCGGGGCTTGGGGGTCCAAAATGGACCCCCATTTTCAATTTTCTTAGTGCCCCGGGAGGTGGTGGTCCCCGGGCGTGTGGGGGCTGGAGCCCCCACACAGGTTTAAAAAAACAAAAAAAACCCCGGGAGGTGGCGGTCCTCGGGGCTGCGGGAGGGCTCAGAGCCCTCCCGCACCATTTATGATAAAGCCCCGGGGGTGGTGGTCCCCGGTGTTTGGGGGCCCTTAGAGGCCCCCATACATAAAATAAACCCCCCAGCATGCCCCCGGGACTTGGCCCACCCGGGGCAAATTAACATCGAAGCGCGGGAGACCGCGCTCGATTTTTTATCGGCAGGATCCGCGCACCCTGAGCGCATCCTGCCCATTTTGTGTTTTTTTTTAAATGCTTTTTTTTACAAGCAACCCCACTGTGGTAAGATACTGATTTAAGGAGAAGCAGTGAAGTATCCATTATGGTTGTAAGGACTACAATACCCATAATCCTTCTATGAACACACCCACTGAGGTAGAATTTAAAACCACGCTGCAAGTGCGGCATCACTTTTACTCACCTGATCTCTACTGCCCGGAGCCAGTGAACAAGGGTAACGCTCCCGAAACGCGTATGGTGATAACTGGGCTGATGAATTGCTTGAACTGTTGTGGACACCACCCTGCTGTCTGCCAATAAAGGACCGAAATAACACGCTGCGTGTGGCATTCTCTAAGTGGAGCACTTATCGATTGGAATATATAGCGGCCAGCTCTAGGTCGCGAGAATGCCCCCTCACTGACGGAGTGAGTCTACGGCAACGAAGATGGGAGTGTTGCCCCAAGAGCAACGTGTGGGTGTTGGTGGACTATAAGCATACAGAGTTGCTTCACGGCAGATTACAAGCAACCCCACTGTGGTAAGATACTGATTTAAGGAGAAGCAGTGAAGTATCCATTATGGTTGTAAGGACTACAATACCCATAATCCTTCTACGAACACACCCACTGAGGTAGAATTTAAAACCACGCTGCAAGTGCGGCGTCACTTTTACTCACCTGATCTCTACTGCCCGGAGCCAGTGAACAAGGGTAACGCTCCCGAAACGCGTATGGTGATAACTGGGCTGATGAATTGCTTGAACTGTTGTGGACACCACCCTGCTGTCTGCCAATAAAGGACCGAAATAACACGCTGCGTGTGGCATTCTCTAAGTGGAGCACTTATCGATTGGAATATATATATATATATATATATATATAGCCTCCAATGTAATCCTTTAGTTCGGCGCGCTCACCAGCTGGTGCTCTGCAAAGGGGCCGGATCCTGGCCCAAAGCAATTTTTTTCAACAAAGGACGCGGCACTCCAGAACTGGTTTTCTGCACAATTTATTCTTGGCAACTGCTCAGACCAACGCGTTTCAGCCCTCTCACGGCTTTTCTCACGGGTGGTACTAGACCTAGAGATGTTATAAAATCATAAAATCACAAAGTGAAAATGTCATAGATAGCGCTCGACTTTAGAGTATTTCAAATAGATATAGTAATTGGATCGCTGAACCTGACACAAAATGCAAAGTCCATATGATCACCTCTTTTTTATTGTTAATAAAGTTTTGTAGATAGTACACTACAGATCCCACAATTCCCCATTAAGGCTATATGTGGGTATACATAAGTGTAATAAACATAGGACTCACTAACCGTGAGAAAAGCCGTGAGAGGGCTGAAACGCGTTGGTCTGAGCAGTTGCCAAGAATAAATTGTGCAGAAAACCAGTTCTGGAGTGCCGCGTCCTTTGTTGAAAAAAAAAAAAATATATATATATATAACAAAAACATCTGCTCCTCTTCAGGAAAAGAGCACGCACTCGAGGGCTATTAAGGTAAAGGCTTCTTTATTCAATTATGCCTCCTCCGACCCAGCAAAGAGAGACGTGTTTCGCCTGTCACAGCAGGCTTTCTCAGTCTAGTGAGTGCCATTTTGATGGTGGCCTTTATACTCTAACAAAGTTATAGACATAAAACAGTTTCCTTGTTAACCAAAATTAGTTAAATGCTTAAAATATGGTATTCAATTATCTAAAAATTCATTTCATTAAAAGTAGGTACAATGTGGCTATTTACATCATAAATGATAGAGCATATCACGATGCCTCAACAGTTGTCAATATGCGCATAATGCTATAGACACCACTATAGTACAACATATACAATAAGCTAAAATTGAACACTGAAAAAACTGAGATTTTGTTCTTCGGCAAGAATTCCCCACCGCTGCCTGGTCTGTGGTGGCCAGAGGAAATGGGCTCCTCACCCTGTCCGACTTCTACGTCAAAAAACCTGGGTGTAAAATGGGACTCTGATATGACATTTGCATCCCAAATACGGTCCAGTACATCCACCTGCTTCGGAATTCTGAAGGGGTTGAGGAAATTTCTATACCTACTCCCGGAGAGTTGTCGAAAATTAGTTGTTCATGCCACGGTGACTTCAAGGCTTGACTATGCCAACAGTCTGTTTCTTGGTCTTCCGGCGTATCTGATAAAGAGACTGCAGATGGTGCAGAATGCGGCGGCGAGATTGATTAGAAGAGTGCCGTTTAGACAACATATCTCTCCGCATGTCAAACAACTCCATTGGTTGCCGGTTGTGAAGCGGATAGAATTCAAGGCCTTGATAATTGCGTTCAAGGCCCAGAAAGGCAGCTGCCCCAATTACATCAAAAAACGCATCCGTCCCTATCAGCAAACGCGCTTGTTACGCTCTAACTCACAGAATCTGCTGTGCGTTCCCCAATTTGCGAAAGCTCGCATTGGTGGCAGGGCCTTCTCAGTAGTAGCAACCAGTTTATGGAACTCCCTTCCTGACAGACTTCAGCTTATACCGGCTGAAGGGGAGTTCAGGAAAGCTTTAAAGACATGGCTTTTTAGCCATGGTTACATTGAAACCTTTTTCTGCTTGTTATCCTTTTCCGCCCATGTCTTGCTGGATCACTCTAGCGCCAGGACACCTCTGCTTGAGGTAGCTGATGCGCTTTATAAATGTTGTTGTATTGTATTGTATTGTAAATGAACACCAACATAATAAAAAACGCCTTCATGTTAATATTGAATAGCTGAAAAACGAGGCCGTATTATTCAACCATCGCACTGGTCGCAAAGTTGCCTTTCATCTTACATATGCCTTGCGCTGCACTAAATAACTGGCAGGGGAGACATGCTGACACTAAAACACACATATTTATCGCGGGTAAGACCCAGGTGAAACTAATTGTAGGGTCACGTTAGATTTCTAGAATTAAGACAGGCTTGGTATAGTACACAGTGCGGGCGGGGTTGCACAATCACCTTACACTCGCGTCCCGGTCTAGTGCTGTTCCTCAAGTTTCCACATGGATTATAAAAGCCAAGGTAAGAGTTAGCTGGTATGTCCGCCAAGTTGCGTCACAAGCCTTTTGATCGATTCAAATGTCGTGTTGAACATCTCCATACACAACTACTGCTCCCACAATGCATTGCTAATGTTCCATGCGAACACGGCAAAATTCAAACTAAGGAGAGCTGATCAAGTCTGCAATGTGGACAAACTCTATTCCACGACGACATGGTGCAGCACAGTGGTGTTCATATCTTCCCCGTTTGGCAGCACAAGCCCGGAACTGCTACATTTGAGCCTGCGTTCCCCGAGGCTTTATAGCACATTAGTCACCATTAGCATAAGGGTGTAACGTCAGCAAACCTCCTCTCATAGCGGCATATGCTCTATGCGACCAAACACTGATGCGAGGTAGGGGGAGGCCAATTCTACAAAAATGATTTAGCCCCATAGTCCTCACCGCATAACACGGTGCCCAGTCACCATGAGCTACGCCGGTCTTTAGAGTAGGGCATTTCTAGACAGGAAAGGATTCGACCCTGCGCTGAATGCTGAGTGGCTTCCTCGCGGCAGAGGTACTGCCTCCGATACTGCTGTCATCCGCAACTTCTCATCCCAGCGAACAACATGGGGGCCATAAGTTTAGCATTACCATGCTGCTTCCTCCAGATTGCGGCTGGATCTGGTGGCCCAAGATGACTAGTGTTGCGTGAACAGCGCCAACCGCCAGCGCTGAAAGTATTAATCAAACACAAAAACCTCTGCTCCTCTTCAGGAAAAGAGCACACACTCGAGGGCTATTAAGGTAAAGGCTTCTTTATTCAATTATGCCTCCTCCGACCCAGCAAAGAGAGAAGCATTTTGCCTGTCACAGCAGGCTTTCTCAGTATATATATATATATATATATATATATATATATATTATCTACTGGCGGTCGCCAGTAGATAGTTATAGTTAAAACCTATTATCCATAGGAAATCCGCGACATTCTATTTGAAATAACGTTGGCGCCGGTTGATGAATCTTCGCGAAAGTTTCCAACTTGTTGGGGCGCTCCGGTCCGCTCCTATCCTGAAAGTCTCGGGGTGATACGTCAAGCGGGCGCCGAGAAAAAAGGGGGGTCCCAAAACGCGTTTTCCCCATTCATTTTTCCATAGGAACCTTTAGTCGCAGCTACAGCCCGAACTGCTGAACGGAATTACACCAAATTTGGCAAAGAGGTAGCCCTTGGTTCAGTGTCGTGCCTTTTGCTTAAATGGTGTAAATCCGTTCAGTAGTTCCTGAGAAAATCAAAAGTAAATTCACATATATATCTGGGCGGAGCCTAACCACACATGTCATCGTGAGATCTGATTGGCTGTCAGCACTTCATCCTGGAATTGCTGGTAGCCATCTTGGGACCAATATAAATGACAGTACCTCATTGAAATGCATTGTAGTGAATAGAAGATTTTGAGGGTCTCCAAAAGGAGAACTATAAAGGGTGATAACAGGCTTTAGTTACATTAGAATTTATTTGTTGATGGTACCATACTAATTTTAGGAATTGTGGTGTATTCTAAGGTGATTTTACCATGTGAAAAACCTTCTGCTGGGATATCATGAATCATGTTTGAGAGAACACTATTTTCTCATGCTTGTCCCATGTAGGTTTGGAAGGTGCTCCAGAAGCTAGAATGAGAGCATATTTTCTGTAAATTCACATTATCTTTCTCACTCATGTGAGAATGAAGTCTGACATTCTCAGTAAAACATGTACATCCAACAAGGGCAGAGACTGTCAGTTGATTCCTTTGTGTTCTACTGCAGCTTCCCAGAGTGTTCTAAAGAACAACTAGAGTGCTAACAGCCTTACTTATGACAAAAGTATGGCACACCTGAAGCCATCTTGATTGGAATAAACTGGTAACACTTAAACAATTTAATTTAAAAAGGAACAAAATGATGAGGTTAATTTTGTCATAGAAATTATGGTTAGTGCTGTAGAAAGAAAAATTAGGACATGTTTCAAGTGTGATCTCAAATATCTTCCTGTTATATTTCAACAGGAGCAGCCTGCCAGTTGATGCCTTTGTGTTCTACTGCAGCTTCCCAGAGTGTTCTAAAGAACAACTAGAGTGCTAACAGCCTTACTTATGACAAAAGTATGGCACACCTGAAGCCATCTTGATTGGAAAAAACTGGTAACACTTAAAACATTTAATTTAAAAAGGAACAAAATGATGGGGTTCATTTTGTCATAGAAATTATGGTTAGTGCTGTAGAAAGAAAAATTAGGACATATTTCAAGTGTGATCTCAAATATCTTCCTGTTATATTGCAACAGGAGCAGCCTGCCAGTTGATGCCTTTGTGTTCTACTGCAGCTTCCCAGAGTGTTCTAAAGAACAACTAGAGCGCTAACAGCCTTACTTATGACAAAAGTATGGCACACCTGAAGCCATCTTGATTGGAATAAACCGGTAACACTTAAAACATTTAATTTAAAAAGGAACAAAATGAGGGGTTCTTTTTGAAAATAGAAATTATGGTTAGTGCTGCAGAAAGAAAAATTAGGGCATGTTTTAAGTGAGATCTCAAATCCTCTTCTATTTCATTAGAAAATTCTGACATGCAGACTGAAACAATCACTTTCAATACCAGCAGCAGACTACCAGTTAACTCCCTGGTGAGCAGTAGCTTTACTCCAGTGATCTAATGAGCAACTAGAGTGCTAACATTCTGAATGTATGGCAGATGTGAGACACATCTGAATGCCTTCTTGAAGGAATCAAAGTAAAAAACTGAAAGCATTTCCTACTGAGGATACTGCAGTAAATGAAGAAATTAGGAAACTTCATAACAAAGAAGTCTTCCAAGATGGCCACCAGTGAAAAAAGAGCCCAAATGTAGCACAAATATTACCCAGATGTAGCCCACATATAGCCCAATGACAAAAGTGTGCAAAACACTTTTTATTTTTAGTTTTTTTGCAGTTTTATGTAGTGCAGACTGGTCAGGTATTGGAGCATTGCATCTTAAAACATGACCCCCTACACTACAAAAACACCACTGCACTACCTTAAACCCTAAAACACTACCCCCAGCACGACCCCTAAACTACCCAAACACCACTGCACTAACCTAAATCCTAAAACACTACCCCCAGCACGACCCCCTACACTACCCAAACACCACTGCACTACCCTAAAACATGACCCCCTACACTACACAAACACCACTGCACTACCCTAAAACACTACCCCCAGCACGACCCCCTACACTACACAAGCACCACTGCACTACCCTAAACCCTAAAACACTACCCCCTACACTACACAAACACCACTGCACTGCCCTAAACCCTGAAACATCACCCCCAGCAAGACTCCCTACACTGCCCGAACACCACTGACCTAAACCCTGAAACACCACCCCCAGCACGACCCCCTACACTGCCCGAACACCACTGCACTGCCCTAAACCCTGAAACACTACCCCCAGCATGACCCCCTACACTGCCCGAACACCACTGCTCTGCCCAAAACCCTGAAACACCAGCCCCAGCACGACCCCCTACACTGCCCGAACACCACTGCACTGCCCTAAACCTTGAAACACCAGCCCCTGCACGGCCCCCTACACTGCCCGAACACCACTGCACTACCCTAAACCTTGAAACATCACCCCCAGCACGACCCCCTACACTGCCTGAGCACCAATGCACTGCCCTAAACCCTGAAACACCAGCCCCAGCACGACCCCTACACTGCCCGAACACCACTGCACTGCCCTAAACCCTGAAACACCAGCCCCAGCACGACCGCCTACACTGCCCGAACACCACTGCACTGCCCTAAACCCTGAAACACCAGCCCCAGCACGACCCCCTACACTGCCCGAACACCACTGCACTGCCCTAAACCGTGAAACACCAGCCTCAGCACGACCCCCTTCACTGCCTGAACACCACTGCACCGCCCTGAACCCTGAAACACCAGCCCCAGCACAACACCGTACACTGCCCGAACACCACTGCACTGCCCTAAACCCTGAAACACCACCCCATGCATGACCCCCTACACAGCCCGAACACCACTGCACTGCCCTAAACCCTGAAACAACACCCCAGCGCGACCCCCTACACTGCCCGAACACCACTGCACTGCCCTAAACCCTGAAACACCACCCCTGCACAACCCCCTACACTGCTCGAACACTACTGCACTGCCCTAAACCCAGAAACACCATCCCCAGCACGACCCCCTATACTGCACGAACACCACTGCACTGCCCTAAACCCTGAAACACTACCCCCAGCAAGACCCCCTACACTGCTCGAACACCACTGCACTGCCCTAAACCCTGAAACATCACCCCCAGCAAGACCCCCTACACTGCCCGAACACCACTGCCCTAAACCCTGAAACACCACCCCCAGAAAGACCCCCTACACTGCCCGAACACCACTGCACTGCCCTAAACCCTGAAACACCAGCCCCAGCACGACCCCCTACACTGCCCGAACACCACTGCACTGCCCTAAACCCTGAAACACCACCCCCTGCACGACCCCCTACACTGCCCGAACACTACTGCACTGCCCTAAACCCTGAAACACCACCCCCAGCACGACCCCCTACACTGCATGAACACCACTGCACCGCCCTAAACCCTGAAACACTACCCCCAGCAAGACCCCCTACACTGCCCGAACACCACTGCACTGCCCTAAACCCTGAAACATCACCCCCAGCAAGACCCCTACACTGCCCGAACACCACTGCCCTAAACCCTGAAACACCACCCCCAGCAAGACCCCCTACACTGCCCGAACACCACTACACTGCCCTAAACCCTGAAACACCACCCCCAGCAAGACCCCCTACACTGCCCGAACACCACTGCACTGCCCTAAACCCTAAAACACCACCCCCAGCACGACCCCCTACACTGCCCGAACACCACTGCTCTGCCCAAAACCCTGAAACACCAGCCCCAGCACGACCCCCTGCACTGCCCGAACACCACTGCACTGCCCTAAACCCTGAAACACCAGCCCCAGCACGACCCCCTACACTGCCCGAACACCACTGCACTGCCCTAAACCCTGAAACACCACCCCCAGCACGACCCCCTACACTGCCCGAACACCACTGCACTGCCCTAAACCCTGAAACACCAGCCTCAGCACAACCCCGTACACTGCCCGCACACCACTGCACTGCCCTAAACCCTGACACCAGCCCCAGCACAACCCCGTACACTGCCCGAACACCACTGCACTGGCCTAAACCCTGAAACACCAGCCCCAGCACGACCGCCTACACTGCCCGAAAACTACTGCACTGCCCTAAACCCTGAAACACCACCCCCAGCAAGACTACCTACACTGGCCGAACACCACTGCACTGCCCTAAACCCTGAAACACCACCCCCTGCACGACCCCCTACACTGCCCAAACACTACTGCACTGCCCTAAACCCTGAAACACCACCCCTCAGCACGACACCCTACACTGCCCGAACACCACTACACTGCCCTAAACCCTGAAACACCACCCCAGCACGACCCCTACACTGCCCGAACACCACTGCACTAAACCCTGAAACACCACCCCCTGCACGACCCCCTACACTGCCGGAACACCACTGCACTGCCCTAAACCCTGAAACACCACCCCCAGCACGACCCCCTACACTGCCCTAACACCACTGCACTGCCCTAAACCCTGAAACATCACCCCCAGCACAACCCCCTACACTGCCTGAGCACCATTGCTCTGCCCTAAACCCTGAAACACTAGCCCCAGCACGACCCCCTACACTGCCCGAACACCACTACACTGCCCTAAACCCTGAAACACCACACCCAGCACGACCCCCTACACTGCCCGAACACGACTGCACTGCCCTAAACCCTGAAACACCAGCCCCAGCAAGACCCCCTACACTGCCCGAACACCACTGCATTGCCCTAGACTCTGAAACACCAGCCCCAGCAAGACCCCTACACTGCCCAAACACCACTGCACTGCCCTAAACCCTGAAACACCAGCCCCAGCATGACCCCTACACTGCCCGAACACCACTGCACTGCCCTAAACCCTGAAACACCAGCCCCAGCACGACCCCCTACACTGCCCGAACACCACTGCACTACCCTAAACCCTGAAACACCAGCCCCAGCACGACCCCCTACATTGCCCGAACACCACTGCACTGCCCTAAACCCTGAAACACCAGCCCCAGCACCACCCCCTACAATGCCCGAACACCACTGTACTGCCCTAAACCCTGAAACACCACCCCCTGCACCGCCCCTACACTGCCCGAACACCACTGCACTGCCCTAAACCCTGAAACACCACCCCCTGCACGACCCCCTACACTGCCCGAACACCACTGCACTGCCCTAAACCCTGAAACACCACCTCCTGCACCACCCCCTACACTGCCCGAATACCATTGCACTGCCCTAAACCCTGAAACACCACCCCCTGCACCGCCCCCTACACTGCCCGAACACCACTGCACTGCCCTAAACCCTGAAACACCACCCCCAGCATGACCCCTTTACTGCTCGAACACCACTGCACTGCCCCAAACCCTGAAACACCACCCCCAGCATGACCCCCTACACTGCCCGAACACCACTGCCCTAAACCCTGAAACACCACCCCTGCATGACCCCCTACACTGCCCGAACACCACTGCACTGCCCTAAACCCTGAAACACCACCCCCTGCACGACCCCCTACACTGCCCGAACACCACTGCACTGCCCTAAACCCTGAAACACCACCCCCAGCATGACCCCCTACACTGCCCGAACACCACTGCACTGCCCTAAACCCTAAAACACCACCCCCAGCACGACCCCATAAACTGCCCGAACACCACTGCACTGCCCTAAACCCTAGAACACTACCGCCAGCATGACCCCCTACACTACCCGAACACCACTGCACTACCCTAAACCCTAAGATACTCCCCCAGCACGACCCCCTACACTACCCGAACACGACTGCACTGCCCTAAACCCTAAAACACTCCCCCAGCACGACCCCCTACACTACCCGAACACCACTGCACTGCCCTAAACCCTAAAACACTCCCCCAGCACTACCCCCTACACTACCTAAACACCACTGCACTGCCCTAAACCCTAAAACACTACCCCTGCATGACCCCCTACACTACCCAAATACCAATGCACTACCCTAATCCCTAAAACACTTCCCCCCACACAACCCCCTACACTACCCAAAGACCACAGCACTACCCTAAACCCTAAAACACGACCTCCTACACTACACAAACACCACTGTACTACCCTAAACCCTAAAAAACTACCCCCAGCACGAACCCCTACACTACCCAAACACCACTGCACTACCCTAAACCATAAAACACTACCCCCGGCAGTACCCCCTATGCTACCCAAACACCACTGCACTACCCTAAACCCTAAAACACTACCCCCAGCAGTACCCCTACACTACCCAAACACCATTGCACTACCCTAAACCCTAAAACACTACCCCCAGCAGTATCCCCTACACTACCCAAACACCACTGCACTACCCTAAACCCTAAAACCCTAAAACACTAACCCCAGCACGACCCCCTACACTACTCAAACACCACAGTACTACCCTAAACCCTAAAACACTCCCCCCAGCACAACTCCCTACACTACCCAAACACCACTGCACTACCCTAAACCCTAAATCTACCCCCAGCATGACCCCCTACACTACACAAACACCACTGCACTACCCTAAACCCTAAAACACTACCCCCAGCACGACCCTCTTCACTACCTAAACACAACTGCACAATTTGTTACAGGCGTTGCAACGCAGGCCTGTGGTGCTTACTGGAAGTACCTGGTGGGCTAGTTGGGCCCCAGGGACTCTCAGGATTCAAGGTGACCTAATCCCCCAACTTAAAACGCGCCACGGGGCGCGTTTGCACAGTGGTGAAAGGAGGGGGCGGGGCCTCAGGTGACATGTGCGCAAACACGCCCTGTGGTGCGTTTTAAGTTGGGGAGTTAATTCCCTTTGAATCCTGGGGGCCAACTAGCCCACCAGGTACCTTCAGTAAGCACAACAGAGTTGCGTTGCAGAGAGGTGAAAAAGGTGCGTGGCCTCGGAACGCCTCTCTGCAACTCAGCTCTGTGGTCCTAACTGTAGGTACCTGGGGGGATAGTTGGGCCCCAGGGACCCTCAGGATTCAAGGGGACTTAATCCCGCAACTTAAAACGCGCCACGGGGCGCGTTTGTACACATGTCACCTCAGGCCCCTCTCCCTTCACCACTGTGCAAACACGCACTGGCTCTGGTTAGTCAGAGTCAGTTACCACCAGTACCCGTCTGAAAAAGTTGTGGGCACAGGATGATTTTGCAACAAGGCCTCTTTCTGCTCCTCTGTTGGTTCTTTCTGCACATCTTTTGCTTCTTTCTGTGCGTTTTTCTTCTTTCTTCACATGTCCTACCTCTGTTGGCATAGTTAGAAACTAGCATTTAAAAACCTTTGAAATTCACTTAAAAAATCATAGGTTTCAGGCACGTTATAGTTAGAAATTAGCATTTAAAAAACCTTTGAAATTCACTGAAAAAACCATAGGTTTCAGGCACGTTAAAGTTAGAAATTAGCATTTAAAAAACCTTTGAAATTCACTGAAAAAACCATAGGTTTCAGGCACGTTATAGTTAGAAATTAGCATTTAAAAAACCTTTGAAATTCACTGAAAAAACCATAGGTTTCAGGCACGTTATAGTTAGAAATTAGCATTTAAAAAACCTTTGAAATTCACTGAAAAAACCATAGGTTTCAGGCACGTTATAGTTAGAAATTAGCATTTAAAAAACCTTTGAAATTCACTGAAAAAACCATAGGTTTCAGACAAGTTATAGTTAGAAATTAGCATTTAAAAAACCTTTGAAATTCACTGAAAAAAACCATAGGTTTTAGGGACAGTTATAGTTAGTTGGACATTGCACTCGTACAAAACCCGTGAAATTCCCCTGTTATAGTTAGTTCAGCTAACTATAACTCGCGCCCCGCAATGCACTGCTGATGACGTCACATATTACATCACTCATGACATGGTCAGTGACATCACTGATGACATCACTGATGACATCTCAAATGACATCACTGATGACATCATCCATGTGATAATTTCATGCATCTTCTCACACCCTAATATAACTTTTGATACACCCACTCTAAATTACAGACTGCCATTCTCAAAACCATAGACACTCCAACACCAAAAACTACATACCCACTCACTGATTCTTAGGTCTACACAGACATCCACTCACTCACCAGTACAGTCACTCATACTTACAGTCACTCAGTACAGGACTATCTTATGCACTCATACACCTATATAAATACTCACACACCGCCACTCATCCATAGAGGTACTCACACACCTAGTCAGTCATGCAAAAATTAATCACACACCCATTTACTCACCTATACAGTTATACACACACCAGCTCACTTACTCATACAAATACTAGCACATTCTTACGCTCTTATACAATAACTGATACAAGCACACACGCATCCATACAGCCACTCTCACAATAACACACTCTCACTTATAGCCATTTAAATACTCTAACACACATATATACTGCCTTTTACATATGTAGTTACTCGCACATGTACCACTGAGATATACATTCACTCACTAACACACCCATACACACACTCACCCACCCAAGCAGTCCATCACAGATGCACTCTTGAAATCATGCACCCAGTGAATCACCCACTCTCACATCTATGTATAGAGTCACACACACCCCAACCACACAAACACTCAGGCAGCCATACAGATACTCGGAGAACCAATCAATAACCCATATAGACACTCATGTAGCTATTCGCAAATCCATGCATCCACTTACACACCAACAAACAGACGGATACAGACATTCACACAGTTTAGTCACTAACCCATGCATTCAGTAAGATACGTTTAATCACTCACTTGTAGAGTCAGTCACTCACGTACTAAATCATCCATTCAGACACTTATACACCCACTCATTCTTCAATACGCCTTTCCCTATATATATTAAACATATTTAAACTTTACAGAAACACACAGTCACTGGATGATGTCATCAGTGATGTCATTTGAGATGTCATCAGTGATGTCATCAGTGATGTCACTGACCATGTCATGAGTGATGTAATATGTGACGTCATCAGCAGTGCATTGTGGGGCGCGAGTTATAGTTAGCTGAACTAACTATAACAGGGGAATTTCACGGGTTTTGTACGAGTGCAATGTCCAACTAACTATAACTGTCCCTAAAACCTATGGTTTTTTTCAGTGAATATATATATATATATATATATATATATGTATATATATATATATATATATATATATATATATATATATATATATATATATATATATATATATATATATATATATATATATATATATATATATATTCCAAACGAATGGTTTGCCAAAGAAAGAATGTCAACGCAGGGCATTCCTTTATTTCTAAGTAATGCCTTTGGTGTGTTTCACTGTGAGTCCCTCGTTAATGTCTAATATTGCTGGAGTATTTAAATGGAAAACCAACGGGCCACTTCTGCTTTGCATATGATTAAGACCCGTCTGAGGGTTGAAACGCGTTATGCTTTTTATGGGCTATTGCATTAAAAAAACCTTGTTACCTTTACTCGGCTGGAGGGCTTGTTGTCATGCTGCGAGGAGTGCGTGACTGGTCGTTTGGAATATTTAGGCGGTGACGTTCCGCCAACAAGCCCCGACCCGCTTGGCTGAGGCATCCTTTTAACGTCATATTTGTGTGGAATATACATATATATATTCACTGAAAAAACCATAGGTTTTAGGGACAGTTATAGTTAGTTGGACATTGCACTCGTACAAAACCCGTGAAATTCCCCTGTTATAGTTAGTTCAGCTAACTATAACTCGCGCCCTCGCAATGCACTGCTGATGACGTCACATATTACATCACTCATGACATGGTCAGTGACATCACTGATGACATCACTGATGACATCTCAAATGACATCACTGATGACATCACTGATGACATCATCCAGTGACTGTGTGTTTCTGTAAAGTTTAAATATGTTTAATATATATAGGGAAAGGCGTATTGAAGAATGAGTGGGTGTATAAGTGTCTGAATGGATGATTTAGTACGTGAGTGACTGACTCTACAAGTGAGTGATTAAACGTATCTTACTGAATGCATGGGTTAGTGACTAAACTGTGTGAATGTCTGTATCCGTCTGTTTGTTGGTGTGTAAGTGGATGCATGGATTTGCGAATAGCTACATGAGTGTCTATATGGGTTATTGATTGTTCTCTGAGTATCTGTATGGCTGCCTGAGTGTTTGTGTGGGTGGGGTGTGTGTGACTCTATACATAGATGTGTGAGTGGGTGATTCACTGGGTGCATGATTTCAAGAGTGCATCTGTGATGGACTGCTTGGGTGGGTGAGTGTGTGTATGGGTGTGTTAGTGAGTGAATGTATATCTCAGTGGTACATGTGTGAGTAACTACATATGTAAAAGGCAGTATATATGTGTGTTAGAGTATTTAAATGGCTATAAGTGAGAGTGTGTTATTGTGAGAGTGGCTGTATGGATGCGTGTGTGCTTGTATCAGTTATTGTATAAGAGCGTAAGAATGTGCTAGTATTTGTATGAGTAAGTGAGCTGGTGTGTGTATAACTGTATAGGTGAGTAAATGGGTGTGTGATTAATTTTTTGCATGACTGACTAGGTGTGTGAGTACCTCTATGGATGAGTGGCGGTGTGTGAGTGTTTATATAGGTGTATGAGTGCATATGATAGTCCTGTACTGAGTGACTGTAAGTATGAGTGACTGTACAGGTGAGTGAGTGGATGTGTGTGTAGACCTAAGAATCAGTGAGTGGGTATGTAGTTTTTAGTGTTGGAGTGTCTATGGTTTTGAGAATGGCAGTCTGTAATTTAGAGTGGGTGTATCAAAAGTTATATTAGGGTGTGAGAAGATGCATGAAATTATCACATGGATGATGTCATCAGTGATGTCATTTGAGATGTCATCAGTGATGTCATCAGTGATGTCACTGACCATGTCATGAGTGATGTAATATGTGACGTCATCAGCAGTGCATTGCGGGGCGCGAGTTATAGTTAGCTGAACTAACTATAACAGGGGAATTTCACGGGTTTTGTACGAGTGCAATGTCCAACTAACTATAACTGTCCCTAAAACCTATGGTTTTTTCAGTGAATTTCAAAGGTTTTTTAAATGCTAATTTCTAACTATAACGTGTCTGAAACCTATGGTTTTTTCAGTGAATTTCAAAGGTTTTTTAAATGCTAATTTCTAACTATAACGTGCCTGAAACCTATGGTTTTTTCAGTGAATTTCAAAGGTTTTTTAAATGCTAATTTCTAACTATAACGTGCCTGAACCCTATGGTTTTTTCAGTGAATTTCAAAGGTTTTTTAAATGCTAATTTCTAACCATAACGTGCCTGAAACCTATGATTTTTTAAGTGAAATTCAAAGGTTTTTTAAATGCTAGTTTCTAACTATGCCAACAGAGGTAGGACATGTGAAGAAAGAAGAAAAAACGCACAGAAAGAAGCAAAAGATGTGCAGAAAGAACCAACAGAGGAGCAGAAAGAGGCCTTGTTGCAAAATCATCCTGTGCCCACAACTTTTTCAGACGGGTACTGGTGGTAACTGACTCTGACTAACCAGAACCAGTGCGCGTTTGCACAGTGGTGAAGGGAGGGGGGGCCTGAGGTGACATGTGTGCAAACGCGCCCCGTGGCGCATTTTAAGTTGCGGGATTAAGTCCCCTTGAATCCTGAGGGTCCCTGGGGCCCAACTAGCCCCCAGGTACCTACAGTTAGGACCACAGAGCTGAGTTGCAGAGAGGAGTTCCGAGGCCACGCACTTTTTTCACCTCTCTGCAACGCAACTCTGTTGTGCTTACTGAAGGTACCTGGTGGGCTAGTTGGCCCCCAGGATTCAAAGGGAATTAACTCCCCAACTTAAAACGCACCATAGGGCGTGTTTGCGCACATGTCACCTGAGGCCCCGCCCCTCCCTTCACCACTGTGCAAACGCGCCCCGTGGCGCGTTTTAAGTTGGGGGATTAGGTCACCTTGAATCCTGAGAGTCCCTGGGGCCCAACTAGCCCACCAGGTACTTCCAGTAAGCACCACAGGCCTGCGTTGCAACGCCTGTAACAAATTGTGCAGTTGTGTTTAGGTAGTGAAGAGGGTCGTGCAGGGGGTAGTGTTTTAGGGTTTAGGGTAGTGCAGTGGTGTTTGTGTAGTGTAGGGGGTCATGCTGGGGGTAGATTTAGGGTTTAGGGTAGTGCAGTGGTGTTTGGGTAGTGTAGGGAGTCGTGCTGGGGGAGTGTTTTAGGGTTTAGGGTAGTACAGTGGTGTTTGGGTAGTGTAGGGGGTTGTGCTGGGGTTAGTGTTTTAGGGTTTTAGGGTTTAGGGTAGTGCAGTGGTGTTTGGGTAGTGTAGGGGATACTGCTGGGGGTAGTGTTTTAGGGTTTAGGGTAGTGCAATGGTGTTTGGGTAGTGTAGGGGGTACTGCTGGGGGTAGTGTTTTAGGGTTTAGGGTAGTGCAGTGGTGTTTGGGTAGCGTAGGGGGTACTGCTGGGGGTAGTGTTTTATGGTTTAGGGTAGTGCAGTGGTGTTTGGGTAGTGTAGGGGTTCGTGCTGGGGTAGTTTTTAGGGTTTAGGGTAGTGCAGTGATGTTTGTGTAGTGTAGGAGGTCGTGTTTTAGGGTTTAGGGTAGTGCAGTGGTCTTTGGGTAGTGTAGGGAGTCGTGCGGGGGTATTGTTTTAGAGTTTAGGGTAGTGCAGTGGTCTTTGGGTAGTGTAGGGGGTTGTGCGGGGGTAGTGTTTTAGGGATTAGGGTAGTGCATTGGTATTTGGGTAGTGTAGGGGTCATGCGGGGGTAGTGTTTTAGGGTTTAGGGCAGTGCAGTGGTGTTTAGGTAGTGTAGGGGGTCGTGCTGGGGGAGTGTTTTAGGGTTTAGGGCAGTGCAGTGGTGTTCGGGTAGTGTAGGGGGTCGTGCTGGGGGAGTGTTTTAGGGTTTAGGGCAGTGCAGTGGTGTTCGGGTAGTGTAGGGGGTCGTGCTGGGGGAGTATTTTAGGGTTTAGGGTAGTGCAGTGGTGTTTGGGTAGTGTAGGGGGTCATGCTGGGGGTAGTGTTCTAGGGTTTAGGGCAGTGCAGTGGTGTTCGGGCAGTGTAGGGGGTATTGCTGGGGGTGGTGTTTTAGGGTTTAGGGCAGTGCAGTGGTGTTCGGGCAGTGTAGGGGTCGTGCTGGGGGTGGTGTTTCAGGGTTTAGGGCAGTGCAGTGGTGTTCGGGCAGTGTAGGGGGTCGTGAAGGGGTGGTGTTTCAGGGTTTAGGGCAGTGCAGTGGTGTTCGGGCATTGTAGGGGGTCGTGCTAGGGGTGGTGTTTCAGGGTTTAGGGCAGTGCAGTGGTGTTCGGGCAGTGTAGGGGGTCATGCTGGGGGTGGTGTTTCAGGGTTTGGGGCAGTGCAGTGGTGTTCGAGCAGTAAAGGGGTCATGCTGGGGGTGGTGTTTCAGGGTTTAGGGCAGTGCAGTGGTGTTCGGGCAGTGTAGGGGCGGTGCAGGGGGTGGTGTTTCAGGGTTTAGGGCAGTGCAGTGGTGTTCGGGCAGTGTAGGGGGTGGTGCAGGGGGTGGTGTTTCAGGGTTTAGGGCAGTGCAGTGGTGTTCGGGCAGTGTAGGGGCGGTGCAGGGGGTGGTGTTTCAGGGTTTAGGGCAGTACAGTGGTGTTCGGGCATTGTAGGGGGTGGTGCTGGGGCTGGTGTTTCAGGGTTTAGGGCAGTGCAGTGGTGTTCGGGCAGTGTAGGGGGTCGTGCTGGGGCTGGTGTTTCAGGGTTAGGGCAGTGCAGTGGTGTTTGTGCAGTGTAGGGGGTCGTGCTGGGGCTGGTGTTTCAGGGTTTAGGGCAGTGCAGTGGTGTTCGGGCAGTGTATGGTGTTGTGCTGGGGCTGGTGTTTCAGGGTTCAGGGCAGTGCAGTGTTGTTCAGGCAGTGTAGGGGGTCGTGCTGAGGCTGGTGTTTCACGGTTTAGGGCAGTGCAGTGGTGTTCGGGCAGTGTAGGGGGTCGTGCTGGGGCTGGTGTTTCAGGGTTTAGGGCAGTGCAGTGGTGTTTGGGCACTGTAGGCGGTCATGCTGGGGCTGGTGTTTCAGGGTTTAGGGCAGTGCAGTGTTGTTTGGGCAGTGTAGGGGTCGTGCTGGGGCTGGTGTTTCAGGGTTTAGGGCAGTGCAGTGGTGCTCGGGCAGTGTAGGGGGTCGTGCTGGGGGTGATGTTTCAGGGTTTAGGGTAGTGCAGTGGTGTTCGGGCAGTGTAGGGGGTCGTGCAGGGGCTGGTGTTTCAAGGTTTAGGGCAGTGCAGTGGTGTTCGGGCAGTGTAGGGGGTCGTGTTGGGGCTGGTGTTTCAGGCTTTTGGGCAGAGCAGTGGTGTTCGGGCAGTGTAGGGGGTCATGCTGGGGGTAGTGTTTCAGGGTTTAGGGCAGTGCAGTGGTGTTCGGGCAGTGTAGGGGGTCGTGCTGGGGGTGGTGTTTCAGGGTTTAGGTCAGTGGTGTTCGGGCAGTGTAGGGGGTCTTGCTGGGGGTGATGTTTCAGGGTTTAGGGCAGTGCAGTGGTGTTCGGGCAGTGTAGGGGGTCTTGCTGGGGGTAGTGTTTCAGGGTTTAGGGCAGTGCAGTGGTGTTCGGGCAGTGTAGGGCGTCATGCTGTGGGTGGTGTTTCAGGGTTTAGGGCAGTGCAGTGGTGTTCGGGCAGTGTAGGGGGTGGTGTTTCAGGGTTTAGGGCAGTGCAGTGGTGTTCGGGCAGTGTAGGGGGTCGTGCTAGGGGTGGTGTTTCAGGGTTTAGGGCAGTGCAGTGGTGTTCGGGCAGTGTAGGGGGTCATGCAGGGGCTGGTGTTTCAGGGTTTAGGGCAGTGCAGTGGTGTTCGGGCAGTGTAGGGGGTCGTGCTGGGGGTAGTGTTTTAGGGTTTAGGGTAGTGCAGTGGTGCTTGTGTAGTGTAGGGGGTCGTGCTGGGGGTAGTGTTTTAGGGTTTAGGGTAGTGCAGTGGTGTTTGTGTAGTGTAGGGGTCATGTTTTAGGGTAGTGCAGTAGTGTTTGGGTAGTGTAGGGGGTCGTGCTGGGGGTAGTGTTTTAGGATTTAGGTTAGTGCAGTGGTGTTTGGGTAGTGTAGGGGTCGTGCTGGGGGTAGTGTTTTAGGGTTTAGGGTAGTGCAGTGGTGTTTGTGTAGTGTAGGGGGTCATGCTGGGGGTAGTGTTTTAGGGTTTAGGGTAGTGCAGTGGTGCTTGTGTAGTGTAGGGGGTCGTGCTGGGGGTAGTGTTTTAGGGTTTAGGGTAGTGCAGTGGTGTTTGTGTAGTGTAGGGGTCATGTTTTAGGGTAGTGCAGTGGTGTTTGGGTAGTGTAGGGGGTCGTGCTGGTGGTAGTGTTTTAGGATTTAGGTTAGTGCAGTGGTGTTTGGGTAGTGTAGGGGGTCGTGCTGGGGGTAGTGTTTGAGGGTTTAGGATAGTGCAGTGGTGCTTGTGTAGTGTAGGGGGTCGTGCTGGGGGTAGTGTTTTAGGGTTTAAGGTAGTGCAGTGGTGTTTTTGTAGTGTAGGGGGTCATGTTTTAAGATGCAATGCTCCAATACCTGACCAGTCTGCACTACATAAAACTGCAAAAAACTAAAAATAAAAAGTGTTTTGCACACTTTTGTCATTGGGCTATATGTGGGCTACATCGGGGTAATATTTGTGCTACATTTGGGCTCTTTTTTCACTGGTGGCCATCTTGGAAGACTTCTTTGTTATGAAGTTTCCTAATTTCTTCATTTACTGCAGTCTCCTCAGTAGGAAATGCTTTCAGTTTTTTACTTTGATTCCATCAAGAAGGCATTCAGATGTGTCTCACATCTGCCATAAATTCAGAATGTTAGCACTCTAGTTGCTCATTAGATCACTGGAGTAAAGCTACTGCTCACCAGGGAGTTAACTGGTAGTCTGCTGCTGGTATTGAAAGTGATTGTTTCAGTCTGCATGTCAGAATTTTCTAATGAAATAGAAGAGGATTTGAGATCTCACTTAAAACATGCCCTAATTTTTCTTTCTGCAGCACTAACCATAATTTCTATTTCAAAAAGAACCCCTCATTTTGTTCCTTTTTAAATTAAATGTTTTAAGTGTTACCGGTTTATTCCAATCAAGATGGCTTCAGGTGTGCCATACTTTTGTCATAAGTAAGGCTGTTAGCGCTCTAGTTGTTCTTTAGAACACTCTGGGAAGCTGCAGTAGAACACAAAGGCATCAACTGGCAGGCTGCTCCTGTTGAAATATAACAGGAAGATATTTGAGATCACACTTGAAATATGTCCTAATTTTTCTTTCTACAGCACTAACCATAATTTCTATGACAAAATGAACCCCATCATTTTGTTCCTTTTTAAATTAAATGTTTTAAGTGTTACCAGTTTATTCCAATCAAGATGGCTTCAGGTGTGCCATACTTTTGTCATAAGTAAGGCTGTTAGCACTCTAGTTGTTCTTTAGAACACTCTGGGAAGCTGCAGTAGAACACAAAGGCATCAACTGGCAGGCTGCTCCTGTTGAAATATAACAGGAAGATATTTGAGATCACACTTGAAACATGTCCTAATTTTTCTTTCTACAGCACTACCCATAATTTTTATGACAAAATTAACCCCATCATTTTGTTCCTTTTTAAATTAAATGTTTTAAGTGTTACCAGTTTATTCCAATCAAGATGGCTTCAGGTGTGCCATACTTTTGTCATAAGTAAGGCTGTTAGCACTCTAGTTGTTCTTTAGAACACTCTGGGAAGCTGCAGTAGAACACAAAGGCATCAACTGGCAGGCTGCTCCTGTTGAAATATAACAGGAAGATATTTGAGATCACACTTGAAACATGTCCTAATTTTTCTTTCTACAGCACTAACCATAATTTCTATGACAAAATGAACCCCATCATTTTGTTCCTTTTTAAATTAAATTGTTTAAGTGTTACCAGTTTATTCCAATCAAGATGGCTTCAGGTGTGCCATACTTTTGTCATAAGTAAGGCTGTTAGCACTCTAGTTGTTCTTTAGAACACTCTGGGAAGCTGCAGTAGAACACAAAGGAATCAACTGACAGTCTCTGCCCTTGTTGGATGTACATGTTTTACTGAGAATGTCAGACTTCATTCTCACATGAGTGAGAAAGATAATGTGAATTTACAGAAAATATGCTCTCATTTTAGCTTCTGGAGCACCTTCCAAACCTCCATGGGACAAGCATGAGAAAATAGTGTTCTCTCAAACATGATTCATGATATCCCAGCAGAAGGTTTTTCACATGGTAAAATCACCTTAGAATACACCACAATTCCTAAAATTAGTATGGTACCATCAACAAATAAATTCTAATGTAACTAAAGCCTGTTATCACCCTTTATAGTTCTCCTTTTGGTGACCCTCAAAATCTTCTATTCACTACAATGCATTTCAATGAGGTACTATCATTTATATTGGTCCCAAGATGGCTGCCAGCAATTCCAGGATGAAGTGCTGACAGCCAATCAGATCTCACAATGACATGTGTGGTTAGGCTCCGCCCAGATATATATGTGACTTTACTTTTGCTTTTCTCAGGAACTACTGAACGGATTTACACCATTTAAGCAAAAGGCACGACACTGAACTAAGGGCTACCTCTTTGCCAAATTTGGTGTAATTCCGTTCAGCAGTTCGGGCTGTAGCTGCGACTAAAGGTTCCTATGGAAAAATGAATGGGGAAAACGCGTTTTGGGACCCCCTTTTTCTCGGCCCCCGCTTGACGTATCACCCCGAGACTTTCAGGATAGGAGCGGACCGGAGCGCCCCAACAAGTTGGAAACTTTCGCGAAGATTCGTCAACCGGCGCCAACGTTATTTCAAATAGAATGTCGCGGATTTCCTATGGATAATAGGTTTTAACTATAACTATCTACTGGCGACCGCCAGTAGATAATATATATACGTATATATATATATACATATGTCCCAAAGTTGCCCAGAAAATGAAGCCGCACACCGCTGAAAAGGTAGGTAACAAGCCTTTATTTCTCAAGCATATTGGTTCCCCTCTGGAAAATCAATCCTTTGGCCTGATGCGTTTCAATGCTTTTGTGCATCTCTTCAGAGGCCGACATGGGCAAGGAATTCTCCGCCGCTGCACTCCTTCTGCAATGCAAAATTATTTCAATTAGCCTCCGGTGTGCTCGTGACATCACGTTTACTTTCAACATTGCTTGCTGGGGAATGTAGTCTTTTTAGGCATTTTTAACCCTCCAGTGGGTCCAGACCCCATGCCTAATCCAGGATACATTAAACTAGCCCTCCAGTGGGCCCCAGACAGGGTACAATATGCCTTATTCATGAACCTTCAGCGCCGATGCAGAGGGGACGTTACCCCCGGCCGGTCCTTTCTTTGCTTTGCAGGAGGTGCGTCGCTTCCACGGCCAGGGCCGCCGTGTAAACATGTCCCAAAGTTGCCCAGAAAATGAAGCCGCACACCGCTGAAAAGGTAGGTAACAAGCCTTTATTTCTCAAGCATATTGGTTCCCCTCTGGAAAATCAATCCTTTGGCCTGATGCGTTTCAATGCTTTTGTGCATCTCTTCAGAGGCCGACTTGGGGAAGGAATTCTCCGCCGCTGCACTCCTTCTGCAATGCAAAATTATTTCAATTAGCCTCCGGTGTGCTCGCGACATCACGTTTACTTTCAACATTGCTTGCTGGGGAATGTAGTCTTTTTAGGCATTTGAACCCTCCAGTGGGTCCAGACCCCATGCCTAATCCAGGATACATTAAACTAGCCCTCCAGTGGGCCCCAGACAGGGTACAATATGCCTTATTCATGAACCTTCAGCGCCGATGCAGAGGGGACGTTACCCCCCGGCCGGTCCTTTCTTTGCTTTGCAGGAGGTGCGTCGCTTCCACGGCCAGGGCCGCCGTGTAAACATGTCCCAAAGTTGCCCAGAAATTGAAGCCGCACACCGCTGAAAAGGTAGGTAACAAGCCTTTATTTCTCAAGCATATTGGTTCCCCTCTGGAAAATCAATCCTTTGGCCTGACGCGTTTCAATGCTTTTGTGCATCTCTTCAGAGGCCGACATGGGGAAGGAATTCTCCGCCGCTGCACTCCTTCTGCAATGCAAAATTATTTCAATTAGCCTCCGGTGTGCTCGTGACATCACGTTTACTTTCAACATTGCTTGCTGGGGAATGTAGTCTTTTTAGGCATTTTTAACCCTCCAGTGGGTCCAGACCCCATGCCTAATCCAGGATACATTAAACTAGCCCTCCAGTGGGCCCCAGACAGGGTACAATATGCCTTATTCATGAACCTTCAGCGCCGATGCAGAGGGGACGTTACCCCCCTGGCCGGTCCTTTCTTTGCTTTGCAGGAGGTGCGTCGCTTCCACGGCCAGGGCCGCCGTGTAAACATGTCCCAAAGTTGCCCAGAAAATGAAGCCGCACACCGCTGAAAAGGTAGGTAACAAGCCTTTATTTCTCAAGCATATTGGTTCCCCTCTGGAAAATCAATCCTTTGGCCTGACGCGTTTCAATGCTTTTGTGCATCTCTTCAGAGGCCGACATGGGGAAGGAATTCTCCGCCGCTGCACTCCTTCTGCAATGCAAAATTATTTCAATTAGCCTCCGGTGTGCTCGTGACATCACGTTTACTTTCAACATTGCTTGCTGGGGAATGTAGTCTTTTTAGGCATTTTTAACCCTCCATTGGGTCCAGACCCCATGCCTAATCCAGGATACATTAAACTAGCCCTCCAGTGGGCCCCAGACAGGGACAATATGCCTTATTCATGAACCTTCAGCGCCGATGCAGAAGGGACGTTACCACCCGGCCGGTCCTTTCTTTGCTTTGCAGGAGGTGCGTCGCTTCCACGGCCAGGGCCGCCGTGTAAACATGTCCCAAAGTTGCCCAGAAAATGAAGCCGCACACCGCTGAAAAGGTAGGTAACAAGCCTTTATTTCTCAAGCATATTGGTTCCCCTCTGGAAAATCAATCCTTTGGCCTGACGCGTTTCAATGCTTTTGTGCATCTCTTCAGAGGCCGACATGGGGAAGGAATTCTCCGCCGCTGCACTCCTTCTGCAATGCAAAATTATTTCAATTAGCCTCCGGTGTGCTCGTGACATCACGTTTACTTTCAACATTGCTTGCTGGGGAATGTAGTCTTTTTAGGCATTTGTAACCCTCCAGTGGGTCCAGACCCCATGCCTAATCCAGGATACATTAAACTAGCCCTCCAGTGGGCCCCAGACAGGGTACAATATGCCTTATTCATGAACCTTCAGCGCCGAGGACTTCAAAGGGATGTTAAGCTGCCTGCTTGGTTCAAATGGAGTTTGTAACTCACCTGCAGCTGTGTGCGGCCTCAAGCTTCTGGGCGTTTTTGGTTACATATTATGCGGCGGTTCCAGGCCGCAGAGGGATCGCACTGCCCGCAACCAACGGGACTAGGGGAGAGGAAGATTCCTCTTTCTGAAGCTGCAGGGTACCTTTAATGAAGCCGGCAGAGTATCATCCAAGGCTCAATGGAGGGCCGAGAATAATCATCCATAATTAGCTGCAGCGGAGGTAACCCACCAGAGGGCGTTATTTGGCAAAATGAGACCTCATATCCCAGCGTGCATTTGAAAATGAACTTCCACCAAGGGAGGAGCACTGATAGCTCACTAACCCCAAACACGCAGGGGAAATGCGGCAGCCATAAATTACCTCTGCTGACACGGCCTCTGAGGAGATGCAAACAGCGGCATCGAAACGCGTCAGGCCATGGACTTCAAAGGGATGTTAAGCTGCCTGCTTGGTTCAAATGGAGTTTGTAACTCACCTGCAGCTGTGTGCGGCCTCAAGCTTCTGGGCGTTTTTGGTTACATATTATGCGGCGGTTCCAGGCCGCAGAGGGATCGCACTGCCCGCAACCAACGGGACTAGGGGAGAGGAAGATTCATCTTTCCGAAGCTGCAGGGTACCTTTAATGAAGCCGGCAGAGTATCATCCAAGGCTCAATGGAGGGCCGAGAATAATCGTCCATAATTAGCTGCAGCGGAGGTAACCCACCAGAGGGCGTTATTTGGCAAAATGAGACCTCATATCCCAGCGTGCATTTGAAAATGAACTTCCACCAAGGGAGGAGCACTGATAGCTCACTAACCCCAAACATGGAGGGGAAATGCGGCAGCCATAAATTACCTCCGCTGACACGGCCTCTGAGGAGATGCAAACAGCGGCATCGAAACGCGTCAGGCCATGGACTTCAAAGGGATGTTAAGCTGCCTGCTTGGTTCAAATGGAGTTTGTAACTCACCTGCAGCTGTGTGCGGCCTCAAGCTTCTGGGCGTTTTTGGTTATATATATACATATATATATGCCGTTTTCTTCGCCTGGTAACGCTGCTGTACCAAATAACTGACGAACGCAGACCCAGGTATGGTGCAAATTGCAGTTTATTAGTGAACGCCCTGCACCACCGCCATTACGCGTTTCGGGCAACACAGTGCCCTTGATCACAACAATATATGTATATATATATATATATATATATATATATGTATATATATATATATATATATATATATATATACATATATATATATATATATATATATATATATAACCATAAGTAATATATTCATTTGTTAAGCACAACTAAAGAATATCTATATATGTTAAAAACCATAGCTATTATACAAATTTGTAAAAAGAAATACACATATATAGGTACATATAATCAAATTATAAATGTTTACAAACACAGGGGTATGCTGTAAATTACTGTTTCAGTAAGGTGGTAATGTGGGATAGAGCCTACTCTTGAGTAGTCTTCTGAAGATATGATAGTAATCCTTGGATCTTATGTTTAGGGATAATGAATTCCATAGTTTGGCTGCTTGAACAGAGAAAGATGTACCGCCTATGTTTTTTTTGTATGGTGGGGTTTTAAGATGAGGTGCCAACCTTGAGTGGAGGTTCCTTTATTGAATGTATATGGTGATTTTAATCCTGCTGAAAAGCGGTCCTGTTCCAGGTGTTGCTTAGTGGGTAATAAAAAGCAGCTTGAAGGAGGATCTTCCGGCAACTGGTAAACAATATAGGGCCCTCAAAACAGGGGAGATGTAGGCATGTGGCTTTACATGTAGGAGTTGTCTGGCAGTAGAGTTCTGAATCTGTTGTAATCTTTTCACAGTTGATAAAGATGATCTGTGGTAGAGGCCATTGGTATCATCAAGTGTAGACAGTACAAGAGAGATAGTAGTCTGGGCCTTGTGTGGAAATCCCAGGTGGAGGAAGATGCGTCACAAAGTTTTCATGGTAATGATGCTTGATCTTACTAATTTGTCCACTTGGGCATTCATTGATAACTTGGAGTCCATGGTAAGTTCAAGGTTTCTTACTTCCTTAGATACTTTAGGAGTTGGTCCAGATCGCCAGGCCAGGTGCAGAGTGGGTCATACTTTTTCCAATTGTCACATGTGAGTATTTCAGTTTTGGAAGCATTCAGTTTGAGATGGCTAAAAAATGCATACTTTTAACTAACATGCAGCAGGAGCAATGAGTGCTCCAAAAGTACTGCCTGAATTGGCCTGTCACTATTTAAAGGTACTAAATAAAATGAGAAATGTGGAAGGTGTGTGTCTTACAAATATGCTCTACAGGGCACAACATAGTTTCTGACAAACCAACACTCCCAAATTCCCTCTATACATTCTGTTCTCTAGCGCAGCTTGCAATGATTTGAGTCCTGCCACAATGCGTGTCTCTCCTACCTCCACCAAAGGCATTACTTAGAAATAAAGGAATGCCCTGCGTTGACATTCTTTCTTTGGAAAACCTCAAGATCTACTTTGGTAAACCTCAGACCCACTCTTCAGTTCACTCCTGGAACTGGGGAAGAACTCTCAGAGGACTGCCTGTTGCTGTGGCCTGCTGTGTACTTCAGAGGGACTGCTTTCCTGCACCAAGAAGGACTGTGCTGCTGAATGAAGCCTGCTCTGAGCCCCAGATGTCTGCAGTTGGAACTTTGATATTTTAGGCTTTAGTTTTAACTACAAACTTTAAAAATTCATAACTCTGGTTCTACTGATGGGATTTCCTTGTTTCATCTTTCTAATCCTATGAATGCTTCTTCAAAATCATCATAATCTTCCTCACTCTCAGGGGCTTCATTCTTTGGTAATGTGCAGAAAATGTCCTGATGCTATGATACCAGACAGTGCAAAAGGATATTTTTTCTTTGTTCAACAGTCTTGCTGTTGGCAACAATGGCCATTAAATATATCTGCAGCAATGGCCATTAAATATATCTGGAATTCTTTTACATTGCTCCAGGAGACAGGGGTTTGCCTTTATTTTGTCAATTATTTTGAGGAGGATCAAACTGCATGACGACACTGCAAATGTGATGTGGCACAAAAAAATACACTATGTGACAAAGAAAAGTAACTGCATAAGCAAGGCTACAAATAATCTCTAATATGTGAGAAAACAGCTTTAGGTTATTGACATGAGGTGAAACTATGATGTATATACACTACACGCCTCCTTGGGAACACTTGAGGTAGTGAGCAGTAGCTCAAAGCTAAGCCAGTTTGAAATGTGAATATAATATTGAAGGTGGTTCCCAGGAGGAAGAGCGCCAACGGAGGGACAGTCAGTGGCAGTGGGCAGGTCTGCACAGACTTGGTGATTCATCTCAGAGGGAAGGCAAGCAGACATGGCAACACTTTAGAAGCATGGTAGAGGCAGAGTCTGGAAGGCAGCAGAGTCGTGTTTACCCAGCGAAGCTCGACCGCTGGGAATTCAAGGAATTTGCTCCGACCAGTAAGAGGGAAACTGGCATGGTGATGACAAAAAGAAGCGAGGAAGTGTGGCAAGGAGCTGTAGAGAAAGCAGCTCAGACATGCCTCACCAGATCATAGTCGGTCTGTGTGAAGGAGGCCATCCCAATGCCTCAGCACGGTGGATAGCGAAAGCTCAGAACAGAAAACTGAGATAACAAGAGAAGTATGCCACAGCTCTCCTCATGGAAGGCAGCACCACTCAGAAGTAGGCACAATGGAGGACAGGAGCCTGGCAGATGTGATACGTAACCCTTCCTCGTCACCAATTTTAGTGTTAAAAACTAACACCTGACAAGGTAAGAACAGAAGCTCTTTATTGGATTCTCAAATCCAGCTAACTGCTTTGGCGTTTTGAGACTACTAAGAAAGTTCTTAAACCTCATTCTTTTTCTGGCCAGGAGACTAATTGTTCAGGCTCTCATCATCTCCCAGCTTGTTTATGGCAACGTCCTTTATCTCTGGGCTCTCCCCACTATCTGACAAAGAGGCTCCAGACTATACAGAATGCCGCTGCCCAGCTCCTGATGAATCTTCCCCAATACCAATTCCGATATCAATCCACAAAAGCAGCCTTGAGGGACCTCCATTGGCTCCCAGGTAAGCAGCGGGTCCAATTTAAAGCCTTATGGATAGGTCCCTACACAAGAAAGGCCCTGCTCTTTTGAGATCAGTAGCTACTCCTTATATCTCTGAAGGTCCTTGAGATCTCCCTCAGCCCACCTGCTGAAAGTCCTCAAATGCATGGGATGTCGCTGGAGTGACCGCTCCTTTTCCCATCATGCCCCTAGGCTGTGGAATTCTCTCCCCTTTGACTTTCACCAGCTATCATGTGAGCTTTTGTTTCGCAAGTCATTCAAAACCTGGCTCTTTGGCAACTAATTCTCTGATGAGCAGTCCACTTGATGACTGTTCCAGCGCTGGGAGGCCTTCTAGCAGCCATGCACTTTACAAGACCTTCAGATTAGAACAGAATGACAATACAATAGATGCATCCATTACTAACCACCAACATTTGATGGAACATACCAACACTTGAGGGAATGGGAAGGGAGGCAGAAATGAGGGAAGAGGGGAAAACACAGTGTTAGACCTGCCAGCCTTCGGGTGGTCTTCCCCCTAACCTTTTGTCTTTATCCTCCACTTTTTGCTGAAATTCGTTTTGTGTTGGCTCTAGGTCTCTGTGTACTCTACCACTGCTAACCAGTGCTAAAGTGATTGTGCTCTCTCCTTTAAACATGGTAAACATTGGCATATTTAATTTACTTATAGGTCCCTTGTAGAGTGATATACCATATACCCAGGACCTGTAAATTAAATGTTACTGGTGGGCCTGCAGCACATATTGTGCCACCCACTTAAGTAGTCCCTTGAAACATGTCCCAGGCCTGCCATTGCAGCCTAAATGCAATTTTAAACTGCAAATTGAACGAGGCAATATAACCCCTTGGCCAAACCTTTTAGAAAGTTGCCATTTTCCTCCCCTACATCTTTAGTGCCTGCAGTCTGTTCATGAGTCACATGACTGGGTTTAGTTGGCAGTTGGACTTTGTTTATTCCTCCCAGACAGCCAAACAATAGAGGGATTAGGTATGCCTGGATGGGCTATCACTGGCAGGATGGGAGGGCGGAGTAGGGCACAGCCCCATTTGCAATTGACTAGGCTGTTCTTTTCCTTCACACAAAGACCTTATCACCCCAGCATTGTTCATGCAGTCAGTTTGGAGCCAGGGCAGGGGAAGCAGGAAACTCCAAGCACTACAAAGGGAATTATCTAGAAACTTCTCCTACTTCAAAGAAGGCACCAGGTATAAAAATAAGACCCTTAAAACCACTCTTGCCTGCTGCTGTATACTCCACAAGGCTACTTTGCTGTACCTGAAAAGACCACTTTGCTGCCTAAAGCCTGCATTGCACCCTCAGAGGCCTGCCCTGCTGCTTGAGCCCTGATTCACTGCTTGAACCGAGGACTGCCAGAGTGACTCCAAGGGTTAGTTGGCTGGCCTCCTGATCGGAGCCTCAGGGACAGAAAAGGTTACAACCATCTCGAACCCGCGCCTTGACCTAGACTGAGTGAGTCCTAACTGCCCAAGTGGTGCCCCTCCAGCTTTGGACCCTTGGTTGTGGTGTTAAATGTGGCCAGATAGCCAAAATCCAAAACTTGGGACTTGGAAAATTTTGGGCTAAAAACTGCTCTGAGAGCAGAGAGAAGACCGGGACCAACCTGCTCGTCTATCTGCCCAAGGTGCATCTCTGTTAGGCCTGACTTCGCAGCAGCTCCTGCTACATTCTTTTACGCAGCAGCAAATCCTGTTCAGCAGTCCTTCGCTATAGGGGTATCTGGCCTCATGGAACTCTCATCGGCTACTGCCTCCAGCCTCGTACCGCGGGAGATTTTTGAATTTAAAAAAAGAGACTAAGTCCAAACGTAGGATTCTTCACCACAACTTCAGCCAGCTGCTACTCAATGACGACACCTCTGAAGAGAAGAGCCAACTGCACCCAATCCCCTTATTGTATCCGCTCCATCTCGGTCAGCCATATTTTTTTACTTTGACCCAGTATCCCTCGACTAGATGTCTGAGGTTGGCACTTTGATTTTTTTAGATGCCAGTTTTTACTTTAAAAATTCATAACTCTGGTTCTACTGTTTGTATTTTTGTTGTTTGAGTGTCAAAACATTTATTACAATGTACTCTATTTTTAGGTCTCACCTGCGTTGCGGCGCATGCGCTGCCTGCTGGCGAGAAATTTTGTGAGAGGGATTTCAGAAAAGGGCTTTAAGCCCCGCCCCTCATTTCCATTGGCTGGCGTCACCGTTTATGATAAACGGTGGCCTGCCATTGGAAATGAGGCTTTTTTGTGGATGCCCTTTGGCCTCCGATCCGACTCGGTCGCCTGCTTTGCTGCTGTCGCAAAGCACTTTCTTATCTTTATGGAGCCATGTGTTTCTAACTAGAAACACATGGCCCCATAAAGACAAGAGATCAATGCTTGTTTAAAAAGTTTCTGTTGTGTAACCTGCCAAGAAGGCGATTTTCGGTGCATTGGATTTGTCTCTGCGTTAGAGAGTTGAAAGACCTTAGTCCCATTTGCACCTTTGTTCGAGGGGTCACTAGTTCGTGGATGCAAAGGTCGTTTTTGCCGTTTGCTTGGTCTAAATGTGTAAATAAAATTGCCTGACGCCAGTCCAACTTCAGCAATGGTCGACACTTGAGTATCCTGCTATCATTAGTATAAACCCTCCTCTACCCTGACTTCTAAACTTTGCAGAAATGTAATCATGTCTAGAGAGAAGCAGTCATGTTGTGGCCCTGGGGCAGGAGTCGTTTTGTGTTGATCCTTTGTGCTGTGGAATCCTCTGTCAGTGCAGCTAAAGCAAGACACACAGACAGTCTGTTAGCTTTAGGACAATAAGTTAAGATCAGCTGGATTGTGCTGGCCTTTATGTGACCTGGCCCTTGTAAACTGGACGTCATTCGTTTGTTTAAGCGCTTTAAGTCCATAAGTGGTGGGACAAATGCATACATTAAAGTAGCCACTAACTAGAAAAACATAATTACATTTATAAGATTTGTACAACAGTGTTTCCTCTTTCATCAGCACAACATTTCATATTAAAATGAAGACTAGCAAATGTTCGGTTGCTGAAAGGGATTGTTTGTGGTTTTACAACACATTTCAACACTGGCAGGGCAGCCCCCACTGATCTTGTTCATGGCAAGGCGCATCACAGTGGTGTTGTTGGCCCTCTGTCTAAGTCACACCAAACTCCCTCAGGGTATTAGCACATTGCTTTTCCTTTCTCTTTGCCTTTTCATACACTGCTCGCATTGATTGCATATTGTTCTGTTTTTCCAAGGCGTGCTAATGTTAATCTGTTGGCAGTGAGGTTCTGCATTTGCATTTCAAAGGCTCTCTCTTCTTCCTCTTACTCACTGAGCAACCCGTGATTTCCTACATGAAACGAGCATTGGCAAAGCCAATAAGTCTCGCCTTTGCGAGGGGTAATTGTGTTTGTTTTATTTTCTTTGTTCTGCAGTAGTGTACGTGTCGAACAAGTGTTGTTTGTAGAGGATGTGGAGTAACGGCTAGTGCGCCAGACTTTAAAGCTGGGGAACAAGGTTCAACTCTACATTCTGGGCAACTTTCTGTAATGGAAAGCGCTCTGATAGCTTTGTTCGTGCTATATAAAAATGCAAAAAAAAAATAGGAATGAATGGAGAAGTGCTTGCAGGTTCGAGAAATGTGGCAAGTGAAAAGATGCACTCTGTCTAGTGTTTAAACAAAAAAACACGAGCCACCAGTGAATTAAATAAAGCTGAAATAATTAAACGATGTTTGATGTGAGGGCGATGTGGCTTCGGTGAGTGAGTGGGTTGGGGGAAAGAGGCGGCAGACATATGTTTTTGATCTGCATCTCACTAAAGACATCATTTACCAGAAATATGATAATGGTGACTTTGGTAGCGTATTGGTTTCCTTGACTGTTGCTGGTTTAAATGTTTGCTCAAATTAATGTGATTCGTCGTGTAATCCCAATGATCCCAGATACATTTTTTCCTGCAACCCTTGTCACCTTCCTGTAGCCTGCATGAGTGTTTAAATGTGTGACTGATATCTTCTGAGGGGGGAGGGGTTCTGATGCAGATTCTGTGATACATGTCCCTATTTTGTGACCGCCTGGGGTGTACAAGGTGCCCAGATGGCAGCTTTTAGGCGTTAATACTGTCGGCAGCACGATGTACGTTCACCAGATCATTCCTTCTTTTTTTGCATTTTTATAAAGCGCAAGGGAAGGTATAGGCCCTGAATCCTCTGTTCAAGTCTCTCAGAGTTGCCATCAAAAAACAGTGACCGACAGAATGGCATATGCAAAAGACAACAGCGCGAATGTTGAGTAAGGGCTTGTGCCCGGACTTTAAAGCTGAGGGTCCAGGTTCGAGTCTCGGCTTGGGCTCTACATCCTGTGATTCTGGGCAAATTTCTGTAAAGGAAGTAGTGCTCATGTAAACTGCTTTGATACCTTCCTTCACACTATATAACACGCATTTGCAATGCAATATGTCTGGCATTCGTGCAAGTGTAAGCTATTAGCATTGTAAATGACAATGCCTTTTATTTATGTTTTGGGTTTTAAAACATAAATAAAAGGCATTGTCAATTACAATACTAATAGCTTAAACTCTCGCAAATGCGAGACCTATTGCATTGCGAATGCTTGTTCTTAATTGGTGTGGGGTTTTTCTTCTGTTCTGTTTTTAGGTCGAGCCTAGGCAGCGCATGCGCTGTTTCTACGAGACCAGCTGTAATCTCTTCTGTGGCTTTACATACCACCTATGCTCTGTCAGTCCTTCCTTTGTCTGACCTTCAAAAATGCTTTGTGTCTACTGGTCAACTCTTCTTTTTTCTCCCGCCTTCTTGGCATTGGTATCCTCCCACGCAGCAGCGCCTAACTTCCCGTATATGTACGCTTTCAACTTTATGGGCTGTTTGTCAGGGACTCTTTCAGTCGAGCTGCTTCAAGCTCTGTTCTGTGCAGTAAGTTGTTCCTGCCCCAGCGCAGCACCTTCACCCGTCTCTGCAACCCCCTCCCTCAACATTGCTTTCCTGCCCCCACCACCTCTTCCAGGTCACCACTTGCCATCCCAAGCCCCCCCCGCTGCTTGTCATTCTGTTTTGTTCTTTGGTTACGTGCACTTTCTATTCCCCACTGCCATGCTTCGTGTCTGTTCCGTTCTTCTAGCATTCCGTTTCTTGTCTGCCAGCTGTTCCTCCTCCCTTTGCTGCTTCATCTGAAAGTGCCTTCCCCGGTGTATATCTCAGCTGTTGTTGTTACTAACCCTGGGCGGTGAACTACGCTACGCTCGCGGAGTTTGCGTAGTTTCGGTAACTTTGCGATTCGCGTAGAACGCGAAGTTACTGAGTACTATGCAATTTGCAACGTAGCGTAGCTGTCTTTCTTCTTCGCGCGCTCAATATGCATTCTCGCGCGCGCGGTAACAACTTACCGTGATTCTGCGTTCGCCGACGCAATTTCCTATCCGTTCGCGGGCGCCACGAGATTTGGAATCCAGCCGCACGATCCAGCGAGAGTGTGCGAACGCAAACATGTCATTCGGACGCGCGCTCTGACTTCCGGCGGCAGTGTTGGTAAGATCGCGATCCCGAACACGCAGAAACTACAATCTGACGAAGAATATCTCTCGAGCATCATAAAACCTTCTCGAAAATGATTATTTTGCTCAAAAAAACTCCTCAAATTGTGATTTGGCTGTAGTTTTTTGTGCAAGGAGTCCTTTTTCTTTTTTTACTTTTTTTTCAAGAGGAAGGAAGTGCCCCTGAGTCTCCAACTTCCTGTTCCTGTCCAGCAGGCTCCTCCCAGTGCGTTGTCCATGTGCTGTTCACTTTCATTTGGATTTGGAGCTGGAAGGATCACTTTTTGTGTCTGTCTGCTGCATCATATCATTGGATTGTATTTGAGGACTTTTGGATTTGAGATTTTACAAGTAAGTTGGAGAATTGGTATACTTGTTTGTTTGATTGGGGCTTGTTTGTACCTACATTTTTTGGGGATTTTCATCATTTTTAAAATTTATTGTTGCGGCCTGGGTGGCCTGTAGTTTCAGTAGGGGCCTAGTTGTTTATCTTTGATTGAAAGTTCAGCCAGTAGGCCCAGAGGTACCCATGGGTGCATGTTTCTGTGGTGTCTGTTGAATTTAAACATCATGTAGGGCATGGATGGCATTGGATTGAATTGCTAAATGTGGTTTTTGGGGTGTATTTCACTTTTTGGGTGTGTGTTAACAAATAAATACCTTTGTTGGATGTGTGTGTGTGCTTGTTGTGTAACTTTCCAACCTTTCGTAGCCCTGTGGATTTTCGTTTTTGCATTTTTGTATTAAAGCTGTGTTGTTTAGCAGGCCTCCTTTGTCTGGTCATATATAGGCCTGCTTGAGTTCATTGTTTTCTGTGGCCTGTTGTGACTGTGAGTGACCATGTGGCTTGGGGCCATTTTGTGGTGGTAGTTTAGTAGTGTGCTGCTTTTTCCATATAGGCCTGCATGTCTTTTGTTTGTTCCCCTTGGCTTATGCTTGTTGTTGTTTTGGCCTGGCCATGTGGGTGGCGGCCATTTTGTAAAGGCAGGCAGTGTGCTTTTGCCATAGGCTTGCATTGTCTGTCTTCCATTTCTTTTTGTTGTGGGTGGCTAGCGGCCATTTTGTGGAGCCATCCAGGCAGTGTGCTTTTGCCATAGGCCTGCATTCATTGTCTGTCTTCACTTTCTTGTTATTGTGGGTGGCCTGGCCATGTGGGTGGTGGCCATTTTGTGGAGCAAGGCAGTGTGCTTGCTTTTGCCATAGGCTTCCAAGCTTGCGGCCTAGTCTGCCAGTAGGCCCAGAGGTAGTCATCATGGGTGCATAAAAACTGTTTGTGTTGTCTGTTGAATTTAAACATCATTTAGGGCATGGATGGCATTGGATTGAATTGCAAAATGTGATTTTTGGGGTGGTATTTCAGTTTTTTGGTGTGTGTTAAATAAATAGGCCTTTTCAGCCAGTAGGTAACCCTGGGCGTTCAGCTCGCGGACTTTTAGCAACTCCGCACTGCGCGACAACGCGGACTTACACTTTTTTCTTCTTTGCGCGCTCAATATGCGTTGCGCGCGATAAAGACTTTTTGTGAAGATCGCGATGCCGAACACGCAGAATTTACAATCTGGCGAAGAATATCTCTCGAGCAGCATAAAACCTTCTCGAAAATGATGATTTTGTTCATTTTGCTCAAAAAACTCCTCAGGTTGTCATTTAGATGTAGTTTTGTGAGCAAGGAGTCATTTTTCTTTTTTTACAATTTTTTTAAAGAGGAAGGAAGTTCTCCAGAGTCTCCAACTTCCTGGTCCTGTCCTTTGTCTTTACTTTCTTGTTATTGTGGGTGGCCTGGCCATGTGGGTGGTGGCCATTTTGTGAAGCCAGGCATTGTGCTTTTGCCATAGGCCTGCATTGTCTGTCTTGTCTTCCTTTTCTTGTTGTTGTGGGTGGCCTGGCCATGTGGTGGCGGCCATTTTGTGGGACCAGCCATTGTGCTTTTGCCATAGGCCTCCAAGCTTGAGGCCTAGTCTGCCAGTAGGCCCAGAGGTAGTCATCATGGGTGCATAAAAACTGTTTCTGTGTTGTCTGTTGAATTTAAACATCATTTAGGGCATGGATGGCATTGGATTGAATTGCAAAATGTGGTTTTTTTGGGGGGTCTATTTCACTTTTTGGGTGTGTTAAATAAATGCCTTTTTTGCGTGTGTATGTGTTGTTGTTGTGGTTGTTGTGTAACTTTCCAACCTGTTTTTAGCCATGTGGATTTTAGTTTTTGCATTAAAGCTGTGTGTGTTGTTTATCAGGCATCCTTTGTCTGGCCATATAGGCCTGCTTGAGTTCATTGTTTGCCGTGCCTTGTGCCTGTGAGTGACCATGTGACTGGGGGCCATTTTGTGGTGGTAGTTAGTAGTGTGCTGTTTTTGCCACATAGGCCTGCGTGTCTTTCCATTGTTCCTCTTGTCTTACTGCTTCCAAATCCATCCCCATTGCCAGCTGCAGCTCCCTGATGCTGCATCCATCCCACGTGATGCACAAATTTAGGCCAAACAGGCTCCACTACATTTTTGTTTTTGTTCTTTGCTATTCTCATTCTTCCTGAGTGTACACAGTACACCAGGAAAGCCCTGGCCTTGTTGTCAAAGTCTCATAAATGGCTACACTGTTGTTGTTCACTGAGTTACTAAAATTTAATAATTGAGACAACCACACACTAAGTTATATATTATATTAGTTTGATTTGTGCTATCGTTTGACTGATGTTCTTCTGGCTTTTTTGCTTTTAGGTGCACAAAAGACTGAGGAGGAGGTGTGTCATCATTGCCCGTTGTACTGCCAGACAGACGTCCTGCTGCTGTACACGACGTGACGTGTGACCTGACCAGATATCTCTGCAACTTGTGCAACTGAGTGCTGCTGACATCTGAAGAAGATGGGCCCAAAGAAAGCAGGTACCAGGTCCTCCAGTGCCAAGAAAGTTGCTATTGAGAAGAAGGAACAGAAGAAGGAAGTGACACTTAAGTCTGGTGTGCCGCCCAATACCTTTTTTGGGAAACAAAAAATTACGTAAACACAAATGGGGCTGTCCTTAGTAGGAAATTCTACAGGATTTTTTAGAGATGCGTGTCCAGTGGGGGCATCTCACAAAAAGTGAAGGACTGGCCTCATACACCACCTGGTGTTATGCTTCATCATAGGCCATCCTCGCCCTCTAAAAACTTTGTTTGATAGAGGGCGGGCATACACCTGACGACAGGGATGCACTTCTAAAACTAAGTGGTGGCCCGTGAGTTTGTGAAAAAGTGATCTAAAAAACATTCCAGTTGTCAGTGGCTGATTTAATAAATTCTATATAAAAAGACAACTGTATGGTATTAAAAGGAAGTGGGCGGTGATTTGGGAACTAATTATCCCATCACCGTGCTAAGAAAGGTCAACATGTTTCTGCTTAGGGTCCCCGGAGGGTACATAACATTCGTCAGGACCAAATATTAGTAGAGGGCTCCGCCTTTTACACTTTGTATAAAGGATCAACCACTAAAAAAACAGGAGGTTGTAAGGATCAACTGCCCCGCAAGCCTAATGCTCACTCGTGAAACCTGTAGAAAAACAACAAATACATACCGAATGTGTAAGTATCCTGATTGTAATGTTGCATTACATACATCCCCACACTTATAAAGCGCGCGTGGTGGATTCTAAGTGAAACACGTGTCACTCATACGTGTCAGCACTTATCAGGGGAGGAAAAAACATGTTTCTCGCCGCTTACCTCAGGTCACTATCCTACTTACTCCAAAGGAGGTCGAGGGTGGAAGGGCCTACTGTGACATTCTGAAAAAGAGAGACATAAAATCATGGCCTGATAATGGTAGATCAGGTCCAAGATAGGGAAAAAGCCATTCATACAGTTTCATATTAAAATGGTCAAAAAAAGTGTGCTCCACGTGGGAGGGATGAAGTTGCACCAAAAAGCGTAAAAATACGCTCTACCATTCATTCGAAACACACACACTCTTACTGTCATCTTCAGTGCTTCCAGCTGTGTCTCCTACAGTCATCCACTTCGCCTCCCCACCGGTGAGTGATGGTGGAAAAAGAGCGGGCTTTTATACTGTTGTTCATTGCCTAATTGCTAGGTACTGATTCAGGCAGTAGGAACACCTGAGCAAGATCCGGAGTATCACCGGAAAAGTGCCTGGTTGCCTGGTTAAAGGAGTTACCTCATGGGTCACCTGATCAGGGAGTGGCTACAGTCCCCATGGAGCGTGCGCGAGAGTGAGTTGATCCAAAACACTACGCTCGGTGGAATACTCGCGCATGCATCCAAAACTCCTGTTATGAAATAACGCTAGTGTATAGCGGCTCAACTGCTAAATACTACATTAGGCAATGCGGAACCCATAGCAAGATCCGGAGTATCACCGGAAAAGTGCCTGGTTGCCTGGTTGCCTGGTTGAAGGAGTTACCTCATGGGTCACCTGATCAGGGAGTGGCTACAGTCCCCATTTGTCGCCCTATTGTCTCTGGATGCGGTTCATTGCTTGAACCTCTATGTAAATACATCGATTTCTTTTTGAAACCAATTGCAGAAAACACCGGAGCATATTTAAGAGACACCATGCAGACAATCACTTTGATAGACCAACGACCTTTACCTCTAACGAAGAACTACTTGTGACATGCGATATTGTATCCTTATATACAAGTATCCCACAAGAACCAGCTTTACAAGTCATGAGGGTGGCCTTGGACCAACGACCTGCACCTATGGCAGTCCCCACGGAATTTATCATTGCCCTGTTGACCTTAGCGATGAAGAAAAACTATTTTATCTTTCAAGGATGTTATTATGTACAGACAAAGGGTGTAGCCATGGGAGCAGCTTTTGCCCCAGATTTAGCTATCATTTATATGGATAACTTTGAGAGAATATTCATATTCAACAACAATCCCTTTTACCATCGGTTAAAGTTGTGGAAACGGTATATTGACGATATACTGATTATCTGGAATGGAGACATAATTGAGCTTGGCCATTTTCATGATTGGCTAAATGAACGTGACCAGGATATAAAATTCACCATTCAATCAGATAATAAAGAGATAGCTTTCCTTGACTTGAAAATTTGCTGTGAAGACGACAAGCTATACACCACATTGTATCGGAAACCGGCGGAACGCAACTCTCTGTTACGATACAATAGCCATCACCCACGGGGCTTGCGAGATAATCTCCCAGTGGGCCAATTTCTACGGCTTCGTAGGAATTGTTCCAAGAGGTCTGATTACATGTTGGAATCGGAAGCACTTTGTGCTCGCCTGATGACGAGGGGATATCCAAGGAGATTAGTGAAGAGAGCTCAGAAAAGGGCCTGGTTTAACCCACGGGAAACCTTGCTAACCCCCAGGCTGAAGAATGACATATCTTTAAAGCGAATGATTTGTGTTACAACCTTTTGCACAAGAAGTAATGCCATAAAAAAGGTCCTTAACAAACATTGGAATTTAGTGTCAGACGATATTGACCAACCGCAATTGCCCCTGCACACTTTTAAAAAAGGAATGAGTGTTAAAGATCATGTGGTCCATTCCTTCTTGGAACATGTCACGAAACCAACAATTCAATCACTCTGGAATTTACCACCGGTCAAAGGGCACTATAAATGTGGACAATGCAAAGCTTGTCAAACTACAATTGTCACCAAGAACTTTGTTTATAAACAACACATGATTGCTTTACATTCTTTTACCAACTGTAACACTATGAATGTCATTTATGGCATCATTTGCCCATGCGGTTTACTCTACGTAGGGCAGACACAACAAAAGATTAAGGCAAGAATTTTGCAACATCAAAGCAGGATTCGGTGTTCGGTTATAGGGGCACCCCTAGTTGAACATTTCACATTTAAGAGTCACGACCCTGATCAAATGCAGTGGTTAGTGATAGAGAAAGCTGAATTAGGACCCAGAGGGGGCAATATTTCCTCGATCCTGAACATTCGAGAATTGAAATGGATGGTACGTCTGGACACTATTGTCAATGGGCTGAATGAACTTGATCCCAGTAATGCTCAATTGGCATGTCTTAATACATGATGCTAATCTGCAATCTAGGTATTCCAACCTTTTTAGCTGTGTATAGCGTTAGGTTTGAGATATAGACCTTGTTTTTTGCTAGCAGATACACATCAGGGAGCTTCCGGTATTTTCCGAATGCAATTTTGTTCTTTTTGTGTGATTAATTATGTTATCTTTCTAACAACCACATTACTATGAAATCTACGTGGGTCAATATATAAATATAATTTTGGCTATTTTCATCTGCCATTTTTACAATTTAATTGTCCACGACTGTATAATAGATGTTGCTAACCAGTATTTTAAGCACCTGTACCAGTCCCACTGTTACGAAATATTTGCATATTCCATATATTGTATTGTCTAATTGTTGTTTAGGTTGAGCGCTTTGTATATCATTTTTCTTAATGAATATTGGGCTATATAACGTTTAAAATCTAGGCCAACCTTTCTCTCACTTTGTGTATATTTCTACCCCTTCATAATGTTATGTTGACATTTAGGCTGAGGTTTTGTTTTTTATAATTTTTTATAATACTGATGTTGATTGCTTTCTTCCACTATTTACATACCTCATAGTCTCTCTTCCCTGCCCAGCCCCAGGCTAATACAAGCATTTAGCGCCTGCATACTATTTCGCGTCATGTTGGCGCTCATTGCACGTCAGTTACGCCCCTATTTATTCATGCCGTCTGTCTTGGCGGCGCGACCTTTCCATTCAGGGGAATCGAGCCTAACACACGAGGGTGAGTTCTTTTCTCTGACGGCCGCTCTGCAGTTGCTCTTTGAGGCCATGCGATCTTTTCCCCTCTTCAGTAGTTAACGCTATCATACGAGCGTGACTGTTTTTGTGCATTATTCTCTAAAATGCATGTACTTTGGAGACTTAAACCCTGTTTTCGTTTCCTTCTAAATTTCATACGTGTGCACTAAGTTTAGTGAGAGGCAACATTTTTGGTAATTTTGATTATGTATTTTCATGCGCGCATTAAGTAACTTTGGTTTTTCACTCTTAGACACCGATGCCATCTAGTGTCATTAAGGTGCACTTAATATTTGGAGAGGCACGATGGTTTTTATCTTTAGAACTGTACCAAGAAAACCTATTAACTAAGTGTTTTGTTTGATATTTTCTTGGCGTGTTTCTTGTGTTTTGAAATCGTTCTTTTTTAAATTAGGCGCTTGGGAGGTTTTTCATACCCACGCTGTACATGGCATTTATCCTTAAACTATGGTTTTGACTCCTTTGTTTTCCACCATTGAGGTTATTAATTGATTGGTATACTTTTTCCTATTTATTTTAGAGTAATTCCTAAATTGATAGTAGGATTGTGGATGACTTCCACTATCATTTTGACGGTACTACCGTGATTCAACAGATAAGTTAATAACTTTGGGAGACCAACCCTCATTCTTGAGTAAGTTCTTTTTCTATTCAATAGAGTCGTTTTTTTTTTCCCTGATTTATACGAGTATTTACTGACAGACGCCTTATTTATACAGGTGTTCATTTCTCTCTCATTCTTCATACTCTCGGAGCCATTGAGCCCTCTCTGTCCTCGACGACTCATCGTGCGCCTCTGAGGACCCTTCTTTAAGTCAGACATGGTATTTATGTTGAGTATTATATCTACCTCTTTGTCGTCTCGTCCTTTTTAAGCTCCGGACCTGACCTTTTGCCTTTATACTTTTAGGTGCCCCTTTTTTAGCCACCCTTTCACCCACCACTTGTCCTGAGGAAGACCCCGATTGTAAGGTTGACAAGAATACCTACACATTAGCAGGGGTCGAAACGTCGACACACTACTGATGCCAGTACCGTCAACAGTATATGCTTACACTGTGATTTGATCTGTTACATGGCTACATATTTCATGTTTCTAAAATAATTTTTTGTCTTGATGCTAAGAGTCTGTGGCAATGAATAGCATGCCTAACAATTCGATGGTTATATTCATGAGTAATGTTTGTCACTAACCTCACTACCTCACTCATGTCACTACTTTTTTCCCTTTCCCTTTCGTTTTGTGGGCACAACTATGATGTTTTCAATGTGTGTTGTGAAATATGTTCTCTTTGTTCAGTGTGATTAAATAACACTTGAGCATTCCTTTATTCTCTTTATTTTGATTTAGCATTGTTAATTTCATTTTGCTACACTGTTTTGATGTATTTATACTGGGACCACTACTCTTTATACAGTCCCCATGCAGCGTGCGGAGAGTTGATCCAAAACACTACGCTCGGTGGAATACTTGCGCATGCGTCCAAAACTCCTGTTATGAAATAACGCTAATGTATAGCGGCTCAACTGCTAAATACTACATTAGGCAATCCGGAACCCATAGCAAGATCCGGAATATCACCGGAAAAGTGTAACCTCATGTGTTCACCTGATCTGGGAGTGACTACAGTCCCCAGGATGTGTGAGCGAGCGTGAGTTATATTAAAACCAGTACACTCGGTGTCAAAATAGGGCGAAAGGTGGAATGCTCGCACCTGCGTCCTAAACTCCAATAATGGTGTACAGCGGCTCAATTGTGTGCGCATGCGCGTGAATAATCATGACAGTAGGGGTTGGAATGGGCCCTTTGATGCATTCAATGGGTCTAGATGTTATCACATTAGGAGGTAGAAAAGGTCAAAGGAATAGATATAGACCCTTCCTGTATTTCAGGTGTGCAGTACTTCCACTGAAATAGTGGAACATCAGTAAAACCATAAAGTAAGTCTCTATGATGTTGATTAAGGTGTCCCTATACCCTAGACGGTATAGAGGGTCTAGTAATACCAGAGAGATATCTATATAAAAATGGATGTCTAATTAACGCGCATATCGATGGGGTAAGGTGTGTGTTCTTATTATGGACACAACGTTCAGATTATCATTGTTTTTAGTATAGTATTAAAGTCATTATACTAGTTGTAGCCACGGGATTTCATCGTTAAGGCCTGTGTCCCATGTGCGTAACCGGTATACCCAGCGTTGTTCCCTGATATGCAGTTGTCTGGTGATGTCTGTTTTTTGTTTCCTCATCACCTCCAGTACCACCCAATGGAGATCTGATTCAGTGTGGTTTGCGTCTAAGAAATGTTTAGTCAGTCTAGTATTAGATTTTCTACACCGGATTGTACTGCGATGTTCGCTAATCCGTGTTTTTACTTTCCTTGTCGTCATGCCAATATACTTCAAATTGCACGGACAGTTCAGAAGATAAATCACATTCTCAGTATTGCAATTACTGAAGTTCTTTAATTTCCATGGGTTGTTTGTGCCGATATTCACTTCTTTCGTGGTCATGGTTAGTGGGCAGCATACACAACCGCCACATGGGAAATAGCCTGTCGGTTTCGGTTGACTCCAAAGGGTGTTCTGACCATTGTCCTCTTCATGTGTAACTACGGAGTGCAAAAAATTACGCCTGCAGCAGCGGTGTCCGGGGGGCAAGCTGGGGGCAGCACCTCCGCATCAGTGGGCCCAACCCACCAACCCAGGCCCAAGCACATGAGTGTGGAAGAGGTAGACAGCCTAATGGTGGAAACCACTGATGCTGAGCCTGAGATAAACTTATCGCTATCTCAAAGTAGTACCCAATCAACGCAGGAGGAAACACAGCAGATAAGTGGTCAACAACAACAGCCGCAACCACCGCCCGCAATAGTAGTTGTTGTTCCTCCCGAAGTAGGGGCAGTTCAGGAAATTGAGCCTCATGCAGAGGTAGAAGAAGAGGAAGCCACTCATTCAGAAGATCCATTGTCTTCCAAATCCCCAGCAAGGAAAAGGAGGGTTAGTCCATCAAGTTCTTCGCCAAGCCCCCCTTCTGATGATCTAGATGCCACTTGGAAGCCACTAACTGAGTCTGAGAGGGAGACACGTCCCATGACCAGGCTAGGGAAAAGGAAGGTTCCAGAAAGCCTTACACTTATGGAGGCCGATGTAGAACAGCAGGATGATGATGATGAGCCAGTCATCACGAACATCACTCCCGGCCCCGAGGAGATGGAGACCAACATTATTACCCTATCCAAAATCGCTGCGAGGGATGTAGCACACATACCTCCAACACAGGTAACACGACCTACAGCTTCCATATTTGCATTAGCAAAGGCCCGGCAGCGACCTACATCCAGCACAACCACCACCTCAGTAGAAGTAGGTAGTGGTACAGCACAGAGTCAAATTCAACCCACACCCTCCAGTTCATCCGGCATTGGAAGTGGCACCTCCAGCAGGAGGCAAAAGTTAAGCTCCCCAGTTTGGGACTTCTTTACCGTTAGCGAAAAGGAGGAGAACATTGCTATATGCTCCATTTGTAATACCTCTGTTAGTCGGGGTAAGCTTGGTACAAACTATGGTACCGGAGGCCAAATAACCCATCTGAAAAAACACCACTTGATCGACTGGGAGGACCACCTTCGCGGCATAAAAACTGCAACCATTGGTGTTGGTGGGGATAAACGAGTAGAAGATCCGATCATGGTGGAAGAGGAAGGACAGGGAGACATTCTCTCTGGTAGTGGTACACAAAGTAGCGCTGTCCCCAGCAGTGCAGTGTTATCATCGCCCACATCTTCAGCAACATCTCAGTGGCACAAGAGTAAGAGTCAGCCTGAGACAGCAAGGAGTACCGCAATGAAAATAAGTGCGTCGTTGAGCCTAAGATAAAGGAAAACCATGCAGCCTACCATTATCAGCATGTTTAGGGGGAGGGGCAGTACGAACGCAACCACCCAATAGCACGTTTGCACAATGCGAAGCTGGCTAAAATGTTAGCACTGGACCTTCTCCCTTTTTCTTTTGTTGAAGGGGTGGGTTTTCTGGAATTTGTGACAGCCATCTGCCCAAAATGGCAGGTTCCCAGCCGCTACTATTTTGCCAGAGTTGCTGTTCCAGCACTACATCACAACGTGCTGGAATTGCTTGGAAAAGCCTTGAAGCAGAGTGCTGTTCAGAGTATCCACCTGACAACAGACATGTGGACCAGTTGCCAAGCCACTGATTACATGTGCATCACTGCACACTGGATCTCTTTGTGGGGGTTAGAGAACAGATATCTGCTGGTGTTGACGCTGCTGAGATTTCTCATGCCACTCGCAAACATGCAACTGTAGCCATGTTTGCCATGGAGAAATCTCATACTGCGGCAAACATTTTGGATGAGTTTAACAGCAAGGTCTTTGAGTGGCTGCGCCCAAGAGGGCTTAACATTGGTTTTGTTGCCACGGACAATGGCAGTAATGTAGTTAGGGCCTTGAAAGATGGTCGCTATTTCAGGATCCCGTGTTTGGCACACTGCATTAACATTGTTGTTCAAGACTTTCTGAAAAATGAATACAAAGTCAGCAACTTACTGGCCACCTGCAGAAGAATATGCACACATTTCAGCCATTCTTTTAAAGCCCGGAAGCAGCTGAGGGTCATTCAACGTGAGCATAAAATGCCAGTCAAAGCACTCATCCAGGAGGTGCCAACACATTGGAACTCAACTTATTACATGCTTGATCGTCTGTTTGAGCAGTACATACCACTCAATGCTTATGTCATGCAAAGATTAGGGGATCCTACTGTGAGAGGCATGACCGTTGAGATGGGTCAATGGGACCTCGTTAAATGCCTAACAGAGATGCTACTTCCTTTTGAGATCTTCACATGTGAAGTCAGCAGGGAGGACTGTACTATGGGCCAAGCTATCCCATTGTTGCACATGCTAGAGCAACAGCTGAAGGAGGTGTCTGAAACGTACGCAGGTGTGGATGACAAACAAGACGCATATTATTTGGCGAACTCCTTAGCCGTTCGCTTATTTGAAAATACAAGGATTCAAAATAAAATTGTGTCAGATCCACATTACATTACTGCCACAATTTTGGATCCACGGTACAAAGTATTTCTGAACAGTAAGGCAGTAATTCCCTTTTCAGAAGTGGATGTTGCCAAGTACAAAACTTTGATAGCTCAGCTAGCCATTGACTTTGAAAACAAACGTCTGGTAATTACAGGCCCCCCGCCCCAGGCCATAACAAGTACTACAGGGCATCCAGAGTCAAGTTCTACTCGGAGCCTGAGGGCAGTGCGTTTGCCTCCCAGCAGTCACCGACACCAACACTACCAATAACATCAACAACAGCAAGAACAGGATCATCCACAGTACAATCGGCAACTGATTGGTTTCTACGGCAGGGGTATGGTAAGTCCAGTGCTGATGCAAAGGCAAAACAGGCCGAGCACATCGGAGCACCCCTGAGCATTGAGCGGATGGTCCAGGCCTATCTGGATGACCCAACAGAGGTCTTCATGGATCGAAACCCATTGGTGTATTGGTATGGGAAAAGAACCCAATGGACAGTGCTCAGCAGGCTGGCGATAAAGTATCTGGCTTCCCCTGTCGCAAGTGTCTCTTCTGAGCAGGTTTTCAGTGCTGCTGGTGCCATTGTAACTTTGAAAAGGACCAGTCTCTCGCCCAAAAGCGTGGAGAGGTTAACCAGGATCAAAATGAATCAGCACTTTATACCACCGGATTACAAAATACGTGAATCACAGCAGGAAGAGGAGAGCGACTTCGATGACGTAAGTAGTGGGTTACAGGACCTACTTCTGTCCGAACCATCAGAGTTTGAGGACGAGCTCCTCTTCCCTGACAACTAGGCTTTCAAATTGTTACTTTCTTCCTTCCTTTATTTGTCTGTGTATCTGTCTTTCTGGTTCAAATCAAATCACAACAAATCCATCACCACCGTCTTCTCTTTTTATTTCCCTATTGGAGTTGCACATCTGTGCATTTAACTGTCCACTCCTCAGAGACCTGCTCCATCTTCCTGACTCGCCCTAATTACATTTCCATCAAGCCAGACATTGGAGTACAAGAAATGTTGCCTCTAACAGTCCCTCCATAAGAAGTGAAACGTGACTATAGCTATCCTCCGTTTTGTTTCCGAGCCGAAACTCATCACTGTCCGAAGGCTACCGCCTCTGCAGGCATCCACAACTCTTCACTGTCAGAACTTGGGCAGGCATCCAAAAGTAAACTCATCACTGTCAGAAGGCTATAGCCTTGGCAGGCATCCAAAGCTCATCACTGTCAGGACAGAAGGTACTTGGCAGAGAAAGACAAGACTCTTCAAAGAAACTTGCTGACATTTCTGCAAACTCAATTGACCAGCAATGACCGCTACCCAGGCCGCGGCCCATCACAACGCTGACCATGTGAACCAACTTAAACTGCGACAAAGTGCCACAGATGAATAAGACGAAAACCGAAACAGCGACTGTTAGACTTGGCATCTTTTGGCGTGTTTCCCCTGACTTTTTGCTTTCTGACCTCCCGGTTTTGACTCTGTTTTTGCTGGTGTGATGATTCTGCGCACTTTCCTCACTGCGGTCCAGTGGGAAAGTGCAAGTGCTCCTGTATAAAATGTGTTATGGATTGGTGTTTCCATGATTGGCCTATTTGGTTTATCTGTCAGTCCCTTGTAAAGTGCACTGCGAGTGCCAGGGCCTATAGACCAAATGCTGTTGGTGGGCTGCAGCACTGGATTGTGCCACCCACGCAAACAGCCCGTAAAGTGTAACTCGGGCCTGCCAACGCAGAGCCTGTGCGCAGCCTGGGGCTGCCATGTCGACTTGGCAAGTGCACACACTTGCAAGTCCCTAAACCTTCCCTTTGCTACATGTTAGTCACCCCTAAGGTAGGCCCAAGGTACCCCTGTGGGCAGGGTGCGGTGTATGCGAAAGGTAGGACATGCCCGGGTGTGAGCGGCATGTCCTGATAGTGAATTACAGCCTAGTACGTTTTTCACTATTGCAAGGCTACCTGTTCCCCCTAGGCCAGAACGGGCGGTTTTGATTATTACAGTATATAATCCTAACTGACCCCGGGAACATGGTAGAAATTCGAGTTTAGTATGCCTGGACTCAGAATGATAAAATGCATCTTTTAGTGAAGTTGGTTTTAACATTCTGCGTTTGAAAATACCACTTTTAGAAAGTGGGTATTTTCTTGCCTAACCATCCAAGCCTGCCTCTGCGAGGTTGTGTATTCCTTGTCTGGAATGTGAGTGACAGGGGCTGGGGGATGCCAGGAGACAGGGTGAGTCAGCGCAGGGCTGAATAGCCAGATCGACCTGTAGATGGGTGGGAGGGGTCGCACCTGGGCCCTGAATAGGACAGTGCCTTCCCTCCACAATGCTGGCTCCACCTCCTGTGGTGCGTCTGATGTCCCTGGCCTACTCACTGAAAGAAGGGACGGAGACTTGTCAACAAAGTGCTCCAGAACTGGTTTGGACTAGGCGAAGGCCTCTCTGCCTTCAGAGAACAAAGGAATTTGGGATATAAATATTGGGGCCCTGACCCCATGAATTTAGATCTCGCTGGAATCAAGGAACCTGCCAAGACGAAGAGCTGGAAGAGCTGCCAGGAGGAGTACTGCCCCTTTGCTGTGTTGTTGCTTTGTTGGGTTGGCCTGCAGTTGCTGCTTCTGTCTTGGGCAGTGAAAGGACTGGACTGAACTTTCTACAAACTTGTGCTGAGTATCTCCAAGGGCCAGGAACCGAGCTGGCCTCCTGTTAAGAAGTCTCAGGGACTACAAAGACTTCACAAGCCTCTGGGTACCGCTTCTGGAACGCTGTTTCAGTCGCCACAGAGGAAGGGAACTGCAACCGACTCCGTCAACCGAATCCATCCCTGGCCGGTGACCTGTTTGCACCGCAGACCGCATCGCCCCGCTTCGCATCGCAACCCTGGTCTCACCGTGGGCGACGTCCGACGCCGCCAACATCGAGCCGCTGCTTGCACCGTGACCTGTGGGCACCGCAGTTCGCATCGCATCGCTTCACTGGGCCAGCCGGACCAGACCGACACTGTCGCTGCAACTGGCTCAAGAGTCGAGACCGCACCGCATTTGGGGCACCGCTCGCACGTCTGCGACGCACCGCTCCGACTCGCACCGCTGTCCGACGCCAGCTCCCGCACTCCGGCTTGGTCGCCTGCATCGCAACCTGTCAGCACCGCATCGAGCATCGTCTCGCCCTGCATCGCACGCCTTGGACTCACCGACTCCGTCTGCACGACGCTCATCGAGCCGCTGCCTGCACCGCATCGAGGGACACCGCACCTTGCATCGCTCCGTCTTGCACCGCAACCGCGACGAACGCCGACCGGCTCGTACACTCCGTACCAGCCACAACGAGAAAAGGTACTGTGACCGAGTCTGTTCACGACTCTGCTGGCCCGTATCGACGCGGTCGGCTGGAACTGTTAGACTCTGGGGTTTTCAGCATCACGGTAGGCTCGGACGGAGCTACCGACTCGTACGAACTTTGCTTTTGTGCTATTCCTGCAAAGAAGAAGTTAACGTATCAAGTATTCATTCGTAAAGTATAGTATTGTGGATTTTTGTCGTAATTGGTCTTGTCTTGAGTATATAAAATATTGGTTATTTTTCTAAACTGGTGTGGTGTCCGTTTGTAGTGCTTACACTGTATTACTGCTGGTTATGTGCAAATGCTTTACACACTGCCTCTGAATTAAGCCTGACTGCTCGTGCCAAGCTACCACGAGGGTGAGCAGGGGTTACTTCACGAGTGTAACAACCCTTACCCTGACTAGGAAGAAGGGTCCCTACTTGGACAAAGGTGCAAGCCCTTGCCAACTAGAGATCCCATTTCTAACATTGGTTGTCAGCGGTGAGGATAGGACTTGTGTTTGCACTTGACTTACAGTGATTGGTGTGCACTACTACCATATCGCAGACCATTACGTACCACATACTGGTTCTTTTTCTTTTGGCCTATTTTTGATCTTGCCAGTTTTCAACTCACGACTTTTGTCATGCCTGAATCAATTGCATCATCCGTTGCATCTCTGGAAGTTATCTTTGAGGAGGACAGGTTGGAATCCTACGCCGTAAAGGAGTTACGAGCGATTTGTAAAAACCTGAAAGTCCAAATTAAAGGCCTCACAAGGAAGGAGGAGCTACAGAAGGCGCTGAGGGCCTGGGTAGCAGCCAGACATGCCAATGGACAGCCTGGTGATCTCAGTGAGGAGGCGGAGGAGCCTATTTCCAGGGTGGATGTGCTTTTGGGTAGGGGGGAACCCGCCAGGTCAGGCAGCAGCAGTCTGTCCCCAGAGGAGCTGGAGGACAGGCGGGAGGCAAGGCAGTTCGAGCTGCAGAAGCTCAGGCTGGAGAGTGAGAGGGAGGAGAAGAGATTGGCCATAGAGGAGAGGAAGATGCTCTTAGAGCATGAGAGAGAACTAAAGGAGCTAGAACTTAGGAGTAAGTCAGGCTCAGATGGTGGCAGCAATTCGTCCAGAAAGGCAGACAGGATTGTGCACATTCCCAAGAACGTAGGCAAGGAGTTCAAGAAGGGGGATGACATACAAAGGTGGTTTCAGGGTTATGAGGCAGCCATACACATGAATGGGGTCCCTGAGGAGAATTGGGGAGCAGGATTGTGGCCACTTTTCCCGGAAGAAGCAAGGGATGCTCTGATAGCTTTGGGTAAGGGGTATCACCTCACCTATGCTGACATGAAGGATGCCCTTCTCACGAAGTATGGTCTTACTCCTGAAAAGTACAGGGATCAGTTCAGGTCCAGTAAGAAGTCTGATGCCAACACTTGGTTGGAATGTGTGGATGTGTTCTGCAGGTCTCTGGATGGTTGGGTGAAGGGCAGTAGTGTAACAGATTTTCAGGGGCTCTACAACTTGATTGCATGGGAGCACTTGTCTAGTCTATGTTTTGCAGATCTGCGCCAGCACCTAGTGGATAGTAAGCTAACTGACCCCAGGAAGCTTGCTATGGAAGCGGACCGCTGGGTGAGTACCAGGGTCCACAAGAAAGCGTTTGGGGGAGACTCAGCCAAAGGTGGGCAGGGTCCCCAGCAGAAAGGTGGGGGGACAAGGGTAAAGCACAGGAGTTCTCTAAAGGGCCCCAAACTAGTACCCAGGGTAAAGGTTCCCAGCCCCCCGGTGATAAGAAGAAAGGGGTCTCTACAGGGAAGCCTGTTGAGACCGGCCCCCGCAAGTGTTATGCATGTGACCAGGTAGGTCACTTTAAGGGGGACCCCAAGTGCCCGAAGGGGACACAGCCACCCACCGGTGGACAGTCCAAAGTGTTGGCTAGTGTAGCGCTTGGGGAGGAGGGGTGCCCACAGGAGGGTGGGGATCCCGCAGAAATGACCCTTGTCTCACTAGGGGACAGTGAGATGGTCCCAGGAAACCAGGTGCCCCCTAACACAAAGAAATATAGCACCTGGGTGACCATTAATGGGAACAGGGTAGAGGCTCTCAGAGATACTGGAGCCAGTGTGACCTCAGTCCGGTGTCACCTGGTGTCTGAGAAGCAAGTAGTCCCAGGAGCATTCCACCAAGTAGTTGCTGTAGACAACTCGGAGCGCCAGTGTATGGTGGCGCAGGTTCCCTTTGAATGGGGGGGGGTCTCAGGTCCCTTGAGGGTGGTTGTGAGCCCTACCATGCCTGTAGATTGTCTGCTAGGAAACGACCTGGAGCAGTCCTCATGGAAGGAGGTTGAGCTCAGGTCTCACTTGGAGATGCTTGGGTTGCCAGAGTGGGCATGCGTGTCTACTCGGTCAATGGCAGCCAGAAAGGGTGATCAAAAGGACTTGGAGCCTGAAACAGTGGCCCAAGTCCCTGCCAAGAGAAAGGGCAGGGGCGCGGGAAACCGGCCCCCGAAGTTCCCACGGACCGGGAGGAGGCGGACCTCGAGGGGGACGCCCCGGTGCCTACAGGGGAGCAGGTAGCCGAACTGGGAGACATCTCTGAGCTGACCCATTGGCAGCAAGAAGGGGGTCCCACCAGGGAGGAGTTCTGCAGGGAGCAGAACGAGTGCCCTACTCTGGAGGGTCTGCGGCGGCAGGCTGCAGACCAGGCAGCTGGTAATCAGTCCGGGTCACATCTGATCTACTGGGAGAGTGGTCTCCTATACAGTGAGCCTAAGGTTGCTGAGCCTGGGTCAGCCCGTGTGCTGGTGGTACCCCAGCGCTTCAGGACCTTCCTACTGGGTCTGGCTCATGACGTGCCTTTGGCAGGACATTTGGGGCAGGACAAGACCTTTGACAGGCTTGTCACCCACTTCTTTTGGCCCCAAATGCGAAGGCAGTCAGATGCACACTGTAGGTCTTGCCAAACTTGCCAGGCAAGTGGTAAGAGTGGGAGGAAGGTCAAAGCTCCTCTCCAACCTTTTCCGGTTGTTGGAACACCCTTTGAAAGGGTAGGGATGGATATAGTGGGGCCACTGGATCCCAAGACAGCCATGGGCAACAGGTACATCCTGGTCTTGGTGGACCATGCCACCCGGTACCCGGAGGCAATCCCTCTCAGGACAACGACGGCGCCAGTGGTGGGCCGGGCGTTAATGGGGATCTTTTCCCGTGTGGGATTCCCCAGAGAGGTGGTTTCTGATAGGGGGACCAATTTCATATCGAAGTATATGACATCCCTGTGGAAGGAGTGTGGGGTAACCTACAAGTTCACCACTCCTTACCACCCACAAGGAAACGGTCTGGTGGAGAGATTCAACCAGACCTTGAAAGGCATGATCAAGGGTCTAACAGAACCCATGAGGCGTAAGTGGGACGTCCTCTTGCCATGCCTACTCTTTGCATACAGGGAGGTGCCTCAGAAGTCTCTTGGGTACAGCCCCTTTGAGCTCCTGTATGGCCACCCTGTCAGAGGACCTCTGAGTTTGGTAAAGGAAGGCTGGGAGGCAGCTCCCAGGAAAACTCCCCAGGATGTATTTAGCTACATGCTGGCCTTTAGAAACCAAACTGCCCGCTTCAGGAAACTCGCTCAGGCGAACCTAGAAGCCAGCCAGGAAGAAATGAAGAGATGGTATGACCAGAACGCCACTCTGGTCGAATTTCAACCTGGGCAGAAAGTGTGGGTAATGGCCCCAGTGGCACCTTGTGCCTTGCAGGACAAGTGGACTGGGCCATATGAGGTAAAGGAGCGCAAAAGTGACGTCACCTACCTGGTGGATTTGCAGGCTCCAAGGAACCCTTTGAGGGTCCTTCACGTGAACCGCCTCAAGCCCCACTTCGAGAGGTCCGAAGTGAGTATGCTCTTGGCGACAGATGATGGGGTGGAAGAGGAGAGTGAGCCTCTCCCTGACCTCCTGTCTACCAAGGAGCATGATGGGTCAGTAGAGGGTGTGATCCTCTCCCCTACTCTGACTCAGGAGCAGCAGGGGGACTGTCGCCAGTTGTTGGGACAGTTCGCCCCACTGTTCTCTCTGACCCCCGGTGTTACTCACTGGTGTACCCATGACGTGGACACCGGTGACAGCCATCCTGTGAAGCACAAGATTTACAGGTTGACTGACCGGGTCAGAGCCAGCATCAAGGAGGAGGTCTCTAAGATGTTGGCGTTAGGGGTGATTGAGCCCTCCCACAGTCCTTGGGCCAGCCCAGTGGTCTTGGTCCCAAAGGCTGCGGCGCCCGGTGCCACTCCAGAACTCCGGTTTTGTGTGGACTACCGTGGGCTCAATGCCGTCACCAGGACTGACGCGCACCCCATCCCCAGAGCTGATGAGCTCATTGATCGGTTGGGAGCTGCCCGGTTCCTCAGCACGTTTGATTTAACGTCTGGGTACTGGCAGATTGCCTTAACCGATGGGGCCAAGGAGAGATCAGCATTCTCAACCCCAGAAGGTCATTACCAATTCCGGGTGATGCCCTTTGGGTTGAAGAATGCCCCTGCCACCTTTCAGAGGTTGGTCAATCAGGTGTTGGCTGGGCTGGAGGATTTCAGTGCCGCCTACCTGGATGACATTGCTGTGTTCAGTTCCAGCTGGGAAGAACATTTACAGCACCTTGAGAAAGTGTTGAGGGCTCTGCAAGGTGCAGGCCTCACGATCAAGGCCAGTAAGTGCCAGATCGGGCAGGGTTCTGTGGTGTACTTGGGACACCAGGTAGGAAGCGGCCAGGTGGCGCCCCTACAACCCAAGATTGACACCATTCTGGCTTGGGAACCCCCAAGACCCAGACAGAGGTGAGAGCCTTCTTAGGTCTCACCGGCTATTATAGGAGATTTGTTAAGGGCTATGGCACCATCGTTGCCCCCTTGACAGAGCTGACCTCTAAGAGGCAGCCCAGGAAAGTGATCTGGACTGAGTCCTGCCAGAAAGCTTTTGATGCCCTGAAGGCAGCCATGTGCACGGCGCCCGTGCTCAAGGCACCTGACTTCTCCAAGGAATTCGTCGTGCAGACTGACGCTTCAGAGCATGGTGTGGGAGCGGTGCTCTCACAACTGAACGAAGAGGGCCTGGATCAGCCTGTAGTCTTCCTTAGCAGGAGACTACTTCCCAGGGAACAGAGGTGGAGTGCCATAGAAAGGGAAGCTTTTGCTGTGGTCTGGGCACTGAAGAAGTTGAGACCATACCTGTTTGGGACTCACTTCCGGGTTCAGACAGACCACAGGCCCCTCAGATGGTTGATGCAAATGAGGGGTGAGAATCCAAAACTGCTGAGGTGGTCCATCTCCCTACAGGGAATGGACTTTACGGTGGAACACCGTCCTGGTACAGAACACGCCAACGCAGATGGTCTGTCCAGGTTCTTCCGCCTTAGTGAAGAGAACTCCAATGGGGTTGGGTAGTTCTCCCTACTTTCAGCTGGAGGGGACATGTGTTAGACTTGGCATCTTTTGGCGTGTTTCCCCTGACTTTTTGCTTTCTGACCTCCCGGTTTTGACTCTGTTTTTGCTGGTGTGATGATTCTGCGCACTTTCCTCACTGCGGTCCAGTGGGAAAGTGCAAGTGCTCCTGTATAAAATGTGTTATGGATTGGTGTTTCCATGATTGGCCTATTTGGTTTATCTGTCAGTCCCTTGTAAAGTGCACTGCGAGTGCCAGGGCCTATAGACCAAATGCTGTTGGTGGGCTGCAGCACTGGATTGTGCCACCCACGCAAACAGCCCGTAAAGTGTAACTCGGGCCTGCCAACGCAGAGCCTGTGCGCAGCCTGGGGCTGCCATGTCGACTTGGCAAGTGCACACACTTGCAAGTCCCTAAACCTTCCCTTTGCTACATGTTAGTCACCCCTAAGGTAGGCCCAAGGTACCCCTGTGGGCAGGGTGCGGTGTATGCGAAAGGTAGGACATGCCCGGGTGTGAGCGGCATGTCCTGATAGTGAATTACAGCCTAGTACGTTTTTCACTATTGCAAGGCTACCTGTTCCCCTAGGCCAGAACGGGCGGTTTTGATTATTACAGTATATAATCCTAACTGACCCCGGGAACATGGTAGAAATTCGAGTTTAGTATGCCTGGACTCAGAATGATAAAATGCATCTTTTAGTGAAGTTGGTTTTAACATTCTGCGTTTGAAAATACCACTTTTAGAAAGTGGGTATTTTCTTGCCTAACCATCCAAGCCTGCCTCTGCGAGGTTGTGTATTCCTTGTCTGGAATGTGAGTGACAGGGGCTGGGGGATGCCAGGAGACAGGGTGAGTCAGCGCAGGGCTGAATAGCCAGATCGACCTGTAGATGGGTGGGAGGGGTCGCACCTGGGCCCTGAATAGGACAGTGCCTTCCCTCCACAATGCTGGCTCCACCTCCTGTGGTGCGTCTGATGTCCCTGGCCTACTCACTGAAAGAAGGGACGGAGACTTGTCAACAAAGTGCTCCAGAACTGGTTTGGACTAGGCGAAGGCCTCTCTGCCTTCAGAGAACAAAGGAATTTGGGATATAAATATTGGGGCCCTGACCCCATGAATTTAGATCTCGCTGGAATCAAGGAACCTGCCAAGACGAAGAGCTGGAAGAGCTGCCAGGAGGAGTACTGCCCCTTTGCTGTGTTGTTGCTTTGTTGGGTTGGCCTGCAGTTGCTGCTTCTGTCTTGGGCAGTGAAAGGACTGGACTGAACTTTCTACAAACTTGTGCTGAGTATCTCCAAGGGCCAGGAACCGAGCTGGCCTCCTGTTAAGAAGTCTCAGGGACTACAAAGACTTCACAAGCCTCTGGGTACCGCTTCTGGAACGCTGTTTCAGTCGCCACAGAGGAAGGGAACTGCAACCGACTCCGTCAACCGAATCCATCCCTGGCCGGTGACCTGTTTGCACCGCAGACCGCATCGCCCCGCTTCGCATCGCAACCCTGGTCTCACCGTGGGCGACGTCCGACGCCGCCAACATCGAGCCGCTGCTTGCACCGTGACCTGTGGGCACCGCAGTTCGCATCGCATCGCTTCACTGGGCCAGCCGGACCAGACCGACACTGTCGCTGCAACTGGCTCAAGAGTCGAGACCGCACCGCATTTGGGGCACCGCTCGCACGTCTGCGACGCACCGCTCCGACTCGCACCGCTGTCCGACGCCAGCTCCCGCACTCCGGCTTGGTCGCCTGCATCGCAACCTGTCAGCACCGCATCGAGCATCGTCTCGCCCTGCATCGCACGCCTTGGACTCACCGACTCCGTCTGCACGACGCTCATCGAGCCGCTGCCTGCACCGCATCGAGGGACACCGCACCTTGCATCGCTCCGTCTTGCACCGCAACCGCGACGAACGCCGACCGGCTCGTACACTCCGTACCAGCCACAACGAGAAAAGGTACTGTGACCGAGTCTGTTCACGACTCTGCTGGCCCGTATCGACGCGGTCGGCTGGAACTGTTAGACTCTGGGGTTTTCAGCATCACGGTAGGCTCGGACGGAGCTACCGACTCGTACGAACTTTGCTTTTGTGCTATTCCTGCAAAGAAGAAGTTAACGTATCAAGTATTCATTCGTAAAGTATAGTATTGTGGATTTTTGTCGTAATTGGTCTTGTCTTGAGTATATAAAATATTGGTTATTTTTCTAAACTGGTGTGGTGTCCGTTTGTAGTGCTTACACTGTATTACTGCTGGTTATGTGCAAATGCTTTACACACTGCCTCTGAATTAAGCCTGACTGCTCGTGCCAAGCTACCACGAGGGTGAGCAGGGGTTACTTCACGAGTGTAACAACCCTTACCCTGACTAGGAAGAAGGGTCCCTACTTGGACAAAGGTGCAAGCCCTTGCCAACTAGAGATCCCATTTCTAACAGCGACTAACAACACTCAAAATGAATGTGGAATAATAATGAGGCCACTTACTCGTTAAAAAAAAACACACACCTGTCAGAACTAGGCATCTGATGATCTGACAGCCAAAGAGAAGAGCAAGACAGGTAATGATGGCATGCATTGGATGCTTGCTGACTCTGAGCGATTGCTGTTGTTTGTTGTGTTGATGGTGTGCATGAAGTCGAACTCTACTAGTTAATCTACAAAGTGAAAGTGACTCACGTGACAGTAAATGTTTCCCTTCTTGTTGTTTAATAACCAAATTGTACTCCTACTACTGCAGGTGCAGGCCAATATCCGTTGCAATTTTTTAATATGGAATATGGACTTAATCGGAGTCACTACAGACTGAGTTGGAGTTGGACAACACGTACCACACCATGATGATGACCATACTATCTTTGCACGCAGTCAGTCAGTTGGATCAGAGATGATTGATGGAATAACTGTGTTTCATGAAGTGGCATAAAAGGTAAACACAACAATTCAACAAGAAACACAGCAGACCTACATGTCCATGTAGTGGTGGAGTCGAGTGTAGTGGTATAACTGACAGCGGCGCATTGATTTAGTCACTTAATTTTGAAAATGCTAGGTTGCTGTATATGCCTTTTGTCTGGCTCTGTCAAAATTTAAGGTAAATGGAGGTTGGGTCACGGCCTGGTACTGTGGGCCTGTTCTGTCCTGTTGTTGTTGTAGCTTAATGCTGTAAACAGAATAGACACAATGTATCCAAGCCGCCTCAGTCTGAAAGTGTTCTCTCTTCTCTTCTTGGACTCCACCGTAATTGATGCTTTTTTTTTATTCATTGATTTTTCAATACCCCTTTTGTTTTTCCATCTACACTTACAGGCCGGCCTTTACCCTGTGCTATACTGGGAGAAACAACTCACACTTACCTTACCAATCCGCATCAGGCAGGTAGTGGCACCCAAGATTGATGTGTGGAGCGTCCATGGAAGATAGGACCAAGAGGAATGACGAGATTCAACTCCACAATTTGACCAGGATAATACAGTAACTTTAGTATCATTCATCATTCGTCTTTTAATTAATTTGATTCCTTTTTTCTCTTCAATCATTACGACTGTGTGTTGTGTTGTTGTTTGTTTGCTAATTGATCCCTACAACTATTTTTTAATTTTCTTTGCTATCTTTAAAAGTAAGCCCGGTACAACATGTAATTTGGGTCTCTGTGAGGGCATACAGGCAAGGCAAATTGCATAGAATATACTGCTGCCCTGTACTGTCTAATTGTTTAGTAGTAGTTAGTAAGTACTACTCATTAACCATCAAGTTATCTTCATCATCATGCATGCATTTCCTTTTTCTCCCTTTATAGATTTATTGGATAAGATCATGGTCGTCTGCCAAGATTGTGTTTTGCTTTTGTTGTGTCCATGCGTACTGTTTTTCTTTGTCAAACCTTTCCCCAAACCCCCCTTCCCATCCATTCATCAAACCCTAACCCTCTTCCCCCGGGCTGTGTGATTTATATTGAGGTGTGATGTGACTACATTAAATGTACACCAATTGATCACACGCTTGCTGGGGCAGATGTGGTGAAAGCAACACTAATTCAATTGCAAGGCAGGGCGAGGATCTTCTTCTGCTTGCCCACCCATGCTCAGTCTATGTGCAAGCCAATTTCTTTTCCAAAGGGACCTAATACATCATAATTAATTGCCGGCATTGATTGGATTCATCATCAACATCCTACCACACAGCAGTAAAGGTTATGAATTACGATTGTGTTAAGTGACTCACTCGACACAACTACAGTTTGTAACTTCTTGTATTAGGCTGTCCCCACCACCATTATGTTTTATTTTACTTTAGCAGTTGCAATATTGATAGTTTGGCAGTCTTCTTCTGTACTGTACTTTACTTCTGTTCTACTACTCCTCCCACAGTCTCTCTCAGGCAAGTGACTGTCTCTTTTTTATTTTTTTGCAAATGCTACTGCCAGTGTCTACTACTACCACCACAACCATGGCATCTTCTCCATTCTCTTGGGAAACCATGCAGCCATCGCTGTGCAGAACTTAATCATCATCAATCACAGGTAAGATAAGTTTGGTGGGAGGTATAATGGACTAGGAGGAGAGACTGACAGTACTAGTAGGACAAATAACTCAGTGAGGGGTACCGCATCTATCTGTTTGTGTGTTACATAATCGGCAGATTATTTAAATCAAACACTGGCTGCGGCCCTGCAGCAGCAAGGAAACCATGTGACGTAAATTCGTAAAACAGTAACCCCCCACAAAACATTAACATCGTATGTTTAAGTATAAATATAATTTATTACCCTAACAAAAATAAACTATCCCACACCTGACCCACCCCTCTCCCTAACCCCAACCAATGTCCAAAACGAAAAAGTCCAAACAATGTCCATAAACCCCAACGCCCAATTCCCACCCACCAACAAAAGGAATAAGAAAGGGGCAATCCAACAGGATCCTAGATAGTTCTTAGATTCGGCGGGCTTTAAGGTGTTTGTCCATGAGGATCTTGACCCGCTCCTCTAGGTGCTCCTCTAGGCGTGCCATCCGGAGGAGCATCTGGCGGCAAAATGCCCTACAGTGGCATCCAGGGTGGGGGGCAGCAGTGCTGGATGTTAAAGAATTAAGGCGGCGGGCGGCTGCCTGACCGCGGCGCCGTACCACTGGAGGCGGGGCCTGGCTGGGGCCCGGGGCATTGGAGGAGGCTGCAGCTGCTGCCGCCTCCTCCTCCTCCGCCTGAGCCACCAGCCGCCGGTACTCTTGGCAGATGGCCTCCAGTTTCCGGCACCAGGCCCTGGCTGCCAACTCCTTCCGTGTTGGTTTTTCTTGGGAAGGAGGATCTATATCAAGAAAGAAAAAGAATATTGTTGTAACCAATACTCTTAGCAAAACAGTAACACAAAATTAATTCAACACATAGTGGCACAGTAGCACTAGCAAGCACAGTACATAACATTTGTGGTAATAATCTATCCTCCCACTTCCTCGGCCTCTAACATTTGTGGGAGTTTCAGGCATTATACTAGCACTATGGACTCCAGTACACAGTACACCAGTCTTCTTCTTATCTCTAGTTTAGCGAAATTACATAACCTTGTTGTAGCCGGCATGCCAGGTCAGTCAGCTAAGCTTGCACCCAAGATAAACATACAAGTCATGACGCAGACTCACGTTAGTTTTATTTACTACTGTCTGCAGGTGGGGAAGCTCGTATTTTTCTATTACGGGTGGCACTGGCCATACTCTCTCTGTTACATGAAGGGCAATTGCTCAATTTCACTTTCACCCTGCCCTGGCTACTACAAAAAGGCAGATTATATATCTGATCCAATGATCATTGCTTATATATGGGACGACGACATAAGGTCAGTAGCGGTCGGTGGTGGGTGTGCTGCCGGGTGGTGACGTGGGGAGGGGCAGGGTGGGGGAGTAAACCATGGATTATGGCTAATTACAGGTAAGTAAACATACAAATAAATAAAACTAATTTCATGCGCGCACTGCATCGCATTTGGCGGTGCAGTGCGCACAATGAAATTCGCTTTATTTATTTTTATGTTTACTTACCTGTATTTGGCCATAATCCATCGTTTACTACCCCCCACCCTGCCCCTCCCCCTCCCCACATCACCGCCCGGCAGCACTCCCACCACCGACCGCTACTGCATAAGGTACTTTGTTTTGATTGATTGTGTAACCAACAGATAGGCCACCCTTTGCAGGCTGGCTGACACAGTCGAAAATAAATTAACTTAGGTAGGGAGTGGTCCTCGGAGTCGGAGGAAGGCGCTTGATAACTAACTATACACAATATATATATATGATGTGCTTGCAAACTACTGTGAGTCAACTGTATTCTGAAAATACAACTTCTATTCCCCTCGGCTTTGCTACTCTGGCGCGGTTTCTTTTACATTCTCTTCAAACTAAGACTCTGCATCCAGTGACAGTCTCCACCTATGCTGTCTATGATGAATACATCCAGGCATCCATCCATTCAAAGTAAATGTCTATCATTCTTCTTAATCTCTCCACAAACCTTAGTTTGTTTCACCAACAACCACCCATGCGTCCGCTCCTTCCTTGCTTGCCTTTGCTTTGAGTTTGACCCAAACACCGCTGATGATTCTTGCTATCCCCAGTATCCACCCATACTGTGTCGCCCACCCACCCAGGCAGGCATCTTCTTTCACCTTCCACCCATCCTTCAACAACCCATGCATCTGATTCCTATCAGCCACCTATGCATGCTTCCAACGTATCCTTCTCTGCCAGTCATATTACATCTCGCCCGTCCTTCCTCCTTCCACCCTTCTTTCCCTTTTTGTTCAACACATCCATCAAGATCATCGGATCTGACTTTTAGTCTTCTCCATAAAACTTTCACAGCTGAGTTGGAGTCAGATAGAAGAGGCCATTGGTTACTCAACTCACGCTGCTAATGCTATTGCTAATGCATTGCTAATGCTAAGTAAAGGGTGTCTTCTTCAACCGTTGTATAATGTTCACTACAACTTCATACTTAATAAGTCTCAACAGTACAGTGAGTGAAGTGAACACCCTTCCAGCTGGTGTAATGTCAATAAGTAATAAATATAACTTACCACCGCCCGCCACTGCTGCTAGCTCACCCCCTGAATCTCCTGCAGGTACCGCATCTCCTGCCCCCTCCGGAATGGCTGCATCGCCATCGCCGCTGGCCCCGCCGGCACTGGTGGTCGGTAGTAAGCCTAGAAAAAACATTACACATTTTTAGATGCCTGTACACCTCCCCCTATTTATTCGTTTTCACTAGCAAGATTGAAAAAAAAGTTAATACATATATATACAACATACATCACTAGTCCAAATCGGGTACTAGAGTAGAGTCAGTAGACACTAGTAGTGTTATGGTCCCTAGGGTCATTATTATAGTCTACTCTACTCTTTGCAAAGTTAGCCTGAGCCATGCAACCATTTTAGCTTCATGTTACCTCGCAGCTTGTTGTGCAGTAAGACGCCTTTGAGCCCACATGAGCTCATACAGCTACTGTCTGAGCGTTGCGTACAAGAGGTCAAAAAACAAGCCACTTTGTTATGGAGTTCGGTTAGTCCGTATTGCTTAGCCATAAGTAACATGTTACACTTTTTGGCATGACTGAGAAATGCTTGCATTATACTATCTAACGCGCACCATTTTTCTCATAACAGGCAGAAGATTCCCTTCTATGAACCAGAGATTTGCAGAGCTTATGATGCATGTAACCAGTACTTCTACGTTCTACGGTGAGGGGTCTCCCAGAATTCGCACAGATCTTTTGTCTTCTATCATGCACTTGTAACAATGTTTATTGTTTTAATCTTATGATTTTGCTGTTGGAGCTGGCTGTAGTACATTGAATTTTATAGAACAACGTACAGAGCTTGTTAGTGGAAAATAAACCTTTTGAACTTACACATAGACTCTGTGGTATTTGGTGTGGTGGTGGACTTACACGAGTGAGTGAGCGAAAGGGTGTTATGTTCTGGGTTGTGTAATCATTGGGTATCTTCGGGTGGGGGTTCGGGGACCTAATGAGACACTATAGCTAGTTGGTCAGGGGATTGTGGGTTCACTTCTGACTGAGGTGTGAGGAAGGTCCAACCTCCCATCACCAACATCCTATTTTCTTGTGCATAGTTCTGTATGTGGCTGTGCAGAATCCCCACAACAGTAGTAGTATGTACTATATCCTATCAAAAATAGTCAAATATCTGGTTGGGCATTTTGTTGGTGGTAATTGTCAAAGCCTCAAGATTAAGAAGACTAGAAGAGGACAACCCAAAGGACTGGACTCAGTGGCTAGAGCTATTGGTCAATCTGAGTTTTATTCAAAACCGTAAAATAAAGAGTGGCAAACTGGGCAAGCTTAGCTACAGACAGACTAATAGTAGTAGCACAGAGAGTCATTTCAGAGGCAGTTAGAACTTAGAGGCAGGGATAACCAGAATTTAGAAACAGATAGTCAAGATCAAAGAAGCTTTTGTAAAAAATAGAATTAGGAAGTGTAACTAGAATTAATAGTTCGGAAAAAATAAGGTGCAGTAAAAGTTAGGGAAATCTAATTGTTAATATTAACCACTGGAGGACCTACTGGGGCCAGCAGCAGGGCCCTCGGTAGAGGAGCGGTCCTCTGGTTGTCCCGCCGACTCGGTCCCCGTCTTCTTGCCCCTGGGTGCTGCTGATCAGTGATCATGTAAGATATAATAAAGAAAGAGACAAACATTAATGATTGCTGTGAAACAAATAAATTATTTTAAAAAACGCTCAAAAAACATTTTAGGAAACAATAATTGCAATAAAATTGACCTATCTAATCAGATCGACTACTGGCTTGCGGGATTCACGGACCGTCTACTTATTTATGAACACTAATCCAGTGTTCCATTCAGATTGATTCGAATCCAGAATACTAACAAAGCCTAAGTACCACCTGACCTAGCCCACCTATTCCAGACGGGCCAATTGTTCACTAAGTCTGCATTTCCATTTTTTTTAGCCCTCAAAAATGCATAGATGAGATGGAGGACACATGCATAAATTTGTGCATACACCAAATTGTTGGTTGGTTGCGTCTGATGTTCTGCTACTGACTGACATTGCTAAGCCTACCACTCACTAAACAAACTACAAAAGGTTCTACTAAGGAATGGGGTAAGCAGCACTCAGTGACAGAGGATGCGTCACGCAGACCGCTAAAAAATTATCAACTAATACTAACTAAACCTAGTATCAATTCATTGACAGGAGGACAAAGGAAGGACCAGAGTCTCTCTAGCATTAGCATTACCTAACTTAAGTTCTCTAAAGTAAACTCTTACATAATAATCAGCCCAAGCGAGCGCAAAGTTGCAAACAAGTAAGAGTAGCGCCGAGCACCTGCGTCCTACAATCACAGAAGATTTTGAAACGTAATTTACCTGCAATGTAAGCAGCAGCATTCTTGTTATTCATAAAAAAATTATACACAATACTTATACTACAATATATTAGCTACTCACCAAGCCCCACGACCTCGACACCTAGCAGGTCCAACAGGTCCTGCTCCCGGTCCAGGATGTCTGACCACCGGTGGGCCAGCTGGTTATGGGTGCGCCGGACCCCTGAGCAGCAAAACACTGCCCGGCGCACCTTCGCCCACCGGCGGTGACGATCCTGGGTAGGGTACCCGGAGCCTGGCCTGCCGCCTGCTGCCAAGGTCAAGGGGAGGTGGTGCTGCACAAAAAAAACAAGGGCGGCCACCTCCGCCTCGCAAAAAAGCTGCCGGGCTTGCACCTCTGCAGGGCGCAGTCTGCCGCAAGGCAGGAGGCTCTTGGGCGCACGTGCCTTGCCCTTGGAGCCGGTAGTGCTACCCTTCACCATGGTTCTGGGGTGTGTGGGAGGCGGAATAGAAAAGTTAGAAGGAAAAAATAAAGTTAGGGGAAGAAGTAGGAGCTTAAAGAAGGAAGTAATATAAAACAGTAGAAAAGTTAAAAAAAACACAGTAAAAGTAGAAATAAATGCAAAATATAGACTTAGGGACAGAGATAGATAGATAATAAATAAAACAAAATTGAAAAACAATGTAAAAAACTAAGGATTGCAAAGATTGAGGGAGGATAGAAAAGCAGGCCCAGAACCATAGCATAGAGTGAAAAACAAGATGGCCGCGCCCATCGCGACCGCGTGGGTAAGTTTGCGCGATATTTCCCCCCGAGCACGCAAAAAGCGTCGCAAACACGTACGACGCGTTCCCAAACATGAAATGTGCATCGCGAGCATGCTATACGCGACCCGGAACAGGAAATAAGGCATCGCGAATGGGCGGGACAAGTGAAAAACAAGATGGCCGCGTCCATAGGCGACCGCATGGGCAAGTTCGCGAGATACTATCCCCCAAGCACGCAAACAGCGTCCCGAACACGCACAATGCGTTCCCGAACAAGAAAAACGCATCGCGAATGGGTGCGACAAGCAACTACGCCCGCTCGCGTAGCTCGCGTATCGCTTTAACATCTTCGCGTAGCTTCGCGTAGCGTGACTACGCGAACTACGCCCAGGGTTAGTTGTTACATGAGTCGGTCTAGGGCGTTAAGGCATATTTTAGAAAGAGACAGACAACGGAATTCACGACTACATGGTGACTTTCATTCATGTTCGCGTGTACCACTGTTTGACTTGTTTTGTTTTAATTTTTTTAAACTAAGTTCTTAGGCGGAAAAACCAATAGTGTGCCCGTTTTTCAGTGGCAAAATGTAAGTTAAATCAGGTATATATGGGTGAGTCTGTCACGGTACCGAAAGCACGTCATTATTCCAGGATTGCGCCTGCCACGCTATGGGTAGCACTGCATTATTCCAGGAGTTCGTCTGCCACGCTATGGGTAGCACCCCATTATTCCTGGGATGTGTTTATCATGATACTGGAAAGCACCACATTATTCCAGGAATTTCTCTGAAACTTCACCTTAGAGCACCGCATTATTCTAGGAGTGTCTCTGTCACGGTGCTAGAATGCACCGCATTATTCCAGGAATGTTTCTTATCCACTTCACTGTATAGCACCGCATTATTGCAGGAGTGTTTGTGTCACAGTACCAGAAAGCACTGCATTATTCAAGGGGTGTGCCTGCCACGGTACAGGAAAGTATTCCCCCAGGAGAAGCACAGTGGTGAATGTCCTGGCGTGTTGGTGCCCCAACCGGGCCCTGATTCTGAAAGACGGGGGGGCTCTCACATCCATTCCACGGTGTTCTCAGTCGGGAAGCGGCCCTGCCTTAGAGTTCTTCACTCTGTTTTCTCTCTTTCTGACTTGGAATGAAAGGCAGACTCTTTGCGCACAGCTGAGACGGTTACTAGCTATAGAAGTTGCATTTTTTTACTGCACCATGTTCGTACTCTTTTGCAGAAGGCTTATCACCACATGTTTGGGGCATCATGGGGCTGGTACTGGTGCCCACTGTAGCCCTGTCAGAGGAGCCCCTCAGACTCGAAGCAGAGGGGTCAAGTGCAGCCTCCCAGTTAGCCAGTGCCGTGTGGCACTGGCTAACAGGTTAAATAAAAGTCTCCAGCGTAGACCTGATTTCATCTGTTTATAAACATTAAGGCTCTAACACACAGAATAACCAGATGGACATATACGGTGATGGCCAAGGCGTGAAGGTAGCCTGACCCAGTAGTGTATCTCAGCGTGCAGAACGTGTCTCTAATCACACGTATTCGTATGGCGCACAGATGTATGAATCTGTTAAAGGCCCACAGTGACAGTATGACGTCAGTTCACCCACCTCAGTCGGCTTCACGCAATAAAGGCTTCAAAATGGCCTTATTCATCACCTTCTCCGCACTCCTTGCAGATAATCCTGTTGTAGAGCAGATACCAAGGAAGATAAGAGGAGTGCCAACTCTAAAGAAAGCGCCGGGGTCACTTATTTTTGTGACTTGCTGCATAGATGATGATGCCAATAACAATGGAAATAACAACAACAAGAAAAACAGCAGACTCACAGGGAGAGCCGATGCGGAGACTCGAACCCCGTTCCCCAGTTCAAAAGTTGGCAGTTTTGTTTCTTCGGTACTCCCTTTCAATATTTTTTATAATATTGGTAGGCGCAAGCACATGCTAAACATAACAATAAATACTTCTGTTGTTTGGGTATGAACGTCTCTTGCAGGGTAAATGTAGTCCAGTGCAAAACTCCTTAATAAACAATTAAATAACAAAATACTCCAATGGTTTGTGAGGCTTGATAGCATACTTTCACAGTGGTGTTTCGTGAAAGGTGTTGATATGTAAAAATATCACTCTTGTCTTCTGTCAGCTGGTCATTAGAATGCACAGCATACAGGAGTGTAACTCGCAGACTGTACTGTTTACTAAGCATGATAACAAGGAGACCTTATTTAATCTCTGTTGACTGAAGTAATTGAAGAAAGAGGCGTGCCTGTATGCCCCCAGATAATCAGTTTATTTTCTTGTGGCTGATAACCGCCCACCAAAGGCCTTTCAGCAAGACTCGGGGGCAGCAGGGCGTCCTTTGTAAAATGTTTAAAACTGTGCACTTTGGTTGAAACACTTTTCATTCCGTGTATCAAGCATGTATTCCTAAATCACACTGCATGACCCAGTGAGCAGTAATTGTACAGCTAGCTATTCAATCCCTGGTGTTATTTCTTTCCTCTTTTTTCTTTCAATTTGTGCTCCGTAATTTCAAGGTAACGCTTGCAAATTATAATATAGATAAGAAGCGAAAGACACACTCCTTTCACATGCCCCTAGTTGTAAAACGAAGTGAACCAAGAATAGTTCTTGACACATAGGTTGAAAGCTTCAATCATGTGTTGTGCACATCAAAGTGACAATGTGGAAAGAAACCAGGCTGGCTGTCTCCATAGTCTGCAGAGATCTTATCATGCACTATAACAGTCTCCACAGGAAATGGGCCCTAAACACTGTAAATTGCCCAAAATGACCATATGTTAAAGTGACGCAACACTTTAATGGATGTTTCCCACTTTGAATTCTCCGAGCTCTGCCCAGAAGAGAAACATTTTCATTTCAAACTGATTTGCCCAATACTGTTCTATTCACTTTAATTCTAAATGGGAAATAGTGCTTGCTTTCAATAATATTGTATGTGTGCAAACAAACGAAATAGATATGTTCCTAAAAAGCAGGGCATAAATAAATGACATAAATGTAATTTTAAGTTGTTCTTTAAGGATAAAACATATTTTGGAATTAATTTGCAAGAGTGCCTGTGTCAAACAGGAAGGCCTTGATTACAAATGGCAGTACTTTCAGAACTTCGCCTACAACATGACTTGCTAATGATAAGAATGTATTTTTGATGAGTGCTTGAGTTAATTTTTTGTGGTATGGAGCTAACACACACAAATCTAGTCGGGCACAAATGCAATTTCAAAGTGTTAGTCCATTAAAGTCAGATCGTTTGCCTTCAACAATGCACGTTATGAGTGTCACTTGGCCTTGTGACAGTTTGTGGTTCATGAATCGCAGCAAACAGCTGTGTTAAGAGATATATTCTTTGCATTAAAAAATATATTATGTGCAACTACTGATTACAAATTATGCAACCCTCCTTATGTGTGGTCTGTGTGCAGGCACAAACGTATAGCATATTTAGTTTTAAAAGCCACCATATTTTCTGCATTTTACAGTGGTAGTGAGCTGCACTTTAAGCATGCCACTGACACTGTCCCAGCCCATTTAGTATATCCAATGCAGTAACATGGATTTTATTACTTTTTATAAAAGGCACCACAGTTTTCTCCTTTTACAGTGGCAGTGAGTTGCACGTCAAGCAGGGTTTGCTGTTCTACTAACACTGCCCCAGCCCTTCCAGTCTTTCCAACACATAATCCCAGAACACTCAAAACTACATAATTACTATCCACATAATTCCACTGCACACCATGCTACATAATTCCACTACACACATCCACTCTACACCACACAATTCCACAACAAACAATTCCAATCCAACCCACATAATTCCACTCCTCACCATATACATCCACTCTACTCCATAACACATGGGTAAAATACATTTTCATTTACAACACCAATAGCTCTAACTCTTGCAAAAGCAAGACCTATTGGCATTGCACAAAATAAATTCAACTTCTCAACATGCCACATAATTCCACACCATATAATATTACTCCACACCATGCCACATAATACCACTCCAAACCATCCCACATAATTCCACACAATACCAAACAATTCAATGCCACACAATTCTACACCATACAACATACATTCCACATAATACCACTCATTGCAGCATAATCAAACTCCACACAATTACACCCTACTCAATACATCATAAATGCACTCTATGCCACATTCCAACAATCCACATAAATGCTCTCCACACCATGACACAAACTTCCAATATTTTCACAAACACAAGGGAACCCAAAAGGTAGATAAGGACCTTGGGTAACAGTTTAGTATTAGAACAGTGGTCCTTAAACAGAACAGTGTGGTCATCAAGATAAATATAGACTCCAATCAGTGCTATATTACGAGTGTCCAGCCGGAGATTCAATTTAATAATTCAAAAATGTCAAAAACCAAAAATAAACACATCAATACAGTGGGACACAATCCTGCATCCTACATAGAAACATGACAAGTACACTTAGGACAGGAACATATCAGGCAAGACAGGGTAGCTTGTGGAATATTGAACACAATTTCTAACAAGCTTGAGGAAACAGTAAATACACGTTTTTTATCAGATTTGATTAATGTGCAAACTGTTTACATTGGTCGACGACGTTTCGATCCTCTTTAAGAAATAGTAGGATCATCATCAGGACAGTTAAAAATACAAGCCTGAATAATTAGAGATTGCCTCAAGGGGCCTGTGGAAGGTTAAGCCACAATTACACTCAGTGGTGGAGGCCGATTAAATAGGATGTTCTAAGAATGAAAAACCTGGCGATCAGACTGTAAATTATCAGTTCCAAGGCAGCAAGTGGCGATGAACGTTATGCTGTGTGATCCAAGGCCACGTAATAAACTCCATAACACACAGTTTGACTCTACATAAATGCAGTACACTTAATACCATTTAATTACTATCCACATAATTTCACAGCACACCATGCGACATATTTCAACTACACTATACCACACAATTCCACACCACACAATTCCACAACATAAATTCCAATACAACCCATCTTTCCCACTCACTTCCACCAACCCTGTCATCGCTCTACTACACAACCACTGCCCCTCTCACTGCCACTACACCCTCTCATCTTATAATCCCACTGCCCCCTCTCATCCCTCCCTCACACACCCTCTCTTCTCTCTATACTGCCTGCTCACACATGCTACCTTCTTGTACCTCCTCGCACTGTGCACTGGTCCACCTCTGGCCTCCCCTTACCTATGGGTGCCTCTCCCACTCATCACTCTCTCTCTTTTTCTGTCTCTCTCACTCGGTCTCACCCCTCTCTCTCGCTCTCTCACACACTCTTCCTGTCTCTCTCATGTGGTTAACTTCAGGTGTTCGAGCACAATTTCTTTCCCGTGCCTTTTCAAGGTTTTCGTCCCTCAAACCCACACTCTCCTCCTCTTCTTGGGGTGTCTTCTGCGTACACAGGCACTCTCTCTTTATGCGTTTGTGGCCTGCTCTCCCTTTCCTTCTCTCACACTCCTTCTACTCCTTGGTATGGAGTTTGTTCACCACTTTGTGCACAAACTACCTATCCCTCTCTATCTTCCTTTCTATTCTGTGCAGCTCCCACGCCTATCTATTCACCATACCACATAATTCCACTACACAAATACACTACTCACCACTCAATTCCACCGGACACAATTCCAATCCAACCCACATAATTCCACTCCACACCACATGTATACACTCCACTCCAAAACAAAACACATGGGTAAAAGACATTGTCATTAACAACACCAATAGCTCTAACTTTTGCAAATGCGAGACCTATTGCATTGCAATTGCGCGTTAATTTATTACTGTTTATGTGCTGCATAAATACTTTACATATTGCCTCTAAGTTACACCTGACTTCTTTTGTGACAAGCAACTAGAGGGTAAAGCACTGGTTAATTTAGGTTAATTTAAACCTAAATTTAATTTAGGTTAATTTAATGACTTGGTTGACTTTGACAGGAATTGTGGCTGTTACTTGAGAAGGGTTAACAACACACTTAACCAGCAACCCAATTTCTCACACAAGGGTACATTGCATGAAAAGCAACAACTGGATGACTGTAGAAAGCCTGACAGTCATTCTGGTTATCGGTTTCAATTATAAATGTGGTACCACCGCAGGGAGAGCATTAATCAACTAAAATAGCATGGAAGATACACACTCACACACCCCCATGCCATGACACCGCCAGCTTTCTTCACCTATATATATAGTGTGTCAAAAGGCCTGAAGAGGAGAGTGCTGAAGAAGTAAAGGGAGAAACAGAAAGGATCAAGTGCACACCCTCATACTGTTGTGCCTGATGGATGGAGGGAATTGCAGGTAGGAGAGCTGCTGCACTGAGAGAAGCCACAGGTTGGGGAGCTTCAGCATTCGAATCTGCTCATCAGATGGTATTGTGGTATTGTATGGCATGGATGCATGTGTATGGCTTGCCCTTGACCCTCTGTTCTTTTGCAGAACCATGCTGACTTTTTTCTGTCTTTACATATGGTTGGCATCCAGCTGGTTCTTCTGCACAGCTCAAGCTCACTTTACTTTGTGACTAGGCCTGTTTTTCCCAGACTCTTCTCAATTTACGAAGTTGTTTAAACTCCCAGACAGGGAGTTCTCTGCCAAAGAGGCTCTTTGTGATATGTCCTGTCTTGTGTTACTTGTTTCTGTCAACTAGCTACCGAGACTGTGTTGACAGGATACTTAGGACATTGTCTGGTAGAGGACTCAAAGAACAAATCACGCCTGCACTAGCAAGAACTCCATGCTGTAAGAGCTAACTGAGTTCATTGAGTTGACAAGGATGAGAGAGCATTGTCTACATGAGAGAAAGAAGGAATGTAATTAGACCACAAGGCTTAGAGTAGGTTATAGTTATCTTTCCCTTCCATCCATAGGAATTGAACCTACGATAATTCTAGCACCATCTACCTCTTCTGAGGAGCCAATGCAAGTTTGCAGAGCTTGTAGTCCACTTTCAGAAGCTGAAAAGGAAAGGAGAAGTAAAGCACAGTTTTGTATTTAATTTATCGATTACAGACATCTTATGAGAGATTGACCAGTTCGGCTGACTACAAATTAGGGAAATATCTACTGTAAGGGAAAGCAGGACGAGTGCGGCAAAGCTTCTTGACTTGGACAATTTTATTCTAAATAGGAACAATATTCATGTTTTTTATGGTTCCAGTCTGGTTACATTTTTTAATGGACTAAATGTTTCTGTGACAGCCCTTCTTAATTCCAGGGCTACTGGATGGTGCCTCGATGGAGCAAAGACACATAAACAGCAGGTTCTATTCAGATCATAGATGATACCAAACCAAGTCCAGAATGTTGATGGTTCACCATTCTCCTTGAATCCAGGTAAGGAAATTACAATTCCACTAAAAGCCATTCTTGGATCTCACTGGGAAAAAGCCTCTTTCAATACCATTGCCTCTCCTAATTCTGCACCAATTTTTGGCATGCCATGTCTTGATCATCATAATCTTTACCTAAACTAGGGAACCAGAACCATCTCTCTGTCTGCACAGTTTTGTTGTGATAATTTCTACACTGCCTGGGCATATTGGTCTCCTGTGGAAGATTCTTTGGAAGAGATGAGACCAACCCCAGTTATTGCATCACTGGATTCTGTAGCAGACCAGTACATTGAGTTCATGATGGTTTCAAAACCCCCAGTGTTTTTCCTTCCCCCACACTGACAATTGGATTGGGCTATTCCTATGGTCTCCAATGTCCCCATAACCGTAGGGCATACCTTATTCCTGTCAGAATCTGATAAGGAAGTACTTATCAAGATATCGAAGAGAACCTGTAGAGTAGTTTAATCACACATCCCACCTCTTCTGTCAGGTCATTGATGTAGTTTGTATCCTAGAAATCTAAGGAACTTTGCCCGTGCAAGTGACTACAGAGCCCTGAATAGGATAGCAATTAAGGACCGGTACCCACTACCACTTATCAAGAGACATCCTAGAGTCTGTTCAAGGAGCATCTTTTTCACTAAGCTAAACCTTTGAAAGACATATCATCTTCTTTGATTTCAGAAAATGTTAGATGGCACCTGGGTAGGGCCCTTCTTCGTTCCCCAAGTCTGACAGGCACCTATCCCAGTGGGAGATGAGTTTCCCCCAGAACTGGTCTGAAGTGACCACAAAGGAGGGGTTGCTTATTTCCCTGACTAGATCTCTGGACAGTAAAAAAAAAAAAGCCATCCGACTGCCCACTCTAAATTGGGTGGCCGGTCGGATGGCGCACCTTTGATGGCTTGCACTCAGTTGGACCGTCGGAGGAACATGTTGGTGACGGAGCCGTAGTATTCTCCATCATCAACATACTTTCCAGCCGCTCATCTCCAAATCGGACAGGCAGACCATGACTTTGGTGGGTATGGTACTCTAAATTAGCCTCTAAAGCTCCAAGGACTTCTGGGACAGCAATTAGGGGCAATGACTTACTCCAGCAGAGGCCACCAGCAGGGTCCAGTTCAGGTCCAGTTGGTACTGATGAACTGGTCACTTCAGGAACAGCAGCTTGTTGGGTTCCTTTAGCCACACAGGAGGTTAGACAACTGACACTTGGAGTCCACTTGTTTGTCCTGGGTGTGTGAGGGAGCAGGTCTAGTCCTACAGGGCTCCTGTCAGGTTACAGCAAGCAGGATCCAGTCCTATTCTGATCTTCATCAGGTCCAGAATGCATCCTGAGAAGGGTGCCTTAGGCTGCCACACTTATGGTTGGCACCAGCTAGTGGGTGGGGGTGGCTCCTGGGTCATTCCTATCTGATTAGGTAAAGGTTTCCATGGCCAACCCTACCCACTTTTTCAGGAGCTCCTGTTTGCCTTACTGCAAACAGGCACAAAATGCCATATGCCAGAACATTTTCAAGATGCAAACAATCCCAAAGGGCACCTAGCTCCAAAAATTCAAGATGAAGAAGCCCTTCATCCATTGTGCAGACCTGGGTGCAACCCTATAGGTTTGGTCAGGGAATTACTAGTCCCCTTCTCTGTGGTCACTCAAAACCAGTTCTGGGGGTAGTTTCCCTCCCAATGAGTTTGGTGCCAACCTGGTTAGAGGGACAATGGGTGTCTTTTGCAGGTCTCACCTTACATTTACTTGTGAAAGAGCAAGCCCCTTTGCAAGGTAATGAAGGTACTGGGCCCACTCTAACAGGCCTTTCTGCAATGGGAATTAAAACCTCTCCCAACACCCAGGCCATTGTTCCTGCTCTGGGAGCAGTTTTTACACCTCATTAAGTCCAAACACTGCGAAACCTTCTGTGAGTAGGCCAGCTGTAATTATACTACTGATGGTTCGGGAAGGTAAAAGGTAACTTTCTAAAAGAGACTTTTCTTAAATATTTCGTACCATCTGACTTTACCATTAAATTGGATTTTTACTAAATATTAAAATAGTCATTGAATGCATTTTGTAGCCCTTTCCTGTCAAATGTTACAGATTAAAGTTTATAATCCGTACTTTGACATTTTTTAGGATTCAGCTACAGCCCTACCAGTGAATATAGCTTTTGGAGCGTAGTTGCTGCAGGAAAGGGAATACTTTAATTTCGCACATTTTCCATTTTTACATATGAGGCACCCTACCTTGTGGGTGACAATGCCTCCCTAGGGGTGACTTCTTAATATTTAAATGCAGAGTTTCCTTCATGTCAGAAAACATTATTTTGAAAGGTCAGTACAGCAAGTTTTAGGCTGTTGCAATGAGACTGCATAGGATAAGCCTGAGGCCATGTATCCTCTGTTACAGTAGAGGATGGCACAACCAGTGCTGCAGTCCACAAGTTGAGGGAGGACCTGGCTTGACAGTTCGGACTGGACTGTTCCAATTGAAGCAGGGACAAGACTGATTTGCATATAGCTGGGTCCAAACTAAGGTGCGATGGTGTGCAAAATAACGATGGACTGGAATGCAGCCCCTATAATTAGCAGTGGCTGAGATTAATTCAAGCATTCCAACCCTTCACTTTCTGTATACCAAAAAGTCTTGAAGCTAAAAATAGTGCTAAAAATCTTTTCCACACTGTAAGTGAATTGGCAAATTGTATGTGTACTGATCATGCTACACAGCAGTCTCAATCAATGTGTGGCAGTCTATCTGATTATTTTGAGAGCACAATTAAGGCCGCCTGTGATGGTTTTACTGCTTCACCTGTTTCTTCACAGATTGTCTCACCACATTTCACTACATTTGAATCTGATGTAATTCAGCCTCTTTGCCTCTTTGTAATTTCAATCTGCATACTTCTCTGGACAAATCAGAGCTGATATCTCTGAGGTTTCCTCAGGTTCCCCTCTTGACCTGTGCCCCCCTCATGTATTGTAGAAGGGACCACCAAAGCTGCTTCAAACCTTGCTAGATTGATGTAATCCATTACAAAGGCGACTGTTCCACAAAGAGACAGGTGTTGTTTGTGCCTCCATTGAAAATGACTCATGTAGTTAGTCAGTCAGTCAGTATTAGCTTTATTCGATTGTCTCATAAAATCATAAAAGTACATACAGTACAATACAATAAAATCAAGTAGAAAGAGAAAACTAAAATTATCTTCACCCATCAAATTAAATGGATCTAAAAATCGATAATAAAATGCAGAAGAGCTAAAATTAAGTTAAAATGTATAAGCACTAACAGTAAATACTGTAAAGGTTTAAAACAAACGCAAAACTAATACTGAATTTACACACTAGGAAAAAATCATTCTGAGGACAATCTAAAATGTCCAGGGAACTTCCAACGCTCATGAAATAAGCAAGAAAGAAAATGGGAGACCATATAGCATATTCTAGGTGTTTGTAACAATTCTAAGTACAGGAATGCCGATCTCAATTGTCTAAAATTCAGTGGTAAAAGTAATGGGTGACTATAACTGTGTTGTAAGGTATTGAATCTGGGGAAAATCATGATGATATGTAAAGTGTCTGGCAAAGGGGTGTTATCACAAATACAAACTTGTAACTCAGATACTTTAGTCCAGCAACCCTTAGGAAGTAACAACTGGTGGAACAAGTTCAATCTCAAATAGGTTAACAACCTACGATGATAGCTAGTCATCCCCAAGTTCAAATATGTCGCATCATGAGTATGCATAGAGCAGAGGCCTCTCTCTCACCTGCCACCCTAGAGAAAAATGCCTTCTTCAGCCAAATGATGTCCCCCTTCACGATCCGTTCCAGGTCATCAAAAGGTTCAGGACGACCCACAGTGGTAAAATTGCTTTTAATAAATAATAGCCAGGGGATTTGAGACCAATTGTCCAGATTTAAACAATCACGAACAACTGCTCTATTGAGTTTGAGATCCACCTTAAGCCAGATAGATAACCGTAAGAGCAAGGGGCATAAACCAATCAAGTCAATGATGTTCCACAAAACCAATTCCTCATGGACATCTTGCTAGGGGTCCCTGGGGGAACTTTTAAGAGTCCTCTTAAGAATGTATTCTCAACTACCTGTAATGATGCTATCGGTGCTTACCCCCAAATATCACATCCAAAACAAGCCTCAGAGATAATATTTGGCCTTACAGACTTTCAGTGAGGACTCTATATGAGATTGGCCTAAACGTCCAGAAAATGATCTAATGCCGTTAGTTGCCCTTACAGTAATACATTTTTTACAGCAAAGGTCGACATGAAAGATGTGAGTCCAATAAAATCCCCAGATAAGAAAAGTGCTCAACTTTAGTAATAAAGTTGCCTTTGATCACAGGTTTTCTTGTGCTAGATTTTCTGGGGACGATCACATAACATGGGACTTGGTGTAATTGGTTGATAGGTCAAGATCATCCATGAAGGAGACGAACTGATCTAAAAAGATGCTGCAATCCCATAGCTGTACGCGCTATTAGGACGACATCATCCACATATAGGAGCGCTGGCAGTGAGCGACCCCCCCACCCACAGTACATCCAACCCCAGAGTGAAAAGGACTGTCTCCAGCCCACTGATGTAAAGGATGAAGAGAAAGGGGACCAGTATACACCCCAGGTGACCCCATCTTCAGACTAAAAGGTTTGGCACGTTCTATGTTTGTTCCAAATCTCATGGATGTCTTAAGTCCCTTGTGAAGATCATGCAGGAAGGTGATCAACACGGGTTCTTGCTCCATGGAATCCATCGCGGGCCAGAGCTTAGCTCTATTAACCCTAGCAATGGCCGAGTTGAGGTCCATGAAGGCCAGATGAATTGTCCCTCCCTTTCCCCTAGTGTATTTTTGAAGATCAACAGGAAGAGGTTCAAGTTCTGTTCTACAGTCCCCCGCCCCACCCTGAAACTATATTGGGTCTCTGAAAGCACAATATTGTCTTCAGCTCCTATGGTGAGACAGTCCAAAAGGACCCGTCAAATAATTTTGATCTCGCTATCCACCAAAAAGATAGGGTGAAAACAGATGGGATCGGATCTCAAACCCTTTTTTTAAAGGAGTACGATAATGGATTGACTCCAGCTAGAAGGTGCTGGGTCACTATGAGGGCCCAAAGGCCAACTTCTGATTTGAACAAGTTCCACTGTACCTCATCTAAACCTGGGGCTTTGCTATCTGGGAGGGACAGGATGGCTTTTTTTAACTGCCCCCCAGTCTAAGTGCAGGCTACTGTCCAAACAGCCTCTATCTTGTGGATTCTCATCATCAGACTCGTAAATGGCCTTAAAGTGGTTGTGCCAATCCTGAGAGGTAATAGTGAGTGCCTGCAAAGATGCCTGTTCGGGAGAGAACAAAGGATAGTTAACAACTTTCCAATACTCTGCGTTGACCTGAGACTCACAGGTCTCTAGTAAACTATCCCCAAGCTAATTTTTTGGATTCCTCTTTCTGGCATTATGCGACACATGATAAGAGGCCATGGCCCTCCTCACTTCTTCACAGATACGAGGCTGCCTTTGTAGTGTGGCCATAAGCACCCCATGACTCTGTAAATAATGAATATGCCTTTTCAAACCACTTCGCAGGTGCTAAAGGCTGTGTGGCAATGGGCAGGGTAAGGGCAGCCTTAATACAACCCGTAATTTTCTATAGGTCAGGAGCTCTATCATCAAGGCAGGTGTAAAAATCAATTTAGCAGGAAGATAGCAACTGGGCATTCAAATCAGACGGGACTACTTTGGCCCAATGAAGTCTTCGTCATTGAGCTTTAGTCTTAACTGATTCATGGTAGAGGCAATCCTCCTTAACTTGGGTTATGTGGTCAACAGAAGGTGGCCTGAACAGGGTTATGATCACTCAGGGTATGCCAGCTCACAGCGAACCCTACTAGGGAAGCAAAATAGCAGGACAATACAAAAATATAATCAATTGTTGAGCTAGACCCTGCACCCTTAAAAGTCTGGATTTTGGACAAACAATTGAAATCCACCCTGCTAAAGAGATTAACAAGGGTATGGGATAACATCAGAGTACTAAGCAAGTCCCCCTGTTGTGAGTGTTTGTTTTCCTCTTCCTAGTACAAAAACAATTCGTACACGGGTGCGAGTTGAAATCTCCCATCAACATGAGGAACGTGAAACAAGAGGAATTTGAAACATAATCAATCAGAATCATGCCCAATTTACGAATCATATTGTGCTCCTCCCTAGCTGAAACTGAGTTATATATATTCACCAACAAAATTGTGAGTGAGAAAAAGTCAGAAGAGTTCCCAAGATATGTGGCAAGTGAGAGTCAACCCTTCCATTTTACAGCTAAGACTCAGGTTGACAAAGGTGGCTAGCCTCCCTTTGGCTCTACTGTGAAGGGAGGGGGTGGGAGGCTAAATCAAGCTAGCAAAACCATCAAGCCAGAGAGTATTTCTGACCTCCCAGGTCTCCTGTAGGCAAACAATGTCGCTGGAGCTAAATATAGGTATGCACTCCTCAGTCACTAATTTGCCCTGAGCCCCAACGATGGTCCAACTTAAGATCTTGAATCTACCAGAGGTACCTGTCTGATCAGATGTCATGGGGTTATCCAACTCAGAGCTGAGTGAGTCCTGAGTATCTAGCTCACTAAGGGGCATATTATCAAGAACGGCGATAAAATTATCGCCGCTTTAGCGGCAGAAAACTGAGAGGTAATAGTGAGTGCCTGCAAAGATGCCTGTTCGGGAGAGAACAAAGGATAGTTAACAACTTTCCAATACTCTGCGTTGACCTGAGACTCACAGGTCTCTAGTAAACTATCCCCAAGCTAATTTTTTGGATTCTTCTTTCTGGCATTATGCGACACATGATAAGAGGCCATGGCCCTCCTCACTTCTTCACAGATACGAGGCTGCCTTTGTAGTGCGGCCATAAGCACCCCATGACTCTGTAAATAATGAATATGCCTTTTCAAACCACTTCGCAGGTGCTAAAGGCTGTGTGGCAATGGGCAGGGTAAGGGCAGCCTTAATACAACCCGTAATTTTCTATAGGTCAGGAGCTCTATCATCAAGGCAGGTGTAAAAATCAATTTAGCAGGAAGATAGCAACTGGGCATTCAAATCAGACGGGACTACTTTGGCCCAATGAAGTCTTCGTCATTGAGCTTTAGTCTTAACTGATTCATGGTAGAGGCAATCCTCCTTAACTTGGGTTATGTGGTCAACAGAAGGTGGCCTGAACAGGGTTATGATCACTCAGGGTATGCCAGTTCACAGCGAACCCTACTAGGGAAGCAAAATAGCAGGACAATACAAAAATATAATCAATTGTTGAGCTAGACCCTGCACCCTTAAAAGTCTGGATTTTTGACAAACAATTGAAATCCACCCTGCTAAAGAGATTAACAAGGGTATGGGATAACATCAGAGTACTAAGCAAGTCCCCCTGTTGTGAGTGTTTGTTTTCCTCTTCCTAGTACAAAAAACAATTCGTACACGGGTGCGAGTTGAAATCTCCCATCAACATGAGGAACGTGAAACAAGAGGAATTTGAAACATAATCAATCAGAATCATGCCCAATTTACGAATCATATTGTGCTCCTCCCTAGCTGAAACGGAGTTATATATATTCACCACCAAAATTGTGAGTGAGAAAAAGTCAGAAGAGTTCCCAAGATATGTGGCAAGTGAGAGTCAACCCCTTCCATTTTACAGCTAAGACTCAGGTTGACAAAGGTGGCTAGCCTCCCTTTGGCTCTACTGTGAAGGGAGGGGGTGGGAGGCTAAATCAAGCTAGCAAAACCATCAAGCAAGAGAGTATTTCCGACCTCCCAGGTCTCCTGTAGGCAAACAATGTCGCTGGAGCTAAATATAGGTATGCACTCCTCAGTCACTAGTTTGCCCTGAGCCCCAACGATGGTCCAACTTAAGATCTTGAATCTACCAGAGGTACCTGTCTGATCAGATGTCATGGGGTTATCCAACTCAGAGCTGAGTGAGTCCTGAGTATCTAGCTCACTAAGGGGCATATTATCAAGAACGGCGATAAAATTATCGCCGCTTTAGCGGCAGAAAACTGCTGCTAAAGCGGCGATAATGGGCTTGATAATATGCCCTGGAGAATTCCAATAGAAGCCCATGTTCACACCAGAACATGGACTTCTATTGGAATTCTCAAGGGCATATTATCAAGCCCATTGTCGGTGCTTTAGCGGCAGTTTTCTGCCGCTAAAGCGGCGATAATTTTTAACGCCGTTCTTGATAATATGCCCCTAAGTGGTTCAAATCTGTAACACAGAGGTAAGCTAGGGGCCTGAGATTGCTGGCGGGTAAGTCTGTCACTGGCCGACTGTGAAGCCATGGGGGCCAGGACCTGCTGACGGGAATAACCAATTCTGGACGCCTGAGTAGCCATCGGTTCTCTCTCCCCCGCCCTCCTCTCATGGACAATGCTCAAGGGTTTATAAAAGTAACCCATAGGTAGGAGAGTGATGTGAAAGGCGGGGTCGGGTAACAGTCCTGTTTAAGATATCCCCCAACCTCCAAACATTGCGGAAGTTGATGACAATACATTCTCCAGGCACAGTTTTTGCCGAGTGGCCAATCCATCCCACCCTACATACCATAATGATGTTACAAAAAGAGGAATCTACATTAACTCTGCTAGACACCGAATGAGTTACTTTGTTTTTAAGTTGATGGTAACTCTCAATCGATTTTTGTTTAAGGGGGAGACATTAGCTAAAACCAACACGTAAGGAGTTGAGTCTGGCAGGAATTGAATTACATCCTTACACTGCAAAATCCCCGCTGTGGGCTCAGTAGGAATACGGCGATTCCCTTCCAGCGGTCTCAAGACCCACAGTGTCTTATGTTCTGAAAGAATGAAACCATTTTCATGGCAGGGGCCCAGGCTGAGCTAGGTAAGGAGACAAGGTGGGGATGTCCGAGGAATGTACAGACGAAGAATAAGCACCCATCATACCCTGTCCCCCCTGACATACCAAGGCAGATTAGGTTGTGCAATGTCCACACCAGATTGAGAACACCAGGTGCCGTGGCGGACTTTGCCCAACCTATGCCAAGTGTATTAGGTGCGGATAAAAGGGAGTGTATTGCTGCCATAGAGGTGCCCAGGTTGCTAGTAAAAAGAACAGATGATGGACGGAATGCTGAACAAATCAAATACTCACCTCCAATCACAGATCTGGGTTTAGTCCATCTTTTTTTTTCCCACCACGTCACCCCAGTTTGGACCCAGCCATGTGCAAATCAGTCTTGACTCTGCTCCCCATGGCAACAGTCTAGCCTGAACTGCCAGGCCAGGTCCTCCCTAGACTGGGACCAGGCATCCTGGGACCGGTTTCGAGGTACCATACCTCATCAGCCAGGCTAGCCTGAATCCAGTGGCACAGTGAGCACGGGGCCCACGTCTGGGCATACCCTTCCCACTTCGGGCGACAAAAGCAAAAACAACTGATGATGTACGGAATGCTGAACAAATCAAGCATTCACCCCCAGTCACAGATCTGGGTGTAATCCATTGCTCTTTTGCTCACCACGCCACCCCAGTTTGGACCCAGCCATATGCAAATCAGTCTTGACCCTGCTCCCCATGGGAACAGTTCAGCCCGATCTGCCAAGCCAGGTCCTCCCTGGACCAGAACACAAGCAACCTAGGACCGGTTTCGGGGTATCACCCCACATCAGCCAGGCTTGCCTGAATCCAGTGGCACAGTGAGTACGGGACCCATGTCTGGGCATACCTTTCCCATTTAGGGAGACAGAACCAACAAATTAAATGTAATCAAGCCAGTCTTAGTGTCCGCATATCACTTTCTGGGGGAACCAACAGGGTCCTACCCAAAGACTGGGGGAAGGGTGGCCCTGCCCTGCCTCTTCCTGGTGCTGACAGGCGCAGCACAGGCCCGCCCTTGGCCTGGGATCACTGCCAGCGCACATTCTGCACCACAGGGAGAGAGGCAGCGCTGGCAGGCGCCTCCCCTTTGCGGCAGCTGTGGACAGTGCTACGTAAACTGGGACAGCAAGTCCCATCAGGGAATCAAGGTCAGGAGTAAAATGCAGCCAAAGATGATGCGTCCACTATTATTTGGTATTTTTAGTTACAGACATTAGTCGGTGGAAGGCCTTCAGACTGACTAGCCTCGAATCCCAGCGAGTCCGCAGCTGGCGTGAAAAGCATATATAGTCACACAAGTCTCAGTAATGCAAGACCTCCTTTTTGGCCCCTTCTCCTTCCAATAGATGTGAAAAGCAGCCGTAATTTAGTTGCAATGAAAATAAAGCCCAGTGTCAGTTTTATACTTTTAGTAGCAACATAGCAGAAATGCAGGTGAAAATCGCCATAGGCTGCAACTGATTGGGGCTGAAGCTCCCAGCTGTCTGCAAGCAAATAAGCCTCCTCTCTCTCATGAAGGTAACGGGTGAAGAGGGTGGAGAGGAGTACCAGAGATCCACAGGGGATCCAAAGACTGCAGCCTCCCGCTGCACCACTCTCGGCTACCGTCCAGCCTCCTCAGCGTCCCCCCTCCGCCCAGATGGCTGTCGCCCCTTGTTACTCAGCGGTCGGCATTCCTAAGTCACCAAGCCCGCTCCAGACCCGCCCTGGATCGTGGACGCCCACACAGCAGCGCCACACCCGCGACCCCCAACAGTGGTGGCTGAACCGCAGCGAGAAGCTGCAATCAGCTGCAGCGGAGCTAGTACAGGACCCTGCTCATTGTTACCGTGCTCAGCACGTGCATCAGGGTTACTGCTAGTATCCATACTGATAAACTGACATTAGACATATGCCTCATGTAGATAACTTGGTCTTGAGTAACCGTCAACCGATCTCCATGCTTCCTTCCCTAATCAACATTTTGGAGAAGGTAACTAACAAACACTGTCCTCCTTTCTGGAGAGCAACAAGATTCTTGATGAGGGGTTTTACCCTTCTCCAATCGATACTGGAAAAACTTTGGATTTCAGTCCTGGTTGAGTTGAGTTTCCTGGGTGCATCTTTTGTGATTCTTCCATCTTGAGTCTGCTGGATTTATCAGTGACCTTTGAAAAGATTTCTCACGGCCCTCTTTTGAATCATATGCATGAGACTGCAAATTTTGGCTCTGCTCTGTCTTGGATCAAGTCTTTTCTGTTCCACTCAAGCTGTACAGATGGGTCTGGTTTGATCAGAATTCGAATAAATGCTTCTGGGCATTGCCCTAATGTTTTTTTTATCTTTCCGTGCACCCTTTGGCCTTGCTCATCCATTTCTTCAGCCGGACATTTATATGTTAAGCTGATGACACTCAGGTTCTGATATATCTAGATGAACATTGCCACAACACCATCTCTGCTTTCAATGACTGTATACTATTGGTTGTTGTGTCGATAAATTCTAACTTTCAAACTAAATGCAGATAAGGTGGGAGCCCTGGTGATTGCAGGACATAACTCTCCATGAGCCCTACCTGTGGTTTTTTTTGCCTCCTCAACTTTGTACTACTCCTATTCCATTTTCCTCTGTCTGTAATCTTGGGCTTCCGTTTCATCAGGATCTTTCACTAATCAATCAAGTCAGTAAAGTTTCATTTGCTTTTTTTCTGATGAAACAGCGCCGTCCACGACATCTTTAGGATTTTGGGGGCTCTGGGCCAAACTTAGTTTCGGGGCCCCTGTTTGGATTAGGTTTGAATTTATGAACCAACTTCAGCTCTTTCGTGATCTCTCTGGCCAGGTCACAGACAGTGCACAGTTACACTCATCCAAATTTTAAATGTATTTACATCTAAGATTTAAGGATAGTGCTGTGTGTTTTCAATATTGTAACACGGCAGCAATTCACTAATATTACTGCAAATAATTTCTGTGAAACAAAATCTGACTTCCTCCCATTTCTCATATGTAAAGTCCTCAAAGAAACTTGTTTTATGGATGCTTCATTAAACATAAACGCATTTCTCTGCAAACTGTCTGCAGAGCCTCTCACACATCACCCACATTAAAAATAAATTAAATAAAAACGTTATTTAAAACAATCTAAGAATTATTAAAGGTCCTCAGGGTAAGACTCTCGGCAGAACCGAGCTGGCTCTATCAGGGGGCCCCTAAAAGCCTGGGGCCCTGGGCCAAGGCCCACTTTGCCCATGCCTTAAAACGTCTCTGAGCGCCGTACATTCTTACCTCATTTGCCAGCTTACACGAGGCCATTGGTAGTCCAAACTACTATTTGGAAGTCACCAGAATGATTCCAATGCTTATTTTCATGTTTCTCTGCTATTCATTTTGCACTATCTTCATCAAATTCAAGATGAAGTCACTCACCTTGCCCTTCAGTGCCCCATTTGCTCCTCTGCACCCCTCTTGTTGAGAGAGTTACAATGAATCCCGTTTTTATAAATCGTCATCCGTAAAGCTGTGTATCATTTTTTGTGCTCACTACTGTTTTGCCTCCAGTACTTGAAGAACAATTTTTAACATTCCATCGAGACGTCTTAGATCTTTGTAAGAGTGCCTTTTAACAGATCCTTGGGTTTCCGCTTTCAGAGGTAAGGCAGAGCTTTTTCTGTCATAGCAGCCAGACATGGAACTCTCTGCCATCTCATCTTCATTCCATTAATCATCTGCGACATTTCCGCAAAGTGTTAAAAACTTGGACTTTTTTCAAGTAGTTGATGGTTTTTACTCTGATGTTGTTAGCTTTGGCTCCAGGGTACCTGACAAGTAACAGTGCACTTTACAAATTCCTTTGACATTAGATTACAATACCCCTGTCTTCTCGGGGGGATCTATTCTGGTTGAATATGTAGATTATTTGTTGGTTGAGTCTGACCCTTTGTACCAATGTAAGACTGACACTCTGTATCTCCTCACTGGGTTAGTGAAAAAAGGAACCAAACTTCTAAAGAAAAATTGCAATTCTGTCTTCCACAAATTTACAGTCTAGGTCTTGACATCTCAGAGGGAGAAATACATCTGTCAGCAGACCGCATTAAAACTATTTGTGAGTTGTCCGGACTAGTAACAATCTCTCAGGTGCATACATTATTGAGAATGGTGGGTTACTGCGGACAATTGATATTGGGATATGTGACTATTGGTAAGCCCCTCCAAGATTGAGCAAAAAAAGAAACTACAGAGTCATTGCACTGGACCAAAGAGGCAGAACAAGACTTTGCTTGAAACAAGCATTAGCCTATTCCACTGTATTAGGACTATAAATATACTATTCCCTTTGTACTATCTTGCAAAATATGGGTTTCCCTCAGGGGTGCTAGTACAAGACCACGGAGATCAAAAGAAACCTGTTGCATACTAGTCCTCCACTCTCTATGCAGTTGTGGCAGAACGTCGGGCTTGTTTACGAGCCACGGCAGAATCAGCCATCTTGTAGAAGCTTCTGAAAATCTTGTCGTTGGCTCTACCCTTCTAGTAGCTGTACCCCATGCAGTAGATCCTTTTTGTTCAATACTAAATCCCAATGTCTGTCCATAGCAAGAATACCATGGTACAACATTATTTTGCTGTCCACTTCTCAAATAACCCTAGTTTTATGACTTGAGATGAATTTCACCTCCTTGCTGTCCACTGCCCAGTATGGTGAACCGCATAACTATCTCCTTTTAAATTACTCACCTGACTAGACCCCGTATTGATCTCTCTGATGGACCAATACCCAATTGTGATATTTTCTATTATGTTGATGGATCCTGTCTCAGAAATGATTATGGCTAATTAGTGGCTGGTAATGATAAATGTCCACTGTATGATGTTGTCCAAAGCTGTTGTACACTCCTCTCAAGTTTCTAAACTAATTGTTCTTACACAGGCTAGTGTTCTTGTAGCTCCAAAGAATGCAACCTTATTTACAGACCTAAAATGCGGCTCATTTATACCAAATGTTTGATCAAGTATACATGACCAAATCGATCACGTCCATAATAGTGTTAAGGAGTTATACAATATTAATGATGACATTAGTCGTGATGGGTACAATATTTGGTCTTGGTTGAACGGCCTATTTGGGGGACTGGGAATGAAGATACAAATAATTCTGGCAGTTTTTATTGTAGTCATCCTGCTTTATGTACCTTTCAGGGCTTGTATATGCTTAGTAATCATTTTACTGGAGATAAAGAATCTTCTCTTTCTTTCCTCTTACACTACTAGCAATAGATGATAGAGTCCGAATATGGAGTATGGATGCTTGAATGTTTTAATGATGAGGTATTTCACGAAGTAAACGGACATGAGAATAAATCTGCTTTGAATGTTACACAATAAATAATGCAAAATAGAGGGATTGCGGAATTAAAACTATTTCCTTAGCGTAACGGTGAAAGCGAAAGCCGTTTTTGCTCAGTTCTCAATCAAACTACCAAATTGTGCCCATCTCTGATGAGTAAAGCCTCGCTCTCAGGCAAGAAATTGTGGAATAGCTTGCTCAGTGCTTAAAAGTGTACTTGTTTGTACCAGCTTGAAGGCAGACTGTCCTGCAGCTGTATATGTCCTCTTTCATGAACCTTCCCTTCTGAGACGCCCTACAGCCCTCACGGTTAGAGCTCCTTAGCCCCACGAGGTAAGATGTCAGGCTTGTCCATACTCAGAGTGTCAAACAACCCTGCAAGATAAGCACATGTTCACAGGCACAGGGGTTATTTGTAAAGGCGTTAACCGTCACCTCGGATTCCAGGAATAGTACACGCACTCCCAGCTGTTAGTACTTGATAATAAAAGGTTATGTATTATGTACAATAAGTATGTAAACCTTATGTATCAAAATAATGGTTGTTCTTTTTATAGTTTCAGCAGTCATTATATAGATGAAGATTAACATTAGAAAAACCACAAAGCACGTTAACTCTACTAGTTGTAATAAATTAGTCCCAACACATCGGTTTTGAAGCATCACATGGTCATTACGTTGACTGTGCGATTAATATTGTCTCTAACTATTTTTGCCAACCAATGCACTAATCCCTGCATACATCAGGAAGCTGGCGGGGCTGCAGCCTGATAATGACACTGTGGCATCTCCCCTCATGAAACCAGTCTTTATGCCCTGCACTCCCAAGTTATCTGGACTCTTTATACCCTTCCTCTAATAATTGTCTGTAGAGGGGGAACTGTTGTGTAGTTTTTCAGATCTGCACTATAAGGAAACAATGTCTGAGTCCGAGCCATGTCAGAAAGGCAAGTAAGTGTATCTAACGTTCCTTCCTTCTTTCTTCCAAACCTGTCCTTGTGCAGCTGAATGGTCTAGCAACGCATAGCCTACCTGACAGCAGAATGGAAGACTCCTCTCTGCTGCATTCTTGTTATTTATGCAAGTGCCACGTATGTCACATCCCCTATTAGTCATCATTACTGTTCAATAATTTAGATTCCTTAGGCTCTAAGCCATGCACATACACCCTCTAAAGAGTTAGTTCATCTTATGTTTAATATACATGTAGGCCTGATATGTATGCAGCGTGCATGTATTATTAGGAATGTTCTGCCACATACACCACTTTGTTTCAGTTTTGTCACACGATATCCTTTAGAGCCCCGTTTATGAAAACCTATAAAGTTGTGCTCTGTCTTTGCTCGCTTAGCTTTTATGCTCACAGGGTACTAAGTTATCTCCTTGTCGCCTAGCTTGTGATTCACAAACTAATTTTTATTTTTGTTAATAAATATTTGCAGACTTTGAATTGGCATGTGCGCAGATTTTATTAACACTGCCCTGTGAGGTTGCTAGCCATGTCGCTGTACTTTGTATGGCTGCCAGCATGTGGAACTGTCCCCCCAAAAAACTCTATTTGACTTGCAGCATGAGAGAGCTGCTCTGGGGCTAAGTGTGATGCTGCACAATCCTGAATTGTTGTATCATGTGTCTTTACTTTCTGCTAATAGGTGAATTGACAAAAGAATTAGCAAGTTTTACAAGTCTCATGACACCAATCATGGTGCCATCATTGGTTTACTGCTACAAATAGGATCAGTGTTCAGTGCCCAATGCTCAGTATTCAGAAGCATAGGATGGTGGTAGTTCTATGTTTGAGCTCTGCTGGCTGCAGCTGAAAATAGGCAGAACTTCAAGCCATAGTTGAACATTTAGCTGTCCTGGAGAGAAGGCCAGCAAGTCAGGGCTTTAATGGTCAGACACTGAAGCGTGGTAGAAGCATCTGTGACACATTACTTTAGTCGTGTGCTCGCTCATCCTTCCCTTCTTTGATATCTGCTGTTGGAGAGTAGTCTTTGGTTTTTAGAAGCCTTGTTTGTCACAACAAATGGTGAGAATTTCAATTTTAATGGTATGTTCCAGGAAGATGCTTAAGGTGTTCAGGCACCTGTAAACTAATTGTCAAAAGGATGAAACAAACAAACTGGGGAGGAAAGAGGTTTTGTGAACTCCACTGCGAAGGAATGGAACGCACTCCCCCTTTCTATCTTGTCTATTCCGAACCAGCTTCTGTTTAGGAAGATCCTAAAAACGTGTTTGTTCCCTTAGTAATTTTACTTTACATGTGGTTTCTTCTCCCACCGTGATAGCGCCATGACACCTTTCTTGACACCTTAGGGTATTTGTTTGCACTCTAAAAATTACATAACATAACATAATTTTTCATGCCATTTAGATTCATGCATCTTCTGAACTGTGATTGGTCCAGCATTGCAAGCTCTGCTATAAAGGAGGGGCTACTAGAACTAAGCACCAACAATACAGATCATGAATATCAAGTCAAAATAATTGAGTAACCATCAAATTGTGGTCACAATATCATGACTACAAAAATGTTGGGGAAACAGACATTCTAAGTATATTGTTTTGAGAGTTTTAAGCAATAATCTTGATATTTAAAGTGTATTTTGTTACTGATATTATTTTATTTAGAAATATAAATTGAAATACTATTTTGCCACAGATTCTGCTTCCCAGCTCCTCCGAATTAATAATTCGAGAGCTGAGATGCTGGAAGTTAAAAACGCAATACAAATCGATGATAGTTCATCCTCAAAGGGCATCCTAGTGTTGATATGCGGGGAAAACCGGATATCAGGCAGCACCCATATCACTCCCTCAGGTAAAAATATGTTTTATGGCGTTTTTAATAAACCCTTGTGTCAATACTGTAAATTAAACAAGCAGATTGTAGATAGAGATTGATTGATAGAAACTTGCATTACTAAAGTAATATCACAACGGGGGCTTGGCCAAGCCTAAGATGGCACCCACCGGACACATGAGCGCAGAGGTCTGTTCTAAGCCACAGCAACAGCGAGACCCCTCACCTCATTGCACCAAGTCAGGGGCCCGGGAAGACTCCTTACCCCTTACCACAATTGCCACAATTGAAGAGGAGGTGAGAGAGCCGGTGGGGTCTGCCGGCTGGCGTCCGATGGGACGGGCCGCGCCTGCTGCCTGACAACAGCAAGATACCAAGCGGTAAGGGCCTGAGCCCTTGACACAGAGAGGCTGAGGCAGCCTGTGGGACTCCCAACCCCATGTAGCAGCAGGTGTCAACAAACAGGTGAATTGTGGGACTGCCCGGTGAGGATGTGCGGCATCTACTGGATATCGCCGAACCAGAAGAGGGAAGTGTGAGGACCTGTGTGAGACGGTGAGCCTCTGAAGGAGTGTCTGATCTGCTGGAGGGTCGACGGTAGGAGCGGGGGTGCGTGCCCGACCTGCAGTGGGAAGGGACCCTGGAACCCTGTGGATAGGAGACATCTGTGGGGTTGTCCCGGAGCAGGTTCCAGACCTGTGGGACCGTGGGGACTATTGCAGAGGTCCAGCACCCGATAACCTCCATCAATTTTAACAAGGCGGAGGAGCTGGATGCCACCCACCCTTTTGTCAGGTCTGTCAGGAAAGAATCTGAGGCTTCTCAGGAATGGCTCGATGCTAAGAATGGACCCACCTCCAGGCACCACTGGGTTCATGAATGAAACTAACACAAGACCCCTGACAAGCCAGGTGAGGGGATGGAGGAGGGAAAGAGACGGCTGGGAAGGAGGTCTGAAATAAAAAACGTTTAAAAAAATTGCATAGTATGCGTATGTTTCAAATTCAGCAATCATATAAAGTGTATGCGCTAGTATACTATTGGTACCTTTAATGAATGTCGTGAAAATCTCTTCCAAAGGGAATAGGCTTTCCTGAAATACGTTCCTTACTTATCTTTCTGGAAACATAGACAGAGAAAAGTCTTGATATGATTGTTCTTTTTCCAGTGTTTCTCTCATAAAAAGAAATAACACATAGTTTGCACCTTCAAGCTATGATAAGGTCTCATGATTGTCTTCTCACAATTGAGTAAGCTTTCCTCAGCGTTACCAAATAGTTATGCCTTAAATTCTTCTCACGACTGCGATTACATCAGCGCTTGAATTCCTTGTGTCTTTGAAACTCCAAACAGCGCTTTCCCTCAGTGATTGATGCTTCATCAATACTGTTATAGTTCACTGGATTGCGCTTTCCTCAACACGTTAAGTAATGTCAATGATACTTTGATCTGAGTTCGTATTTGCCAATGAAACTTAATTACTCAAGGAGTTCACCTTAGTTAAATAATTAATCTTTGCACTTTCCTGGAACTATTGAATAAGCAAGTTTTATTTTTTTCGAAAGAGCTAATTATTAATGCAAAGTCTTTTAAACATATGAAACTGAAAGCAGTTAACAGCGTTCCCTGTGAACAACAAATTCACATTCTTCGAGATTCTTGATAAACACAGTGAATTTAATTTTTTCTCGGAAGAAGAGTTAATTGATTGTACAAAGTCTTTTAACTTTTGAAATTGAATGCAGTTAACAGTGTTCACTGCCAAGGGAGACGGAAGCATTCCTGCCGGACTTAAACATTAAACTGAAACAGATATTTGTAAGATAAACTTTGATTTTTCCAAAACGAACGCGCTCCCACAGCACTGTTTACCCCGCATTACAAAGGTGTAACAGAAGCCACATTACCATGGCAGATTTACAAGTGACTAGGCTACACGAGGATTCTGAATGCTGCAAGCCTACAAACTCTCATTACAAGGTTCCATGACTACCACAACTGCAAGTCAGAGAGAGAGCATTCCTCCTCTACATCTAAGGAAGGAAAATTCGAATAGTAAGCATTGGTAACTGGGTGTGGCTACCTTAAATACAGGAGATGCCAAGCCTGGACAGGACAAAGGATCATGGTACTTGTAGTCCTGTAAAATCAAGGTTTCATTTCCTTGTTTATTAGCCTCGTCCATGGGAATACAGATGAAACAGTCATCTCATTCCCGATCATGACAGCTTATGAGTATATCGCTGCATCCCCAGCTCTCTAAAACATGCCCGAGGCCGGGGACCCACTAGCAGGAACCTGATAATGACACACAGGGCTTCTGGGAGCTGGTACCAATGGGGAGTGAGGTGAATACCCTTACAGAGCAGCTGCCCTTTTGGTGGTTCCCCATTATAGACTGTGCACTCCCTGGATTGAGGTGCAACGATTTATGGGGCCCCCGGGCCCTGCCCAAGTGAACCTAGAGTTGAGGAGGAGGCCTCACGGGTGCCGCAACCTGATCAAGATGGTAACCACCAGGCCCTGGCGTGATGCCTCAAAAAAAGACCTCTTACAGGTGCCTCCAACTAAGAAAGGGGACGGAGGCCCTAAAGAAGATAGGCACGGAGATGGGGACACTGACCAGGGAGAGGCTACTACACCCGCGGCGGACAAATTCATTGTTAAATGATTCATGCTTCAATTCTTTGCAGACCTAAAAACAGAAATTGGGGCATTCAGGGCAGATCACAAAACATCTACGCTGGCTTTGGACGACCTGGGCCAGAGTGAGTCACACTGGAAATGACCTAAGATGAGTGTGCACTGGAATTGGAGGAATACTTCTCCCACCTGACAACAGTCACTGAACAACTGGTGAGCCTCCAGGAAAAACAGGAGACTTGGAGAACCGCTCTCAGAGGTGCAACCTCCGCATATGAAGAGTGGCCTGGGCAAAGAAGGAGGTGACATAAAGCGATATATCTAGGGACTAGTGGTGGTACTATTGGACAAGCACGGTCCCAATAACTATGCAGTGATCAAGCACCCTGAATCGGCCCAGGTGGTAGATCCCAGAACGAGTTCCCAGAACAAGACATTCCTCCTGGACATACTGGTTTTGTACCACCATTTTGAAGCCAAAGGAGCGATCCTGGTGGCGGCTTTGAAGGGGGGCCCCTATAAAAGGGATAAATAACAGGGATGAATCACAGATCTATCAGGACCTGTCCATGGTGACCCTGATGAAGAGAAGGGCCTTTCGTAAGGTCATCACTTCCCTGAAAGTCAAACAGTACACTATAGTTGGGGCCTTCCATTGCGACTCCGCTTCAAGTGGAAGGGCAAGAAAATGCCATCAAGTTGATACAGGATGCAGGGCAGGTCCTAGGCCTACCGGCCCTCGTGAGGGAGTCTGATTGCTCCGTGGATTTGCGTGTCTTTGGTGTGTCAACATGAATGTCTCTGTCCAATGTATAAGCTTTTCTGAAGCACTGAACTGACTCTTGGGAATGGTGGATAAGCATATTATGACTCTTATATTTAAAAACCTTACACATATTTTTTCTCTGCGTTAGTTTCTTTTTGTGGCATCATAGTTTTTATTGCAATTATATATTTACTTCTCTTTTAGCAAAAATGCCCTGTAACTGCAGAAATATAACATCAATATATACCAGAGAACAGTACAATATATAACTGACACATAACCAATCAATCAATCAATCAATATTCTTTATTGTTTCAGCATTAAGCCATACAATAACACATGTAAAATTTAAAATCGCATTAAAATTAAGTGATAGCATTCTATAAAACTAATAACTTTCAATTAAAAGTTAGATTTTGAAAGCAGACGTACACCATTCCAACGAAAAGAATTTAAAAGTAGCATCAACCTACCTATATATACATGATACGACAACATCCAGATTCTCTAGGTAGAATTTCATCATCCATCTTTAGATTGCACATTCCCTCAAGCAATGTATGCCCTTATACCCTGGTTGCAATACATATATGCCATTAATTAAATTTGGCAGTAAAGTGCAAGTGCAAAATACAGTACAAATTAAATCCTAGTAATGGTAATAATAGTTTAAAAATCTGGCAACCATCCTATCATTAGTAGCCATACACATCTTATATACATTAGAGCATCAAAGTGCAGGCGCCTATACAGTACAGATCACAACCTATCAAATCTAGATGTTAGCAATCAATCATCACAAAATAGTCTTGCAACTCCAGGAATTGCTTTGGGACTGGCTAAAAACCTCTCTTACAAGTGGCCAAACTGCCCAAAGTTATTAAGCTACAGAATTAAAAACTATTTCATCATCCGTCCTAAGACATAAAGCTAGGACAGTACTGATGGAGCTGACCTCAGCACCTTAATAAGGTCAGCTACCACCTTTTATGAGCAGCAGAAAATGTTGTGCAAGAAAGCAAAATGTGCAAAATATTACCCTTCCCCCCCATACGTGCAATCACAGTATTCCCTTCCTTTCTGAATTTGTGCACATCTAACGAGGTAATATCTAGTAGAGAAAATCCCAAATCTAAACGTATGAGTGTGTGCTTCAGTTCTGAATAAATCTGGTCCAGGTAGGACTTCTAGTCAGGACCTGCTCTACTAGCAAAGTAATCACTCAATATGCTGCCTAGTCTTAATGCAACTAGTTTTTGATTCTTACCTAACCTTGCAATGGCGTTCTTTCACAAGTTCTATGGTGTCACACCCTACTTTGCTCAGATGTGCCCAAAGGACCCCGAAACTTCAGTTTTATTAGCAAGTTCCCCACATGCGCCAGCCAAATCCCTTGACCTGGACTACCACATCTATAGGCATCTTCCAGCGACCGTAGATATATCGTGGCCATATAGTTCCTTATCAGCCTAATCCAATATATCACTGGTTTTTATTGCTGTAAGATAGGTGTTTGGCCAAGTTCTATATAAAGAGCTAACAATGGGGTACTAGGTCCCAACTTTAGCAGTGCCCCAAAAAAGTGTTTTCTGCAGTGGGTCTAAGTTACCATAGCCCCGGAGCTCAGCCCCATAGATCACAGCTAATACTGCTTTTTGCTTCTATATCTGGAATATGGTACTAATAATTTGAGTACCTGCGTTTTGCCTGAATTTTAATACCGCCCCAGAAGACTGTAGTAAGGTTGTTCTGGACTGCATGATCTGGGACTTCTAGCTACGTTTCTCCATAAATCGTATCCCTAGGTAATCATAGAACTTTACCTGCTCACTGCAGTTGTCCTTTATCAATAACTTCCTCCTTAATCCCGGGGACGATCCTAGTGCCATAACTTAAGTCATACTGCTGTTAATGGTAAGGGCATTCTTATTACAATAGTCAGTAAATCTGTTTACCAATCTGTGCATTGCGTTCTCTGTTTGACCCAGTAAAACCGCATCATTTGAAAAAAGGAGAATCAGAAGCTTCTGGCCAGCTATTGTAAGGACATCAATGGGATTCTCCAATAGATGTTCAACTACATCATTTAGGAAAAGTCTAAAACGTAAAGGCACTAGCACACATATCTGGCATGCACATTTTTGTTCCAGGAAGGCTTCACTGCATTCCCCAGCTGGTCCATACCTAACCTTATCCGTCTTGTCGGTGTGAATCACCATTATTACTTATAAAATAAGGACCTTTACTTCCTGCGTAGCCAGTGATTTCCATAGCCTTGTTCGATCAGCAAGGTCAAATGCTGACTTCAGATCAATGAATGTTATCTACAATGATGCTTTTTTTATTACAGTGTACTTATGGCAGATCATGTATAGCCGTGTAGATTGATTGATTTTTCCTACCCTGGACCTCACGCCAGCCTGCACCTCGGTTAGAATATTTTCTTTATCCACCCAACCACGGAGTTGATTTAATACAATTTTCCCGAAGATTTTAGCTGCTCCATTGAAAAGGGAAATAGAGCAATAATTGGAAGGACAGCTTTGAAAATTAAATGAAAATAGAATTTCTAAAGCGCACAACTACCCTGGGGTATCTAGGCACTACCCTACTGAGGGAGAACTGCAGACGAAAAAAACATGGCTTTTGGCAATCCTAGAGTTTAAAGAGCCAGGTTTTCTGTGCTTTTCTAAACTCAAGCGGATCGAATTTCTCCTTCAGCTCAAGAGGCAGAGAATTCCACAACCTAGCAGTATATGTCACAAAGCTTCTGCCACCCCAATTTGCTTTTTTGAATTTGGGAACAATCAGATTTTTTCTGTAAGATGAGCAAGGGGCCCGGCATGGACATAATGCTTAAAGCGTTGTGTCAGTTAGTAGAGGCCTAAGTTGTGTAAAGATTTAAAAACAATGTAGAGGGCCTTAAAATCAATACGTTTACTAATGCGGAGCCAGTGCAACTGGGTCAGGGCTTGAGATACCGACTTGTACTTGGGAATGCACAGAAGCAATATGGCAGCCTCCTTCTGGAGGATCTGTAACTTGTTCAGAAACCTTTTCTGTGATGTTAGGGAACAGTGCGTTGCAGTAGTCTAACCTCAATGTGACGAGATATTTGACTACAGTCTTCTGCAGATCTTAAGGGAATAAAAGGGAGAACTTTCCGTAGCAGCTTTAAGAGGAAGAAGCAATAAGATGTAATGTGGTTCGATCTGGCCTTCAAACCATAGTTTATTATTGAACATAACACCAAGGTTTTTTACCTTTGTGCTTGGGGTTGGAAGGGCTCCAAGTTCCTGAGGCCACCACTTAGGGGACCAAAAGGATGGATCAATGCTGAACAGCAGAATCTCAGTTTTTGAAGAGTTTAGTTTCAGGCAGCTACTGTTCATCCAGCTGCCAATTTGAAGGATGCAGTCATGAAATCTGTATGCGGTGACACCTGGATTGCTGGTCACCGACGCCACAATCTGCATGTCATTGGTGTAAGATACTAATGCGAAGCCAAATGATTTTTTTTAGGCCAGCCAGTGGGGTTAAATATAAGTTAAACAGGATGGGACTCAAGGGTGATCCTTGAGGCACCTCACATGGCAGCAACGATATAGAAGTAAAGTCCCCTAAGGCGACCACTTGTTCTCTGCAATGAAGATAAGATTTTACAAGGGAGAGAGCTCTGTCTCAGATGCCTAAGGAGGTAAGACAATTGATAAGCAGGTCGTGACCGACTGTATCGAATGCAGCCAAGAGATCAAGTAAAATCAAGGCTACATTCCCTCCGGCCTGCCTGTCTTATTTCTTCGCTAGCGGTAATCAATGTCAGTTTCATGCCATGATGGCTTCTGAAGCCAAACTGGGTAAAATCTAACAGGTGGTTGATGAATGAAGTCAGTTCACAGTTAATCACTTTCTCAACAATTTTTGCAGGAAATGGTAAGCGGGAGATTGGCTTATAGTTATTGGGATCCATGGCATTTAGGGTGGTCTTTTTAAGAAGCAGCAGAATTGAAGCTTTTTTCCAATTTCTTGGAAAGTAACCCATTTTATCAAATTAAACATGCTCGTGAGACAGGTTGCGGTTATCTCAGGTATCAGATGCATGATTTTAGGTGGGCATTGTTTCCCAGAGGAAACCTGATTTTACTTGATTTAGTAGACACTTATAGTCTGATCTATGGTCTTGGTGAAAAAAAGGAGAGGATACTGGATTTGTTGCTATCAGATGAGACTGCGGAAGTGTTAAGGATAGTACCTGTCCGATTGACTCCGGAATCTGCACTGGTCTTAGAGCTTACCAACTGTTCTGGTGACCTTGATATGCCATTGGGTATATTACTGTGTCCATGAGGGGGACACCTTATGGCGGTAAAATTTCAAAGAGCACTTTAACTAAAAAAGAAGCCAAGGTGTTACAAAACTGTTGATTGATAATGTTATTTTTGGGTTCTGGGAGTTTTTTCACCTTGGCAAATAATTATTTTGAGGAGTTCTTAGAAGATTTAATTTTAAGGGTGAAGTAGCTGATTTTTTCTGTACAAATCATATCTTTATATGTTTGAAAGGAAGATTTATAGATTTCTTTATCTTTCAGGTCGTAATTCAATTGCATTTTCTTTCAAGTTTGCAACCCTTCTGTTTTTGCTGCCTGAGATTCTCAGAGAACCAAGGTTCTGACAGATTAGTTCTGTGACACTGGAAGCCATTTATTGGAGCCAATTGGTTAATGGAAAAGTCTAACCAGTGATGGTAATTACTGGTGGCTGAATCAGGATCTTCTAAGATCTCAGTGATGGTCTGGGGGACAGAAGAGTTTAACATGTGCGTTGAGCTTTTGCCAACGGCGTCGCGACCTGTTAGAGTGAGATTGGTTTGTAATAGGGGTCTTGATAGGCCCCTTAATCTCATACATAACTGCAAGGTGGTCTGACCAACCTAACGGAAGTGAAGATATCCATTGTAGTAACTGAATATCTGAGAAAATGCCATTGAGTAGATGGCCAACTATTTGGGTGGAGCTGTTGACCAGCTGAGCTAGCCCTATGCTGGCCATTTGATTTATGAGGTGAGTGGCATCTTTGTCACAGTGATTTTCCAAATAGAAATTAAAGTCCCCTAGAATAGTGAGGGCTGAAGAGTTAGTCTTAATTTCCAGTAGATGGCCGATGTTATCGATAAATGTGGCTCTAGGACTGGGGTGTCGGTAAAGCTAAATGCCATCAAAAGAGTAATGATTATTAAGTTCAATTTTAAACACTAGGGCTTCGCAGCACTGAATGTCAGAAAGTACTTTAAATGAGGTCTTAAAATGATCCCTAAAAAAGATAGCGCGGCCACGGCCTCTTTTCCACTTGTGGTCAATCCTGAAAATTCTAAAGCCGGCAGCCAGTGCTGAGATTTTTGTGACAAGAGCCAGGTCAGGTGAGTGGGCGACCATGAAGTTAGCAAACTCTGCTGGGTTTTTGACCAAGGATCTAGCTTTGATAAGGGGGCCACGGCATCCGGTAATGTGCTTGCCATGTAGGTGGATAAGGAGGGCTGTGAGGGCCTAATTAGGAAGTTTGTTAACGAAAGCTTGCAGTTTGGACATGTCGGTGTGTTGTACCAACTAAGGGGCATTTACACCGGGCTGATGTATTTCGTACCTGGGTGATTTAAGCAGAGAAGTGTTTCCCTGGAATAGCGTAGCTGGCCTGCCATGTGTGATGTGAAACCAGCAGGGGGGCTGGCACTGAGCATGATCCAAGCACAGACGGGCTTGCCTTTGGCACGATTTCAGCACGAAGCGCTTCCAAGCCGGCTTTGTATCCCGGAATCCGGGCGTGTGACAAGGGGGCATGGCTGTGAGTGCTGTTCAGCACAATCCATTCAAACTAAAGTGCGGACAAAGAAACTGATAAAACCGGTGTCCAGCAACCCCTACTGTGCTCCACAAGCTCCCCCGTGGAGTGTAGCTACTGGCAACCAAAACGGAATTAAAATAAACATGAGAACTCTAAAAAACATAAAATCCAAGTAAAAACCGCCCTATCAAGATGATGGTTAGGATATGACAGGGGAGCCAGGCATCTCCCAAAATACACTCTAGTTCTTACAAGGAAAGCAAATGGGAAGCTGATGGTCCGTAGTGTTGTGCAATTGCTCCCTCAAAGATGGTCTCCTTTTTTACAAATGGGTAAGAGGACTGCTGATCGCCAGTATTGGAGGATATTATTTCTGGCTATGAAGGAGTTAAATACCTTTGTAAGTACCCTAGCCTACAGCTGCAGATCTTCCTGACAGAGATCCGTAGGCACCAGATCCAGGCCTAGGGCTTTACATTTTTTCATACTAGCCAATGCCCTTTCCACTTCTTTTACTAAAATGCCCATCAAGGGAAATATTGCACACTGCTCCTCGCTACATATAGGCCCTGTCTTACTTGTACTGGAGTTGTCGCACCTATACAAATTGCCAAAGTGGTTGACCCACTCCCTTGGACCTATATGACATTTTAGCTTGTTTGTAGTTCCCCTCTCTACATGAGTAACAACCTCCCAGAACCTCTTAGTGTTCTTTGTATATGCTGCTTCTCTCAGTTCTATATTGCTTGCTTTTTTTTTCTTAGCAAGTATTTATACTCTGTCCTATAGGCGTGAGAAAACCATTTACTAAATGCTCAAGAGGGTACCAGTTCCTAGGAAAAAGTGGGGGACCAGCTGCCTCTTATGATAGCGAGTCAGGGTAGGGTGTCTCCAAAAACAAGGAATGAGTGTGTCAGAGTGGGGAGTGATACTCCTGTGTATGTTGTGCCCTCACCCACCCTTGAGAGTGTAAAGCATCATCATTGGGCACTGCTCCTCGTGGGGGTGGCGCTGCAGTCCCTCACGGGCCCTTCTGGAGGGCACTTTAGCGGAGATCTTTTTAGGAGTTGCCGCAGTTGTGCAGGTGGGTGTGTGGGCCAAGGGGTGAGTGAGTGAAAGTGAAGATAAAATAACCCGTTGGTGCCCTAATGAGTTTATTTACGGGTCCTCAGGGTTAAGCTAAAATCAGAACGGGGATGGAGAAGCAATTATTGCTTGTAGAAATGGGAGAGACAGAAAGAAGGCTCCCCCTACTCTCAACCCGTGTAGAACTGTAATCGTGATGTTAAAAGTGAGAGGTCGACATGTTTTACGCCAGTTGTGGGTCCCTAATGGATCCCGGAGCGCTGACTGGGCAGGTTGTTAGGTCTTCAGGACTTGGTTGGAGGGTGAGAACTTCCCCCTTCGCTAGACCGCCCTCCGCTGAAGAAGCCCTATTCCACCTTGGGAAGGGTTTGAACCAGAGTACACGGATAAGACATGCCTCTTACATATCCTACTCTTCCTCAAATGAAGGTATGGTGGGAATATAGGGTGTCTTTTCCCTGATTCCTGCTTTCTCCTTTTCCCATAAATGGTCCTGATGAAGCGCTCCGGGATCCATTAGGGGCCCACTACTGGCGTGAAACATGTCGACCTCTCACTTTTAACATCACGATTATAGTTCTACACGGGTTGAGAGTAGGGGGAGCCTTCATTCTGTCTCTCCCATTTCTACAAGCAATAATTGCTTCTCCATCCCCGTTCTGATTTTAGCTTAACCCTGAGGACCCGTAAATAAACTCATTAGGGCACCAACGGGTTATTTTATCTTCACTTTCACTCACTCACCCCTTGGCCCACACACCCACCTGCACAACTGCGGCAACTCCTAAAAAGATCTCCGCTAAAGTGCCCTCCAGAAGGGCCCGTGAGGGACTGCAGCGCCACCCCCACGAGGAGCAATGCCCAATGATGATGCTTTACACTCTCAAGGGTGTGTGAGGGCACAACATACACAGGAGTATCACTCCCCACTCTGACACACTCATTCCTTGTTTTTGGAGACACCCTACCCTGACTCGCTATCATAAGAGGCAGCTGGTCCCCCACATTTTCCTAGGAACTGGTACCCTCTTGAGCATTTGGATTTATTTTTAGGAGCTTTGGTACAGGACCTATTTCCAATTAGCTCCTTGTCCCTTCTTTCTCTAGATTTGTGATTACAAAACCATTTACTAGCCACATCATGATGGTGCAGGACTAGAGCCTGCAAGACTTTGCTTTTCATGATATAACACTACTTATCTTAACAGCTGGGGCAATTATGGATATTTGAACTTCCTTTCATTGCTAATACTAGCTTCGACCACAGGAGTTTCGATTCATGAACCATTAGATCGTACATGAACACTACATCAAGGTTACCATCATCTGAGGCGTTGAGGATGCTGCTTCCATATCTTGCCATGATTGCATTGAATAGGGGAATTTCATTTAGATATTTCCCTTTATTCTGTTTAATACTTCTATTGTTTAGGAGTAAAGTCTCAGGCCCATGTTCTTGCCAATACTCTTGCCAACATTTAATTTAATTACGAGTAATAGTCTGTATATTTAACTATAAGGGATTTCGGTCACTCTCCACTCGCTTCACTACTATCATATCAACTACATTTCGCCAAAATACTAGATTAGCAAGGGTGTAGTCGATCAATGATGCCTTTTTTACCATTGCTGTGGGTCATTTGTGCTGGGCTGTCCGAGGGAACGTGACCATTCAAAAAAGCACAAACTGAGGTTTTTGAGAACTGTTGAAAAGAGCTCCCCTTCTCTTAGATACTTTCCTAAATTAAAAAAGTGGTTTAGGGACACCTAGCCAGTAATCCTATGCCATTAACTCTTCATTAACAACTTTGTCAGTCGGCTGAGTGTTGAAGTCTCCACAAATTAGTACCAAATGGACACCCGCCTTATCTCTATCTTCCTTATGATTTCAACATATTCAACAAAGTTCCCCCATATCACCTGTACTTCAGGTGATCACTCAGTAGGAATATATACATTCAAATTATCAAGAGTACTTACTTCTCTGGGGCCATAATAAACCTCACATGCAATACATTAGGGGTGGGGATTTCTACTCAAATGCCCTGCCTCCCGATTTATCTTACATGATACCCGCGAGTCGCCCTTTTTTCAGGCGTTTAACTACTGGTTCCATACACTCCAAGACCACACTTACCCCATTTTTAGACAGAAATTAAGTTTGCTGAAAACAGCATACAGCATAGTTGTTAATACATTTTAGCCAGTCTCCGTCCTCCAACTTATTTGCCAAGCTCATTTCCAGATAATCATCCCTCACATAGCGTTGGCCTGCCCCCTGTGGCATTAGGTGTACATCCTTTGCACTGTTAGATATTACATAGGTTCATTTTAATAATTGGACTGATATTCAATATGGTTCCTGCCCTTGCCTACAAGCGCTGAGGCAATCTATGACCAGTCTTGACTTTCTTCCTTGTCAACCACTCTTCGTATATTCATTAGTTTTATTGACCGGCGAGCGATCATTTGATGTAATACGTAAATTAGAGAACTTAGTTTTGTTTAGGCTCTGGTGGATAGTTGCGCCTATATTTTTGGGTGGACAATGGTCCCTTGACGGGAGTAAGTTGATGGCCTCTTTCAGAGGTGGAGCAAATACCTGCAAGCTGATCCCTTTAGTCATTGGTTGACTGAAGTGGTATGACGCCTGTTCCCCATGATGTGGAAATCATCTTGATGGTTTAGAACAAGCCTGCTCACTGCACATTGCAAACTTCACGTGGGTTATTGAACTTTCCTTCCATTGCACGTTCCTGCTTCACTCACTAAGGTTACTCTTACTGTGTCCTGGGATGTTGCTTCCCCCAATTCCGGTATTGTGTTCGCACTGATAGGCCCAGCTTTTACTTCCATTGTAGAGAAAGGGTTGGCCAACGGTTTTAGTGGGCACGATTTTCCAACCTCCCCCGCTAATGTATCAGAATATTTTTCCACTTTGACTACATCTTCCTCAGAGCTCACATTCACATCCCTTCTTTCAACCACAGGCTCTCTAGATGACATCTTGCTTTCATCCTTTAATAGGGTTGGTTCTTGCGCTGCTCTGTTTTTTGATCAACAAAAACAAAATACCTCTGACACCATCAATTAAATTTTTCTTGTACCTCAGTGGTCCTTCTAGTTAACCCTGGGCTACATTTATTTGTAAATTCATTCTTCATTTTTTAATTGTCAAAAATGAGGTTCCTGTCACTTTACACATTGAAACATACACCTCTATTTTTTATATGTACATCAGTGATTTCTGTTAAAACAACTAACAAAAACGAATAACATAAATACTTTTTACATGACATATAAGTGTGTGACTGATGACCACAAAAAACATACAACTTGTGCACAAAACCTAGTTATAGTAATTCTTGCATTAATATCCAAGAGGTAAACTTTCCAATTTACATAGGTCCTACTGCTTTACAGACAATATTGGGACTTTTATTTAGTTTTGCCCTCAATATGCTTTGTGATACAGGTCCTAGAGAGGTCAGGGAATTGTTTTCAAACTCTAGTCACGAGCTTCTCTAGTTTAGCTCGAGTGCACCTATTGTGGGGCAAGCTGTTTTTAGTCGGTTGCTGTGAACCTCTCTTGGGTGGGAGCCAACGCGTTTCGACCTTCAGTGGGTGGGACCAAGGTGAGTATTTCATATGAAGGTCTTCATCAGGGCGAGGCTTTGATCTGGTAGGACATTGGGTGCCATGTTGGACTTGCGTGATGTGTTATAGATTAACTTCTACATTCGTCTGTTGAAGCGTTTCTTTGAGCGTTCTGCTTCGGTTAACGTGGATTCCGCCTCATGTTCGGGTTTCTTAATTTCGTTACACGGGTCACTGTTTTTGACCCGTGTAACGAAATCACGAAATCAAAGCCTCGCCCTGATGAAGACCTTCATATGAAATACTCACCTTGGTCCCACCCACTGAAGGTCGAAACGCGTTGGCTCCCACCCAAGAGAGGTTCAGAGCAACCGACTAAAAACAGCTTGCCCCACAATAGGTGCACTCGAGCTAAACTAGAGAAGCTCGTGACTAGAGTTTGAAAACAATTCCCTGACCTCTCTAGGACCTGTATAACAAAGCATATTGAGGGCAAAACAAAATAAAAGTCCCAATATTGTCTGTAAAGCAGTAGGACCTATGTAAATTGGAAAGTTTACCTCTTGGATATTAAATCAAGAATTACTATAACTAGGTTTTGTGCCCGAGTTGTATGTTTTTTGTGGTCATCAGTCACACACTTATATGTCATGTAAAAAGTATTTATGTTATTCGTTTTTGTTAGTTGTTTTAACAGAAATCACTGATGTACATATAAAAAATAGAGGTGTATATTTCAATGTGTAAAGTGACAGGAACCTCATTTTTGACAATTAAAAATGAAGAATGAATTTACAAATAAATGTAGCCCAGAATTAACTAGAAGGACCACTGAGGTACAAGAAAAATTTAATTGATGGTGTCAGAGGTATTTTGTTTTTGTTGATTTAACTATCGATTTCAGCCTCTGAACTCCCTGAACTGAATCACTCCCCTTGTTTGTAATTGCTCTGTTTTTTGAGACATTTTTCTTCAGCTTCAATTTTGTCAAGCCCAAATTCAGTTCCATAGCCATTTCAATTTCTTGCTCAGCAGTGACTTTATTCCCCACTGCTCGAACCACTTTGGAATTAAAGATTGGGTATGTGGGGGCACTTGATTGTTTGTCTTCAACTAGACTATTTATTTTCCCGCACTGGTAGAAGCAATCCCAGATTTATTCATGTGCGGTTGAGAGAGTAACCACCTTAGTGAGTATGTTGGGGGGGGGGGGGTTCTGAAGTGATTGCTCCTTCTCTTTTAGTTTGGAGGATTTCCCCTTTCCTCCTCTCCTCTTAGCAACTGCATCCCCATCCACATTACCCTCTTTGCATTTGCCAATAACATTTTTCAACACCATTGTCACAAGAGTGACTGGAGGACATTCTCCTTATTCTATACCCATGCCTCCAGGCTCATTGATATTTGCTTCATTTGTGAGTATGGTAATTCCTTCACCGCTCAATGAAGCAGTTTGAATAACTTAGTTGTATTTGACGGTTCCTCATGCTCATTATTCAACCCCATTTCTTGCAATTTTGTACATATGAATTGCCTCACTGCCTCTCACGATTGGGGCTCCTTCTACCTGCATAGCTAGATCACGTCTTGGCTTTGCAGTAACGAGGGTTTGGAGAATAGTGGTCAATATAGATGCTACATGATCAGTCTCTCCCAATGATTTCTCCATTAATGCAAGTATTGAGGTCAGAGCTCTATGCAGTGCATTTAAGGCTTCTGATGTGATAAATTATTGTTAATTTTCAATTATTGGTGTAATTGCAGCCACATGATTATAAGCTGGCATATTCAGAAAAATAGAGTCATATAATTGCAGCCCCAGCCTGCTAGTTTTACTGTGCCCTAAGGAACACTTGGCTAATTCATATGGCTCCTTGTGCACTAGTATTCCAACAGTGATCCATGCACCTGTTTTGAAGCCCTCCTTTCTTTAGTCTGATCTAATAGGTACACCCAGGAGGGTATAGACATAACCGATTGGAGAGCTGGCTTGTGGGAGCATATCCTCAGGTAAATCTCGTAGGTAAGCTTCCTCCTTATTACTCCCACTATTTACTATTTCATTGACCCTCAGGGGATCTCCTTCAATTGCTGACTTTTCATGCGATCCCCTGGTCCTGGTTTGACAATTGCTCAGGTCATCTCGCCTTGCTCCACATTCGATCATCATCGGCCTCTCAGTTGTTTCCAGCTCCTCTGGGTTAGTTGAACAATCTTACTATATTTGTTGAGACTCATTAGTTTACATCCCAACATCATGCTGAGTCCTGCAACCTCTTCAAAATCTGTACTACAGATTCCAGTTGACTTGGTTTGTACAGTTTGCACATTTTGCACAGATGGATCCCCACCCAACTTTGCCTGTTGAAAAAAGTTTGTGATTGAGCTGAGCTTTGACTTTGGCATTGTGGTAGTCTCTGTAGTGGGCCGCAGCAGTAGTAGTGCAACTCACCCGGGATCAGCAATGCAGGATTTGCACGTACACCAAACTAAGTTTGCAAACTTCACGGTCTCTATGCTTCATGCTCAAGCACTTTTAACATGTGCTGCCTGCTTGGGGCCACTGGAACTATGCGACAATGGAGGACAAAATTATATTGCAGTGATGACTAAATTATGCAGCAAAAAAGGCTGCAGCGTAATGTGGTACATTTTCTGATACTTTATTATTTTGACATTTTTACACATACTAAGAGTCTCTGCAAAGATTTTGCCTCATCAGTACCAGCGTAACATGCAAATGCAGCAGTGAGAAAGGTGACCAGTCAACCTTTTCAAAGGGCCCTCCACTTCACAGCAACACAAGTCACATTTTTTTGTAACTTTTGGTCCGTTTGAGCTACAATTTTTTAGTTACATTTGTCAGATTATGCCGCAGATGGTGTATTATGTGGCAAATGTTGTCGAGCCATAATTATATGGAAAACATTTGCAAACTCAGATATTTTGCCATTCATATTTGAACTGCTCTTGTGGAAAAAGGGAGGAGAAGTGCTGATGACAGAAACTGCATTGCTGAAAGACAAATGGCTTTTAAGAGTTTTTGAGACATTCTGTGATTGGAAACGTGTCCCACTTTGTGAATGTATTTTAATGTCAATAACTTATATTAAACCTTAAATAAACGTGTATCCATTGGTTGAATAAATAATATAATCAGCTGTAACTGGTCAGTGAAATGCCAAACAAATACAAAAATTGGGACGTTTTGCTCATTGTGATCACACCTCTGACTCCGCCCACTGACCCAATCCTCGGGATATTCTTGCCCTCTGATTCTCTGCCCACAGATTCCCTACTTTTTTTCCCCACTTATACCACTGAGTGGGGGGCTCATCTAATTTCTGTGACTGGGGTGGAAGTGTCATTACGAGCCTTTAAGTGGGTCTTTTCCCCTTCAAGTGAGACATAATTAGGCGATTGTACACCTTCAGCAAATGCCTAGGCACCATCTGCCTCTTGTTCTGCTGTATCTTTCTGTTATCGTTCTTATCTTGACTTTTAGAGGGGGCGATTAGTCGGTGGCGTAACAATAGCCCCCGCAGTGCAGAGGCGCCCCCGATCTCCAGAGGGCCCCCTCCGGTACTGTGCATGGGCTGCAGGCCCCTGGCCTGAGAGCTCCTGACTGGTTCCAGAGCGTGCAAGGGCCCCTCCATGTACTTTGCAAAGGGTGCCCCTTAAGTTTTGTTACACCACTGCGATTAGTTGGTTAAAAATAGACATGATTAATAAGAAGTTAAACAGGAGGAGATAGGCACAGGCAATAAAGTCCAGGTCTCTGGTCTCCCAACTTGCGGATCGATTCTCGCTGCTTCCTAGTTTTGGCTATCAGTTGCACACCCTAGCTCCATCTCTGGCATCAACTCTGGTATTGACTGGTATTAGCTCTGCAGTTACGATAGCCTCAACTTCAGGTCTCCTGGTCTGCCTGTTCCACCAAAGCAGCCACAACCAAAGCAGCCTCCAACAACAGCCGGGCCAGTGAAGGAAAAAGGTACAATTGAACACACTGGCCAAAAACGTCCAAGTAAGCTTGACACCCAAAAACAACTAGTAACGAGAGTAAACCCCAGTCTGTTCGTGTCTGTCGTACAGTGCTAGAGCCAGTCGGATAGAAGCCAGGGAAATAAAATATCAGCACCAGAGAGTATCAACCTTCTAGGCAACTTAAAGAACAGGAAATCTTCACTAGACAACTGAGCGCTGGTATGCTTGAATAAACTTGAATGTTGTCGGGAGATAGAAATTCAGGTGGGCCCTTTAGTGGTTTAACTTAATTTAATCTACAGTCTTTGCGCCTGATGCTGTTTTCAGAGCGAAGATATAAATGGCAATAACAGCAGTGGCCGCAGGGCCTCAGCAGCGTAAGGCAATCTCAGGCAACAATCACAGGCAGTCTCAGCTCTGGGGCCTCATTTATGAAAAGTGACGCATCGCTGCGTGAAAACAGCGATGCGTCACTTTTCATTGCGCCCTCCTTCCGACATGCTGGATGCGTCATATTTACAGTATGACGCATCATGTCGCAAGGAGTTACAGATAAGTCAGTATTTCTGACGTATCTGTAGGCGCAAAAATGACGCATTGCTGGAGTGTGTCACAAAAGTGACGCAACTTCAGCAATGGGTCATTTCACATGGGCAAGTCCCATTTCAAATGTGCTTGCGTCAGTTTTACGCCTGCTGTGAGGCAGGTGTAAGAGATTGACGCATTTGCATCCTAGAAGTGGCGCAGTGAAATCTCATAGATTTCAAAGCTTCACTTCTACGAGGCTTACTTGCGCCGGAACGCCCACCCTGCATACATTATAGCTGGTGCAGGTATAATGTGGCGCAGGGGTTTACAAAGTGACGCATCTACCTAGATGCGTCATTTTGTAAATATGACGCAACATGGTGCATTTTTTACGTTGCTGGTGCGTCACAAAAAGTGATGCACCGGTGGCGCAAAAGTGACGCAAGGGCTCATAAATAAGCCCCCTGATATTTAGGCCTCAGCATAAGCTTACGTTGTCTCACCATTCGCCAGCAATGTCTCATGTAGCATGCAGGCTGAACAGGCGGGGCGGCAAGCCAACAAGCGGAGTATTATTTTTTCAGCAAGTAGGTATAAAAGGTCGATGCTCAAAAAACATCCAAAAACGCGCTGTTACGTGCTCTAGAGCATGTGTGATGTCACTGTGAGAATGTTGGTTGTTGAGCGTTCTGGAACCCTTCTTCATGAAAGATTCCACGCAACAATGGTTATTTTGTCAGTTGCTCTGGGACTTTTGTGGAGAGGATCCTTTTCCAGTGGGCTCCTCTTTTAAACAAATAAACTTCTTTTGATCATTTGTAATTGGTAATTCTCAACATATTGGTGACGAGCTGTATCGATCGAGCTGTGTCAGAGGAGCTCACGCTGTGACTCAGTTGAGGAATTCTGCGGTCGGCGTGTGAGCACTGCCCAGGTCTTGCTGTGCAGATGAGCATCTGCTGAAATCTTTCTGGAGAACCACTGGAGTGTCCTGAAGACGTGAGGTGGCACTCGCTTAAAATGTGGTGAGGCTGATTCACTGGGTGAGAGGCAGGCAGTTTCCTCGAGTGCAGCAGCCTAGTGCGCATCTCATTCCTGTTGGCAGTTTACTGTACCGCCGTATGCGTGCACTGCCTGCAGCAGCCTCTGTAACTCGCAAGACAGAGAGTAGCTTCAGCAGAAGGCCAGGTGGAGGCACGTCATCGCGTCACATGACGTTGCGGGGGCCATCTTTGATTTATCTTTGGCAAGTGTGCATTCCTGAGCTTGTTAGCCTGCATCTATGGTGAAATGCACACCTTGGGACAGATTTACGTTGAACTAACGCAGCGGGGTACAGCAAGTCATTTTGCTGCGCTGCGCTGCGTTAGTTTTGAAGCACAGGGATGCGACATATTTACAAGAATATGTCGCATCCTTGTGCTTCCCCCTGCGCTGGCGCACAAACTGCAGCCATGCGCCGGCGCAGGCACCCTTGCACCATGGTGCAAGGATGCCTGCGTCGTGGGGAGATTGTTTTGTGCAGGAAGGGGAACCTTCCTGCACAAAAACAATCACTACAACCATTTTCCTCTTTCAATGCGTGCTGCAGAATGCAGCACGCATTGAAAGAGGAAAAACAAGGAGAAATGAAAACATTTCTCCTCGGTGCGCCTCGCTACGCCACCTCTAGGGTGGCGTAGCTTCAGACGCATCTCCAGAGTTACGATTTCTCATAATTCTGGAGATGTGTCTTGTTCCATGAGTGTTGCGTGGGAACACCCACAGCAACACCCATGGAACGCTCCTTCACCGCAAAGTGCTGCGTGTGAAGGGTCCGTATTTACAAGGAAAGGAAAAGTCACGCAGGGTGGCTTTTCCTCTCCTTGTAAATATGGAGCAGCCCCCTGCGCCACCAGTACGTCACGAAAAGTGACGTACTGGTGGCGCAGGGGGCTCGTAAATCTGCCCCCTTGTGTTTTGTTTTTTTTAAAGAAATTTATATGAGCCTGCATTTTCAATGACAGGCACATCTTCCGGCAGCAGTCTATGCTTCCCTAGATATGTGGTGATATTAACTTCACTGCAGTTGGTTTTGCATTTATATTTAAAAAGGAGAGCAGATTTTGCCTGTGTAATCGGTGACAGGCACTCCAGATTACTTCTTCAGTAATTCTCTTCTGAGTGCAAAAGTAAAAAGTAAAGAAGTTCATATTTCACTCTACCAGTTCAGGCATTTGTTTTGAAATTACTCTGCTTTTAAGGTTCCTGGTATTCTCTGGTTTGGTTAAGCATGGCATCAAATCAGTACATAATACAACTAACACCATTTTTACAACAACCGGGAAGCCCCCCCTATGAAGTGGAAGAATTGGTTGCGTACTTTTGAGAATTATTTAGTCGCTGTGGATGCATGTAAATTTGAACCCATAAGGAAAGAAGCTTTACTATTTAGTCATTAGACTAAATAGTATTTAGACCAAGAAGGCCAACAAATTGTGGATAATCTCCCAGAACTGGATACACCTTTGGATCAATTTGGTCAGTGGAATAGGTACACAGAAACAATTAAAAGGTTAACAAAGAAGTTTTCGGAGGGACCAAGTGTTCTTTTGGATATATTTAACTTTTTCAAGGGAAAATAGGAGACTGACGAAAGCACTGAAGATTTTGATTCTGCTCTTAGGCTTCTAGCTTCTACTTGCAACTTTGGAGAGACTTCAGATTTGTATATAAGAGATCAGCTTGTTTGTGGTTGTTTTGAGAAATAAATACAAGGGCGTTTATTGGGGTGCAGGGATCTTACTCTTATTGAGGTTGTAGATATTGCAAAAGGTATTGAGTGCTCGCTGGTCTCAACTAAGCTTATGGCTCAAGATCAAATGCACTAAAAGTTAAAGAGTCTGATACTTTAAGTTTAGTGCAAGTAAAAGGGTAAAAGGTAAGAAGTCAGTCTTCCAGCATAAAAAATCAAATTTGTCATGTTACTGCTGTGGTTCAAAACCACATTTAAATAATAATGCCAATTGTCCGGCAGTGAGGAAGCGCTGTGTTAAATTTAAGGAAATTGGGCATTTTCAAATGGTGTGCAGAGGGGGGCAGAAACAACTTAGGGTAAACTGTGTGGATGAAATGGCCCAAGACGTATCAAATGAATTGTCTAGTATTGTTTTAAACATTGAGCAGAGTAAGGTACAAGCCACACCGTTATGTGCTGTCTCAGTTGGTGATGTAACACTAAATATAATATCATGATTGAGTGGGGCATTCCCTTGCCCCAAACCGACCGCACAGCTACTTTGCGCCAATTTGGCAAATTATTTATTTTTTCTCCATTATAATCCATTTTTAAACATCTATTCAATTCTTATTATGTCTCCATAATTGCGACTTATACTCAAAATCCACACGCGGGATTTTATGCCATTTTCAAGTTTCTTATGTTAAAGCAGTGCCCATCCGGACCACTCGCTAAAACATGACAAAAGCAGGAGTTCGTCCAAAGCAGCATTTATTTAAAACCCAATGCATTTCGGGCTGGTAGCGCGTTCGTCAGGGGACACTGTAAATAGCAATAAAACAAATATCCATCATTTACAATCACCATAGATCAACATCTTATTTAGTCACCATAACACATCAAAATAATCAAAAAAATGGTGTCATAACCCCTTATGTACCCTTTCACCCCGTCCTCATTATAAACAATATGTATTGACAAAAATACCCCTCCGTTCTCATGGTAAACCAAATTTTCTATACAGCCAATTTCCTTTGTTTAACCCCCTCTATTCTGCAAAACAAACACCCGCCCCTTCTCTTAACTTTAAGTCACTTCCTTATTCACCCCACACTAAATATGATGGCAGATTCTGATGCTCCCATCACCATTTTATTTTAAAGTTGTGGGGACATAAATAAGAAATTAGAACCTCCTGATGTCAATCCCAAAGTCTTCGGGGAGCAGGACATCAATATGTTTGGGTATTTTGTGGATGTTTTGACATGCATGAGCTGGAAAGCCACTACTAAAATATATGTAGCATTAAAAGGACGTAATCTGATGAGATGGCAGGATTTAGTCAGATGAGTATTAATGTTTGCACCTGGTTCTGAAACCCCTGTTATGGTTGCCCTGATTCAAATTTAATTTCTTGAAAAATCATCTGAAGATGGCACGGAAAAAATCACGTTGGAGTTTCCAGAAGTGTTTAGTGATAAAGTTGGTCACATCATGAAATTTGAACACCACATCAGGTTGAAATCTGACTCTGTTGCAGTAACACATAAGGGGAGACCTGTTCCACTAAGTACCCGTGATGAACTTAAAAAAACACTACAAAAGTTAATTAAAGATGGTATAATCACTGAAACCAATTAATCTGAATGGGTCAGTCCCATAGTCATTGTCAAAAAAAGATCAGGAGAAGTTCGGTTGTGTGTGGATTTATGCACTCTTAACAAAAATATCAAAATTAATTGTCATCCCCACCCTAAAATACATGAGTTATTAGCAAATTTGGGCCAAGGTAAATATTTCAGTCTTCTAGATTTAAGATCAGCATACCATCAAATTCCCCTGGATTTAATTTCACAAGAATTAACCACGTTCATCACACCTTATGGCGCCTATACGTTTCTGAGAATGCCGTTTGGTTTGGCATCTGCTGCCAGTGTTTTTCAGAAACTTATGGATACTATTTTAAAAGACGTAAAACGAGACGTAAAAAGCAGCACAAGCTTTTCGAGATGATGTTTTAATTTTTGGAGACACTGTGCATGAACATGAACGTGTTTTAACTATTTTTAAGAATCATGGAATTACACTGAGAATGAATAAGTGCAAGATTGTTCTGAGTGAATTGGATTACCTAGGCTATAGAATTTCACCTGAGAGTATCAAACCAAAACATTGTCTTATAGAAGCCATCAAAAAAGCACCTGCCTCAAAGGGCAAGGATTCACTTAGGTCTTTCTTGGGCTCAAGATTTGTAAAGGTTAATGCTTTTGCAGTAGAATCACTTAGGTCTATACTCAGAAAAGGTGCCATTTGTTTTAGGTTCAGATGAGATGGAAACCTTTGAGAAGGTCAAAAATGTGATTGTTTCAGCCACTGCTCTTACACCTTTTACTGCCGGTAAGAAGTGTATGTTGACTGTTGATGCAAGTCAGGTGGGTGTTAATGCGGTTCTCTCGCAGTGGATTGATGATAAAGAGGTCACTGTTGCTTTTGCATCACGCTGCTTCAAGCCACCTGAAACCAACTATCGCACCATTTAGAGGGAAGCCCTGGCATGCACATTGGCTGTGGAAAAGTTTAAAACTAGTCACACAGCAGGGCTTACCTGACATAAGGGCCATCCCTTAATGCTATCGCTCCAGCTTGCAGCAAACCACAGCTGGGTGCCGTGGTCGGCTAAAGCTTCTTGGGGTGTTGAGGTGTGAGTCTTTGAGACTTTCAGGTTACACAGAGGTCCGGAGGGACTTTTGAGACCTGCAGGGCATGGAGGGTGTGAGGGGAGTTGATCGGAGCACCACGGCTCAGTGTGATTCCACCACAAGCAGGAGAGAGGTGTGGGCACCAGCACGCTCGATCGCTACAGCAGGCTCATTTCTAACACATAAACACATAACACATCAGGCAACATATCCAAGTTGATTATTTTCCAATGCACATTCTGCACCATTCCTGCACTAAATATAATTCACTTCAGTGTATGTCACCAAAACGAGAAAGGTATAAACCAACTTCCTTAACTCTGTAACAGTTGGAGATTCAAACATTATCGTGAGATAACCTCCGTCCCCTCTCCACAGAATTAGTACAGTGTCATCAAAAGAACAAACCCCGCACTCAGAGCGATACCTATGACTAATCTATCAGCACTATACATCAATGACTAGGGTGATCCTCTAAACAAATTAAATAAGTGTAGCATGTAATGTTTGTATATCAATATATAACCATCAATCTCTCCAGTACAGTTCATCGATTACGCCAAGAGCCGCCTTTCAAGTAGAAAATGCCCCCATATTTCTTCAAATATAGGCATTTGGATCTTAAGTTTGTATGTTTGCCTTTCATTTCCCACCATGCTTACCAATTCCCTTTACCACTTATAGGTACCATGGAGTGTTTGGGATCTCCAATGCCTCAAGGCACACAAAATCAACCAATAGACCTGTAGCATGTCACCTATGTCTCAAGTTTGCAAGGCCAGAGACTTTCAAGACGTCATGAAGCAATTCCATTGGCGCATTAAGTTGTATATCATAATCACACACCTGTACCAATTCTGCTTGTATTGTTTGCCAATAGATAGTAAGTAAAGGATAAGACCACAAAATGTGCAACATTTCCTCGATCCCTGTCCACAACAGGGCCAATATCTCATATTAGGACTTATGTTGACGCTATGCAGTTTCTGCAGCTTCCAATTCCACGCATGGAGTAGGATACATTTTAACCTTGACTCCCATAACTCTCCCCCTTGGCATCCCAGAAGAGTATATCAGTCCTTTTTCAAGTAATCATTGCCCAATCTTTCAATCAAGGCCAGCCGTAACAGCATTTCATTTAAGAATAGTAGATCTATTGTAATTTAGACCAGAGGGGGGCGTGGCCACGACCGCCACAATGATGGCCGCACTCTTGTAAGGCTGCGACGGCCCTCCTTTGGTGGTAGCCATCACAAAAACATCCGCAGAACAAAATGTGCAGCTAGTGGCGGTTGCGGGGAACCGGGTGGACCCGGGGACTCATCGAACCGTGAAGTGGGGGCTTGCATCGCAGAGGGGTGGAGGTGGTGAGCCTACACGGCTGACGCACCCTTGGAGGTCCCACGGCAACAGGGGCTGGGGGCGAGCCTGAGGCTGGAATCGTCCAATCCCGTCAGCCGCGAGCCCCTCCCCCCTCGCACAACACCGGCGTGGGAGTCTGGCCCTTTCGAGGGGGTGACCTGCTTTCCGACCCCTGGGCCTGAGAGATCGATGGGCAGCAATATATTGGGAGGCCTGCAGGCCGGATGCTGCTGAGGCCCATCCTGGACCCAGATGCTGCTGTGTGTCTGGCCGGGCTGCGGCTAAAGTGGGGACCAACTCGGCGTTGCAAAGCCTAGACTTGGAGAAGATGTGGCAGCGGTTGGGGGCCCATCGCTGGACTCGGGCTGTTATATTCCCGGGTTAGGCCCATGTAGCAAAGCAGTTTATTTCTTACATTGTCCTCACAAGTAACATTTCCAGGCTGTGACCTTTTGTATACATTTGCACGCACGACAATGTTGGATTAGTTTCTCTGAAACTAAACTTGTTTTACATCTAGCTTCGCACAACATTATCACAACGCCTTGAACATCATGTGCAAGGTCTCGTTCCTTACTGCGTACAAATGTCATCGCTATCTTCATCCACAGAGCGACAGGGCTATCTACATATCCACAACATCATTAATCTATGCGTACATCGCAAGGCTGCTTTCTATTATAAAAGATGAGCATCCCAATAGATTAGTAGAGGAGGTACTTCTGCTGACACCAAAGGTCCTTGCATGCTGAGAAATGACCACACAGCGGTCTGACATCTAGTGAGGGGTGTCCAGTTCATGACCAAGACGGGGTCCTTCACTCTAGCCCATCAGGTAATGGGGTAGGATCATCCCTTGGGGGGATTCTTGGCTCTACACCTACACACACTCTAGGTACACTTAGAGTAGGGTTCGCATAGTTGGGGTACGCTAGATTACTGTATTGCTTATATGACTGCATATATACAATTGTTTAGCACCATGGTAGAACTATATCTACTATTTACACTCTTGGTGCTTATAATCACGTTTATCTGTGTCTGTCTACTAATCATTGCAGCACACGTATTTTATGCGAGACTAACGTTGGTTCACTAAACATTATTGAACATGTCCCACTGTGTATTCTCTGTATATTTCTCTGAGAATAAGTGAGCACGAGTGACTGATAGAAAGGTTCTGTACTGTTTCCATGATTCCTGAGGAATCAGGGTTGTCATGTTCAGTGGTTGCCAGAAACCATTCGCTCCCTGATAGGTTAGGGGGTCTTACCGTGGCACTGTGAGCTAGCTGGTCTATTGTCCAACATATCCTGCAGGGCTGTCTGGAATCAGTCTTCACACCAAGCCCTTAGTTTATGTTGTCCGAACACTGCACAGGTCCTACGGATTGGTAGGAACTACACGACAGGGCTCCCCTGCTCTGCACATATACCTGTCCCGCACCATGGGGTGTGGAGCGTACCACTCACCGGAGCCCCAGGGACACCTGCTGCAGCCTCCTCATTAGCACAGAGCTGTTATAGCCCCGTGAGCGAGTGACCTGCTAGACCGTTAGGAGACGTCCCTTGGAGGCTCCCCTACTGCTAAACTGCCACGCGGCACACTGCCCAACACAGCCTGCACCTGCCAACGCTGTGCATCACCTTCCTCCTTCCCTGGGGTCTGCGGGCCTGGTGCATTGTCCAGTAGAGTTATTACCTCGTCTGCGGTGTGCCCCTGGGCTACCGGACTACGGTGGTCTGACCGGTCCTGCCCTTTCCACGTGGCCCAGCACCAGCTACGCCCCAGGATATGACACCGGAACCTCTGCTGCTGAGCCCGCTGCCCACTGAGACTGCGCCATGGGCCGTTCAGACCCCAACTAACGAAGGCTTACATTTGGCCGTGCCCGTCCAGCGATGAACCATCGCTCCTATTCGGATACAGAGGAACCTGTGTGTGGTATCCTGCTCTTCTTAATGTTTAACACACAAGATGATGGACGGAATGCTGCACATTGGCAAACATTCACCCCCAGTCACAGATCTGGGTTTAATCCATCGTTATTTTGCTTCACCACGCCACCCCAGTTCAGACATAGCCATATGCAAATCAGTCTTGACCCTGTGCCTCATGGGAACAGTCCAGACCGAACTGCCAAGCCATGTCTTCCCTGGACCGGAATCAAGCATCCTAGGACCGGTTTCAGGCTATCAGCCTTCATCAGCCAGGATAGCTTGACTCCAGTGGCGTAGTGAGCACGGGACCCACGTCTGAGCATACCCTTCCCACTTAGGGCGAAATGCAAAACACACAAGATGATGGACGGAATGCTGCACATTGGCAAACATTCACCCCCAGTCACAGATCTGGGTTTAATCCATCGTTATTTTGCTTCACCACGCCACCCCAGTTCAGACATAGCCATATGCAAATCAGTCTTGACCCTGTGCCTCATGGGAACAGTCCAGACCGAACTGCCAAGCCATGTCTTCCCTGGACCGGAATCAAGCATCCTAGGACCGGTTTCAGGCTATCAGCCTTCATCAGCCAGGATCGCTTGACTCCAGTGGCGTAGTGAGCACGGGACCCACGTCTGGGCATACCCTTCCCACTTAGGGCGAAATGCAAAACACACAAGATGATGGACGGAATGCTGCACATTGGCAAACATTCACCCCCAGTCACAGACCTGGGTTTAATCCATCGTTATTTTGCTTCACCACGCCACCCCAGTTCAGACATAGCCATATGCAAATCAGTCTTGACCCTGTGCCTCATGGGAACAGTCCAGACCGAACTGCCAAGCCATGTCTTCCCTGGACCGGAATCAAGCATCCTAGGACCGGTTTCAGGCTATCAGCCTTCATCAGCCAGGATAGCTTGACTCCAGTGGCGTAGTGAGCACGGGACCCACGTCTGGGCATACCCTTCCCACTTAGGGCGAAATGCAAAACACACAAGATGATGGACGGAATGCTGCACATTGGCAAACATTCACCCCCAGTCACAGATCTGGGTTTAATCCATCGTTATTTTGCTTCACCACGCCACCCCAGTTCAGACATAGCCATATGCAAATCAGTCTTGACCCTGTGCCTCATGGGAACAGTCCAGACCGAACTGCCAAGCCATGTCTTCCCTGGACAGGAATCAAGCATCCTAGGACCGGTTTCAGGCTATCAGCCTTCATCAGCCAGGATAGCTTGACTCCAGTGGCGTAGTGAGCACGGGACCCACGTCTGGGCATACCCTTCCCACTTAGGGCGAAATGCAAAACACACAAGATGATGGACGGAATGCTGCACATTGGCAAACATTCACCCCCAGTCACAGATCTGGGTTTAATCCATCGTTATTTTGCTTCACCACGCCACCCCAGTTCAGACATAGCCATATGCAAATCATTCTTGACCCTGTGCCTCATGGGAACAGTCCAGACTGAACTGCCAAGCCATGTCTTCCCTGGACCGGAATCAAGCATCCTAGGACCGGTTTCAGGCTATCAGCCTTCATCAGCCAGGATAGCTTGACTCCAGTGGCGTAGTGAGCACGGGACCCACGTCTGGGCATACCCTTCCCACTTAGGGCGAAATGCAAAACACACAAGATGATGGACAGAATGCTGCACATTGGCAAACATTCACCCCCAGACACAGATCTGGGTTTAATCCATCGTTATTTTGCTTCACCACGCCACCCCAGTTCAGACATAGCCATATGCAAATCAGTCTTGACCCTGTGCCTCATGGGAACAGTCCAGACCGAACTGCCAAGCCATGTCTTCCCTGGACCGGAATCAAGCATCCTAGGACCGGTTTCAGGCTATCAGCCTTCATCAGCCAGGATAGCTTGACTCCAGTGGCGTAGTGAGCACGGGACCCACGTCTGGGCATACCCTTCCCACTTAGGGCGAAATGCAAAACACACAAGATGATGGACGGAATGCTGCACATTGGCAAACATTCACCCCCAGTCACAGATCTGGGTTTAATCCATCGTTATTTTGCTTCACCACGCCACCCCAGTTCAGACATAGCCAAATGCAAATCAGTCTTGACCCTGCGCCTCATGGGAACAGTCCAGACCGAACTGCCAAGCCATGTCTTCCCTGGACCGGAATCAAGCATCCTAGGACCGGTTTCAGGCTATCAGCCTTCATCAGCCAGGATAGCTTGACTCCAGTGGCGTAGTGAGCACGGGACCCACGTCTGGGCATACCCTTCCCACTTAGGCGAAATGCAAAACACACAAGATGATGGACGGAATGCTGCACATTGGCAAACATTCACCCCCAGTCACAGATCTGGGTTTAATCCATAGTTATTTTGCTTCACCATGCCACCCCAGTTCAGACATAGCCATATGCAAATCAGTCTTGACCCTGTGCCTCATGGGAACAGTCCAGACCGAACTGCCAAGCCATGTCTTCCCTGGACCGGAATCAAGCATCCTAGGACCGGTTTCAGGCTATCAGCCTTCATCAGCCAGGATAGCTTGACTCCAGTGGCGTAGTGAGCACGGGACCCACGTCTGGGCATACCCTTCCCACTTAGGGCGAAATGCAAAACACACAAGATGATGGACGGAATGCTGCACATTGGCAAACATTCACCCCCAGTCACAGATCTGGGTTTAATCCATCGTTATTTTGCTTCACCACGCCACCCCAGTTCAGACATAGCCATATGCAAATCAGTCTTGACCCTGTGCCTCATGGGAACAGTCCAGACCGAACTGCCAAGCCATGTCTTCCCTGGACCGGAATCAAGCATCCTAGGACCGGTTTCAGGCTATCAGCCTTCATCAGCCAGGATAGCTTGACTCCAGTGGCGTAGCGATTACGGGACCCACGTCTGGGCATACCCTTCCCACTTAGGGCGAAATGCAAAACACACAAGATGATGGACGGAATGCTGCACATTGGCAAACATTCACCCCCAGTCACAGATCTGGGTTTAATCCATCGTTATTTTGCTTCACCACGCCACCCCAGTTCAGACATAGCCATATGCAAATCAGTCTTGACCCTGTGCCTCATGGGAACAGTCCAGACCGAACTGCCAAGCCATGTCTTCCCTGGACCGGAATCAAGCATCCTAGGACCGGTTTCAGGCTATCAGCCTTCATCAGCCAGGATAGCTTGACTCCAGTGGAGTAGTGAGCACGGGACCCACGTCTGGGCATACCCTTCCCACTTAGGGCGAAATGCAAAACACACAAGATGATGGACGGAATGCTGCACATTGGCAAACATTCACCCCCAGTCACAGATCTGGGTTTAATCCATCGTTATTTTGCTTCACCACGCCACCCCAGTTCAGACATAGCCATATGCAAATCAGTCTTGACCCTGTGCCTCATGGGAACAGTCCAGACCGAACTGCCAAGCCATGTCTTCCCTGGACCGGAATCAAGCATCCTAGGACCGGTTTCAGGCTATCAGCCTTCATCAGCCAGGATAGCTTGACTCCAGTGGTGTAGTGAGCACGGGACCCACGTCTGGGCATACCCTTCCCACTTAGGGCGAAATGCAAAACACACAAGATGATGGACGGAATGCTGCACATTGGCAAACATTCACCCCCAGTCACAGATCTGGGTTTAATCCATCGTTATTTTGCTTCACCACGCCACCCCAGTTCAGACATAGCCATATGCAAATCAGTCTTGACCCTGTGCCTCATGGGAACAGTCCAGACCGAACTGCCAAGCCATGTCTTCCCTGGACCGAATCATGCATCCTAGGACCGGTTTCAGGCTATCAGCCTTCATCAGCCAGGATAGCTTGACTCCAGTGGCGTAGTGAGCACGGGACCCACGTCTGGGCATACCCTTCCCACTTAGGGCGAAATGCAAAACACACAAGATGATGGACGGAATGCTGCACATTGGCAAACATTCACCCCCAGTCACAGATCTGGGTTTAATCCATCGTTATTTTGCTTCACCACGCCACCCCCAGTTCAGACATAGCCATATGCAAATCAGTCTTGACCCTGTGCCTCATGGGAACAGTCCAGACCGAACTGCCAAGCCATGTCTTCCCTGGACCGGAATCAAGCATCCTAGGACCGGTTTCAGGCTATCAGCCTTCATCAGCCAGGATAGCTTGACTCCAGTGGCGTAGTGAGCACGGGACCCACGTCTGGGCATACCCTTCCCACTTAGGGCGAAATGCAAAACACACAAGATGATGGACGGAATGCTGCATATTGGCAAACATTCACCCCCAGTCACAGATCTGGGTTTAATCCATCGTTATTTTGCTTCACCACGCCACCACAGTTCAGACATAGCCATATGCAAATCAGTCTTGACCCTGTGCCTCATGGGAACAGTCCAGACCGAACTGCCAAGCCATGTCTTCCCTGGACCGGAATCAAGCATCCTAGGACCGGTTTCAGGCTATCAGCCTTCATCAGCCAGGATAGCTTGACTCCAGTGGCGTAGTGAGCACGGGACCCACGTCTGGGCATACCCTTCCCACTTAGGGCGAAATGCAAAACACACAAGATGATGGACGGAATGCTGCACATTGGCAAACATTCACCCCCAGTCACAGATCTGGGTTTAATCCATCGTTATTTTGCTTCACCACGCCACCCCAGTTCAGACATAGCCATATGCAAATCAGTCTTGACCCTGTGCCTCATGGGAACAGTCCAGACCGAACTGCCAACCATGTCTTCCCTGGACCGGAATCAAGCATCCTAGGACCGGTTTCAGGCTATCAGCCTTCATCAGCCAGGATAGCTTGACTCCAGTGGCGTAGTGAGCACGGGACCCACGTCTCGGCATACCCTTCCCACTTAGGGCGAAATGCAAAACACACAAGATGATGGACGGAATGCTGCACCTTGGCAAACATTCACCCCCAGTCACAGATCTGGGTTTAATCCATCGTTATTTTGCTTCACCACGCCACCCCAGTTCAGACATAGCCATATGCAAATCAGTCTTGACCCTGTGCCTCATGGGAACAGTCCAGACCGAACTGCCAAGCCATGTCTTCCCTGGACCGGAATCAAGCATCCTAGGACCGGTTTCAGGCTATCAGCCTTCATCAGCCAGGATAGCTTGACTCCAGTGGCGTAGTGAGCACGGGACCCACGTCTGGGCATACCCTTCCCACTTAGGGCGAAATGCAAAACACACAAGATGATGGACGGAATGCTGCACATTGGCAAACATTCACCCCCAGTCACAGATCTGGGTTTAATCCATCGTTATTTTGCTTCACCACGCCACTCCCAGTTCAGACATAGCCATATGCAAATCAGTCTTGACCCTGTGCCTCATGGGAACAGTCCAGACCGAACTGCCAAGCCATGTCTTCGCTGGACCGGAATCAAGCATCCTAGGACCGGTTTCAGGCTATCAGCCTTCATCAGCAAGGATAGCTTGACTCCAGTGGCGTAGTGAGCACGGGACCCACGTCTGGGCATACCCTTCCCACTTAGGGCGAAATGCAAAACACACAAGATGATGGACGGAATGCTGCACATTGGCAAATATTCACCCCCAGTCACAGATCTGGGTTTAATCCATCGTTATTTTGCTTCACCACGCCATCCCAGTTCAGACATAGCCATATGCAAATCAGTCTTGACCCTGTGCCTCATGGGAACAGTCCAGACCGAACTGCCAAGCCATGTCTTCCCTGGACCGGAATCAAGCATCCTAGGACCGGTTTCAGGCTATCAGCCTTCATCAGCCAGGATAGCTTGACTCCAGTGGCGTAGTGAGCACGGGACCCACGTCTGGGCATACCCTTCCCACTTAGGGCGAAATGCAAAACACACAAGATGATGGACGGAATGCTGCACATTGGCAAACATTCACCCCCAGTCACAGATATGGGTTTAATCCATCGTTATTTTGCTTCACCACGCCACCCCAGTTCAGACATAGCCATATGCAAATCAGTCTTGACCCTGTGCCTCATGGGAACAGTCCAGACCGAACTGCCAAGCCATGTCTTCCCTGGACCGGAATCAAGCATCCTAGGACCGGTTTCAGGCTATCAGCCTTCATCAGCCAGGATAGCTTGACTCCAGTGGCGTGGTGAGCACGGGACCCACGTCTGGGCATACCCTTCCCACTTAGGGCGAAAGGCAAAACACACAAGATGATGGACGGAATGCTGCACATTGGCAAACATTCACCCCCAGTCACAGATCTGGGTTTAATCCATCGTTATTTTGCTTCACCACGCCACCCCAGTTCAGACATAGCCATATGCAAATCAGTCTTGACCCTGTGCCTCATGGGAACAGTCCAGACCGAACTGCCAAGCCATGTCTTCCCTGGACCGGAATCAAGCATCCTAGGACCGGTTTCAGGCTATCAGCCTTCATCAGCCAGGATAGCTTGACTCCAGTGGCGTAGTGAGCACGGGACCCACGTCTGGGCATACCCTTCCCACTTAGGGCGAAATGCAAAACACACAAGATGATGGACGGAATGCTGCACATTGGCAAACATTCACCCCCAGTCACAGATCTGGGTTTAATCCATCGTTATTTTGCTTCACCACGCCACCCCAGTTCAGACATAGCCATATGCAAATCAGTCTTGACCCTGTGCCTCATGGGAACAGTCCAGACCGAACTGCCAAGCCATGTCTTCCCTGGACCGGAATCAAGCATCCTAGGACCGGTTTCAGGCTATCAGCCTTCATCAGCCAGGATAGCTTGACTCCAGTGGCGTAGTGAGCACGGGACCCACGTCTGGGCATACCCTTCCCACTTAGGGCGAAATGCAAAACACACAAGATGATGGACGGAATGCTGCACATTGGCAAACATTCACCCCCAGTCACAGATCTGGGTTTAATCCATCGTTATTTTGCTTCACCACGCCACCCCAGTTCAGACATAGCCATATGCAAATCAGTCTTGACCCTGTGCCTCATGGGAACAGTCCAGACCGAACTGCCAAGCCATGTCTTCCCTGGACCGGAATCAAGCATCCTAGGACCGGTTTCAGGCTATCAGCCTTCATCAGCCAGGATAGCTTGACTCCAGTGGCGTAGTGAGCACGGGACCCACGTCTGGGCATACCCTTCCCACTTAGGGCGAAATGCAAAACACACAAGATGATGGACGGAATGCTGCACATTGGCAAACATTCACCCCCAGTCACAGATCTGGGTTTAATCCATCGTTATTTTGCTTCACCATGCCACCCCAGTTCAGACATAGCCATATGCAAATCAGTCTTGACCCTGTGCCTCATGGGAACAGTCCAGACCGAACTGCCAAGCCATGTCTTCCCTGGACCGGAATCAAGCATCCTAGGACCGGTTTCAGGCTATCAGCCTTCATCAGCCAGGATAGCTTGACTCCAGTGGCGTAGTGAGCACGGGACCCACGTCTGGGCATACGCTTCCCACTTAGGGCGAAATGCAAAACACACAAGATGATGGACGGAATGCTGCACATTGGCAAATATTCACCCCCAGTCACAGATCTGGGTTTAATCCATCGTTATTTTGCTTCATCACGCCACCCCAGTTCAGACATAGCCATATGCAAATCAGTCTTGACCCTGTGCCTCATGGGAACAGTCCAGACCGAACTGCCAAGCCATGTCTTCCCTGGACCGGAATCAAGCATCCTAGGACCGGTTTCAGGCTATCAGCCTTCATCAGCCAGGATAGCTTGACTCCAGTGGCGTAGTGAGCACGGGACCCACGTCTGGGCATACCCTTCCCACTTAGGGCGAAATGCAAAACACACAAGATGATGGACGGAATGCTGCACATTGGCAAACATTCACCCCCAGTCACAGATCTGGGTTTAATCCATCGTTATTTTGCTTCACCACGCCACCCCAGTTCAGACATAGCCATATGCAAATCAGTCTTGACCCTGTGCCTCATGGAAACAGTCCAGACCGAACTGCCAAGCCATGTCTTCCCTGGACCGGAATCAAGCATCCTAGGACCGGTTTCAGGCTATCAGCCATCATCAGCCAGGATAGCTTGACTCCAGTGGCGTAGTGAGCACGGGACCCACGTCTGGGCATACCCTTCCCACTTAGGGCGAAATGCAAAACACACAAGATGATGGGCGGAATGCTGCACATTGGCAAACATTCACCCCCAGTCACAGATCTGGGTTTAATCCATCGTTATTTTGCTTCACCACGCCACCCCAGTTCAGACATAGCCATATGCAAATCAGTCTTGACCCTGTGCCTCATGGGAACAGTCCAGACCGAACTGCCAAGCCATGTCTTCCTGGACCGGGAATCAAGCATCCTAGGACCGGTTTCAGGCTATCAGCCTTCATCAGCCAGGATCGCTTGACTCCAGTGGCGTAGTGAGCACGGGACCCACGTCTGGGCATACCTTTCCCACTTAGGGCGAAATGCAAAACACACAAGATGATGGACGGAATGCTGCACATTGGCAAACATTCACCCCCAGTCACAGACCTGGGTTTAATCCATCGTTATTTTGCTTCACCACGCCACCCCAGTTCAGACATAGCCATATGCAAATCAGTCTTGACCCTGTGCCTCATGGGAACAGTCCAGACCGAACTGCCAAGCCATGTCTTCCCTGGACCGGAATCAAGCATCCTAGGACCGGTTCTCAGGCTATCAGCCTTCATCAGCCAGGATAGCTTGACTCCAGTGGCGTAGTGAGCACGGGACCCACGTCTGGGCATACCCTTCCCACTTAGGGCGAAATGCAAAACACACAAGATGATGGACGGAATGCTGCACATTGGCAAACATTCACCCCCTGTCACAGATCTGGGTTTAATCCATCGTTATTTTGCTTCACCACGCCACCCCAGTTCAGACATAGCCATATGCAAATCAGTCTTGACCCTGTGCCTCATGGGAACAGTCCAGACCGAACTGCCAAACGATGGATTTAGGCCCAGATCTCTGTACTGGGGCGAATGTATGACATTGTTCTGCATTCTGTCCATCAACTGTTGTTTTTGCATTTGTCACCCTGAGTGGGACGGGTATGCCCAGACGTGGGTCCCGTGCTCTCCATGCCACTGGAATCAAGCTATCCTGGCTGAAGTGGGGTGAAACCCTGAAACCGGTCCTAGGATGCTTGTTTCCAGTCCAGGGAGGACCTGGCTTGGCAGTTCGGGCTGGACTGTTCCCATGAGGCACAGGGTCAAGACTGATTTGCATATGGCTGGGTTCAAACTGGAATGGCATGGTGAGCAAAAAAACGATGGATTTAGGCCCAGATCTCTGTACTGGGGAGAATGTATGACATTGTTCTGCATTCTGTCCATCAACTGTTGTTTTTGCATTTGTCACCCTGAGTGGGACGGGTATGCCCAGACGTGGGTCCCGTGCTCTCCATGCCACTGGAATCAAGCTATCCTGGCTGAAGAGGGTGAAACCCCGAAACCGGTCCTAGGATGCTTGTTTCCAGTCCAGGGAGGACCTGGCTTGGCAGTTTGGGCTGGACTGTTCCCATGAGGCACAGGGTCAAGACTGATTTGCATATGGCTGGGTTCAAACTGGGATGGCATGGTGAGCAAAAACGATGGATTTAGGCCCAGATCTCTGTACTGGGGCGAATGTATGACATTGTTCTGCATTCTGTCCATCAACTGTTGTTTTTGCATTTGTCACTCTGAGTGGGACGGGTATGCCCAGACGTGGGTCCCGTGCTCTCCATGCCACTGGAATCAAGCTATCCTGGCTGAAGAGGGGTGAAACCCCGAAACCGGTCCTAGGATGCTTGTTTCCAGTCCAGGGAGGACCTGGCTTGGCAGTTCGGGCTGGACTGTTCCCATGAGGCACAGGGTCAAGACTGATTTGCATATGGCTGGGTTCAAATTGGAATGGCATGGTGAGCAAAAAAACGATGGATTTAGGCCCAGATCTCTGTACTGGGGCGAATGTATGACATTGTTCTGCATTCTGTCCATCAACTGTTGTTTTTGCATTCTTCTTAATGTTTAGTCCTTCCTTTGTATGCTGTGCCCTGCTGCTCAGCCATTGTGTGAGTGATGTCATGGAATGTTCCTGTGTGTCTGGTTGAGTGAAATGTCAGCTGGTGTATGTGGGATGAGCAGCTGGGATGCTGCTCCCGGTGGAGCTACTGCTACAACTATCTCACAATCTACAATTCCCTGTAACTATATACTCCTGATTGAACTGAAGAATAAACTACCTTTTGGATTCACCATCAACCCTGCCTAACCTCCTTCTTATGTTATTACACCATGGCCCTGACAAGCCCCTTTGTGTAGCGCTTGAAGCGGGCTTTGGTGCTATGGAGGCGCGGTTTGACACCATTGAGGCGCAGTTTGACACCATTGCAGGCTGCATAGACAAACGGGGAGAGCGGCTGGAACAGCAAAGGGCCAGGATTGAAGGCACAGAGGAAAGGATCTCTGTTCTAGAAGACACTACTGCTACAATGCAGAAGCGCCTCAACAAACTGGAGTGTATACTGAAGGAGGTGGCCATTAAGAATGCAGACCTTGAGGCGCGGTCCCGCAGGAACAACATCCGCATTTCTGGAATTGCAGAGACCACCAACATGGGTCGGCTCGAGGTCTTTGTGGCGCAACTTCTGATGGCTCTTTTCGAAACGCTCCAGCTTCTCTGCTACTTTTGCTGTAGAGCGGGCGCACCGTTCTCTGGGTCCATGCCCGTCGGAGGGAGCCCCGCTGCAATATCTCATAGCCAGCCTGCTAAACTATAGAGACAGGGATGTCGTTCTTCGCCTGGCCCATGAGAGAGGTCCCCTGCAGCACCTAAGCGCAAATATTTAAATGTTCCCGGACTTTACTCCAACGGTGCAGGAGGCTAGGTGAAAATTAAAAGACGTCAAAAATGCTCTCCGCTAGCTGGGAATTAGCTATGCCATACTATACCCAGCTCGCTTGCGGGTGGAACACAACGGACATGCCAAGATCTCGGATACCCCTGCAGACGTGAAGGCCTTCTGTAAAAGTATCCGTGCTGGGTCTTCCACGCCTGGCCGATCCTCGCCCACTCATCATATGCCAGGGGCCTGGGCGGTCGCCCTCGGCCCCCCGCAATGAGTCCACGTGAAGATGCCTGTTTCAATGCTGGGTGGCCCTGCCCGGATGGTGCCGAGCTCCTTCCTGACGCACACTGATATTTACAGTACCACATTTAGTCTATGTCACTGTTTTTTATAGTAGCGGTTAAACCTCACTAGTTTTCCTAATTGTTCTTTACTGGGCCGCCGGGAGCCGAGTTATTGTCATGCCCTCATGGTGATCACCAACCTTCACATATTGGGGTTTCTTTACTTTCTTACTTGTTTACTTGGGATTCGCTGGATGTCTTCTAATCTGGTGTGGGCGGGGGGTTGGCGGGGTTGCTTTTTGTTGTAGTTGGATTGTCTATAGATGTTGCATGGTGCACTACACTTCACCATGTGCACATCACCACATATCGTCTTCACTATGGCTAGAGTAGTTGACCTATCCATTATCTAGTGGAACATACTTGGCATTACCAACCCGCGGAAAGGGTAGCAAGTACTGTCATATCTAAATAGACATTCCATTAAGCTCGCTTTCCTCCAGGAGACACACCTTCCCCCGCGCACTGACCATGGCTTTGCTAAGAGCTGAGGTCAGCACCGTTATTTTTCGTGCTATAGTTTGTATTCTCATGGCACTTGTATCTCGATCCATAGAGCGGTTCCATTTTTCTGCCATTTGTGTCACTCGGACCCGGATGGCCGATATCGCCCTTACACGGCATCCGTGCAAACATAAATATGCTGCTTGTGAACATATACGCCCCAAAAGTAGATGACCTTGACTTTTTCCGCGTCTTATATTCTCACCTGGACGGCTTGGAGCGGACCACCTAATCCTGGGTGGTAATCTTAATATGCTGCACTGTTTGCAGGTTGACTCCACAAGTGCACAACCTGCTGATAAACCCCGTGCTCAGGAAATATTTCACCACATCACTGACACATATTCACTGTACGATGCATGGCGGACACACCATCCGTCCACTCCTGGCTTTACGTTCTATTCGGCACCACACTTTGTCTGGCACTCTGTCTGGACGCGGCTGAACTACTGGTTTCTGTCAGCCACTGTCCACACGTGGATCTCTGAAATCGTCGTTCTCCTGCAGACACTCTGGGATCAAAGTCCTGTTCTTTTGAAACTTCAGATTCCATATGGCAGTGGCTTCGAACGCAGATGGCGATTTCACAGCGATGCGCTCCATGACCAAGTGTTTCGTAGCGAACTACTAGGAATATGTCTTCGTGCAATGCATGCGAATACATCGCATGCCATTACAATGCGGTCGTTACAACAACCACGTTGTTACAACGCAAAGCAGTACATCGCAAGTCATTACAACGACTTGTTGTAGGGGGCGCGCTGGACTTAGGAATAGTATTATTTACTATTCCTACTCCAGTTTGTGCAACAGCAGGGAAGGTGTTGGATTGTAAATCTAACACCAGCACGCCCCCTACAGCAAGTCGTTGAAACGACTTGCGATGTATTGGTTCGCGTGGTAACAACGCGGTCGTTGTAACGACCACGTTGTAAAGGTACCGCGTTGTGGAGACAGCGTTGAAAACGCTGTTTCCCACTACTAGGCTCCATTATCGAGTACCTTACATTAAATACCGGAACTGTCTCTACACAGGCCACCCTGTGGGAGGCCTTCAAAGCGTACATACGGGGAGTGCATTAAAAAAATATGGGGGCATCCTCCGCGACATCTGCACCCAGCTACAGCAGGTTGAGGGTGAACTGCAGGATTTAGGAGCGCACAGCAGAGGCGGATGGAGATGCCCGACTACATCAGCATTCGATACTATTGGTGGAATTTCAAGACCTCGCAGAAAGGGAGATTGCTTATATGGGTAAGTACGCAAAGGCCCGCCGATATGGAGAGGGAGAGCGACTGGGCCGCACCCTTGCATGTTTATTACACCCAAATAGGTCGCATAACTATGTGGCTGAACTCCGAACAGAAGCCGGAGTGACTGTTGCAGGCGGGGAGCGCATCCTGGACGAATTTGAGGAACTATTACCAGGAGCTTTATGCCTCTCATGTCTCTAATGCCCCTTATGACATATCCTTATATCTAGAAGACATTGCGATGGTATGGCTTACAAATGGCCAGTAGCAGTTTCTGAGTAAACCGTTGACCCTAGACGAGGTAACGCAAGCCATCGATGCCCTGGACGGAGCTAAAGTGCCAGGCCTGGGCAGTTCAAACAGGGCTTTCTACAAAGTCTTTAAGCAGCAGCTCGCCCCCACCTCTTGACACTGTATAATGAGTCAATGACAACCGGTGTGCTATGAAGCGGTTCTGGCCCTTTTGTTAAAGCCTGGCAGGGATCCCAGCAGTTGCGCTTCATACCACCCTTTGTCATTGTTAAACTTAGATAAAATCGTGGACAAAACACTCACCACTAGATTGGCTCTGTTAATGGAGAAAATTATCTCCCCAGTCCAATCTGGCTTTGTTACTCATCGCTCAATCTCATTAAACCTCTGTACTATTTTTGATGTGCTTAATAAAATTTCCCCTTCTACACTGGCAGCCGTGGCCCTGCTAAATACAGAAAAGGCCTTTTACTCTCTCGAGTGGCCTTTTCTCAAAGAAGTTCTTGGTTAACTTGGTATTCCCCTCCCGTTCATCACATGATCATGCTCCTAAACACTAACCCCACGGCCTGGCTGCGGGTAAATGGCGCCCTCACTGATGCCTTCCCGGTCCTGCGTGACACTCGGCAGGGCTGCCCACTATCCCCCCTCCTATTCATAATTGCAATGGACCCGCTGGTCCATATAACGCAAGATCGCCACTTACATCGTGGGCTGCAGCTTACTCACGGGCCTCTATTGCTCCCCCTCTATGCAGATGACATTCTGCTGTATATCAGGAATCCCCACCTTAATCTCCCCCCACTCATGCAGGAGATTGCACGGTTTGGGATTCTTTCTGTTCCTCGTATAAAGTGGGCCAAATCAGAACTTTTCCTGCTAACGGATATAACCCAACCACCACCTGCAGAATTTCCCCTCAAATGGTCTATGGATGGCACAAAATATCTAGGCATTCATCTCCACAGGGACAGAGACCAGGTCCTGCAACAAAACTACAGCCCGGCAATGGCAGATCTTAACACACAAGTAGACCGCTGGGTCCGGTTGCCCCTCTCCATGGCAGGACGCGTGGTCATTCTTGAGATGGTCGTGCTACCACACTTCTTAAATCTTTTTTCCAACATCCCCATTCCCTTGCCACAATCCTTCTTCCGTACCCTCCACAGAGTCCTCACGCGGCTAGTTTTGGCTGGTGCACGCCCCTGTGAGACACACTTACGCTTCCTTATGAGCACGGAGGTCTCGGGGTCCCCGATCTTTGCTTATATTACTTAGCTGCCTAGTGTCATTACATGCATCGCTGGTATCACCCCAATGCCCACATCTCATACCTGCATCCAGAACGAGCTTTATTGGATGAACTCCTACGCTCACAGATATTGTCTAAGGGCGTGCCATTAAACACTAAAGACATTCAGACAGTGTCCACAACATGCTGGGCCTGGCGGTGGCTAAGACACATGGTGGGGGACCGTCCTCTCTACTCTGGTGCCCTCCCACTTCACGACAACCCATGGCTCCCACTCACAAGGGAAAAGCTAGTTCAGTGCACACTACACCGGCATAATCTCCGTACCATGGGGAATTTGTTCCCAGATGGTCACATCATGCCTCTGGTTGAGGCGGGGACGTCTCGTACATGGACCTTTTCATTTTCTGGTGACTTCATAACACGTTGAGATCACTCATGCCCTCCTATCCAGTACCCCCTGAAGACTTTCCACCCGTAACGCTGGCAATTGCGGATGCAGATGGAGACTGCATGACCTCTCAACTGTACCGAGCATGTCTTGCAACTAGATACCACTACACGGGTACGGGAGACCTGGGCGACAGAACTGGGGATAACAATCACAGATATGATGTGGACGTATTGTTGTACACAAAGTCAACGTGTCTCCATTAGTCATCAGCATAAACTTATGCATTTTAAATTTCTACTCCGCTTCTACCTTTCGTCACTCGACATAACCACATTTGACCACACCAGATCTCATAGATGCGTGAAGTGTCACGCCCCAGGGGCAGACTTTGCACACCTAACCTGGACATGCCCAGTGGTGACCACATACTGGCTAGCAGTGTTCGAACATATCTCTGCCATGATTGGCACTGAACTAGCGCCCAATTCACTAGTTGCACTTCTAGGCTACACTCAGAATGTACCCCGCTCCACCCGTCGCCTAACCTCCCTGGCACTATTGTTGGGTAAAAGGGAAATTGCAATGCACTAGGGAAGCACCAGACGCCTACTCCCTCAGACTGGCTCGGGAGCATGAGCTGCTGTGAGAAAGTAGGTGAAGACTATGCACGCTTCCAACCCCTTACTTCATGTCCAAAGGGCATTTGGCTGCCTTTTCGCACATATCTCCAGTCCATTGAACAGGACAGTGCCGAGTGACACCCCTTTCCACCATATGTGCCGGCAACCTTCACAAGATTTGAGTCATGTCAGCCTATGTTCCTGAGTTTTTAGGGTCATGACGATTGTTATGTACTAGTGGTGGCTAACCGATATGGCAATGATGTTTTCCTAACATGTCTTGGCGATGTGCTCATATTTCCTTTTCCTTTTGAATGATATGCAACTGTCTTTTGCTTGTTGTTAATCTGAAAATGTAATAAAGACAATAAAAAAAAATTGCATAGACCAGAGAGGACCTTTCTGCAGTTACCTCATTTCCTAAGGAAAGAGTCTATGAAAGACATGTGGGGAAGGGAGTTATATGGCGGTAAGCTTAGAGCCAATTTCAAGTACTGGGTTAGTTGGATGCATCTCTATCATTACTTGGATGGTATGCCTTGATCAGCTTTAATTTTGTCAACCGTCTTTAGCCTACAACCCAATAACAGATCTTCCATATGCCGCACCCTTTCTCCCTCCCATGTATGTCAGATAACCGGAACACATCCTAAACGCATTTTAGTATTGTTTCACACTGGGGCATCAATATGTATATAAGGCTGCGCCTTAAGCAATCTGTGGACTGTTTTCCAGCAATATCTCACAGCATTCAGTTTAGCTTTTTTTTTAATAAACACTTTTTATTGAATTTTGGCCATTGAAAATGCCAGCGGAGAACGTAAGGCACACATACAGCACTGTAAAGGATAAAGCATCAGTACCAGACAAGGTAATAACCCTCAAGCGATACGTCACGTAGAGCAAAAGCAGTGACCAGGAATACATGTCAATAGGAGTCTCAAACAAATTGACCCAACCATTTCCCCCACACCCGCCCATGTTTCTGGGGACAACCCCTGGCTTCAAAGACCACACATACGTGTTGCACACACCAATCCACACCTTGTCTCCATTTCATGAGAGTTGGAGGGGAAGGAGACAGCCATCGTTTAGCAATATCACGTTTCGCGTCTTAAAGGGCTATGCCCAGGAATGATCTTTCGACCCTCGTACCTCCGGAACCCTCACAACACACCAAGGAGAATCAACAGGGGGGTAAGGGGGACTTCCCACCCAAGGACATCTGACACATCTCGGGACACCTTGACCCAATAATGATGTATCACTGGACAGGACCAGACCACAGTACAGGGTTATGTAAACTCTCACAGCCTTTAAGCTCTCAGTAAAAAATGCCTAAGGTATCACACAAACCAGTCTTTCCAATTGCCACCCACGTCACCGCTCATCCCGTATCATAAAGACCCAAGCTAAGGGGGGCAGTCTATACACCAAATAATTTGGATACGCGTGAGGTAAGCACAAGCTACCAGTTTCAGGGATTGTCTATAATTTCTCACCTTTAACTCTAGGTTTTCCCTTATCTCAGATGAATCTCTTGATGATGGAGTCAATGTCTCTCACTAGAGTTCTGAGTATCATCATGGCTAACATGAAGAAGACAAAATAAAACATGGTGCCACGTTCAAGTTCTGCCTCAAAAGAATACGCCAAACAAAAGTCCAAATCTATGGCTACTTTACTAAGAAGAGGATTAATTTTACTATGCACCATAATGCATAAACCTCTATTAACCTGGATGGTTGGTTTTTGGTGGCCCAGTGAACGGGTGGCAGCTTATACAGTGCTTTCCAGTATGCAATGTGAATGCCAGTGTCTTGCTCTTTGCCCAATTAATTCTGTATCCTGAGGACACAGAAAAATGATCAATAATGGACAATAGGGCTGGTATTGATGAGTGAGGAATTGCCACTGCAAGCAGGACGTCATTGGCATAAAGATAAACTTTCTGAGGCCCAGCAGCAGTAGTATTGTCCTCCACTCTGTAATGCTGCCTGTTCTCTGCTGCACATGATTCAAGCCAATTAAAACAACAGCTGCGAAAGGTGACTTCTATGACTAATACCATGCAAAATAAGAAATTCTTCCGTGTCTTAAGAAAGGACTTTTTTCTGATCCGCATCTTGTTGAATTTGCCAAAGAATATGTGAGAGAGCCCTCATGTTGTCTCTAGAGGATCGTCTCGACACAAAACACACCTGAACTGGATGAAGCCAATAGGGTATAATTTTCTTTCTATTAGTCAGGACTGTAGTGAGAATCTTGAGGTTTGCATTTGGCAGGGAAATTGGACTAAGCTCGAGCAATGCATAAGGTCCTTGCCAGGCTTATGAAGTAGGGTAATTAGGGCCTATTGAATACAGGCCAACACACCGTGGGTCTCATCAGCTTCTTGTAACATGGCATGAAACAATGCTGTAGTCCATTCTTAATTATCTTTATTAAATTTTGCAGTAAAGCTTTTCCTTCCTGGTGGTTTCCCGGTTGCCATTTCCGTAATAGCCTTTTGTAGCTCTTCTAGATTTAGGGCCACATGTTTCAAATTTGGAAATTGCTATTTCCTAATTGCAATTTTCTGAGAATTGCAATTAAGTAATCGCTATTTTCAATGTATGAAACACCATGAGTTTCATATACAGATTCCTAGTGGGTCGGAAAACGGCCTACCTCATTAATATTAATACGGTAGATCGCAATTTGCGACCCTCTAGGAATCGCTAAAATCACAGGGACGGTGGCCTGTTGGGGTCAGCAGACCACCATGTCTGTGATTGCTTTTAAATAAAGCAATTTAAAAAAAAAAAATGCAGCTCATTTTCCTTAAAAGAAAAAAGGTTGCATTTTTTTAAAAAAAGAAAAGTTTTCTATTCATTTTTTACTCTTAAAAAACGTTTTTAAACCATTCCCAAAGTGGAAGGGGTTCCCTTGGGACCCCTTCCCATTTGAGAATGGGTTACCACCTACTTGAAGTAGGTGGTAAAATGCGAATGTTTCGCGATCACATTCACGGTCCAAAAACTATCATACATACCATTAGGATTCGCTATTTGGAAGGAACGCCCTAAACATGCCCCTTCCAAATACCGAATCGCAAACCCATTTTGCGATTCGGTAACAGGTTACCGAATCGCAAAATGGGTTTTGATACATGTAAAAAGCCTGTTTTGCGTTCGCAAACGGGCTGATTCTGCGGATCGGCCCGTTTGCGAACGCAAAATTGGTTGATACATGTGGCCCTTAGTTCCTCCTCCAGTTCTGTTTGTAAGTCTTAAGACAGGTGAGGCAATTTTATGGAGGCAAGGAAGCTATCCTATAAGTGACTAGTATCGAGTTGTGAATGATACAAATTAGTGTAGTAGTTTGCAAATTCTTTTAATATATATAGTGAATGTGTATGTGAATTACCACTGTGGTTCCTAATCACCGGAATGGAGGACTCCCCCTGCTGATGTAACTGCATCTCTAACAGTTGGCCAGCCTTTTCACCAGATTATATTGTTTAAACCTTCTATACGATAATTCTGGTTTGGCCTACGTTGTAAAGAGATTTTATGGTTGTAATAGTCTGCCGGAAGGTCTTTCAAAATGCCTGGGCAGAGGAGGTTTGATATCTATGAGTAGGCATTTCGATCGAGACCTCCAATTGTTTCTGTATCTCATCTCTTTAATTGCTGGTCTCATTGACTCCCCTTAAGTACTTATTTACCTGCCGCCCACAACACCTGCGCCATCTGTAATGAATCCTTCTTCTTATCAATGTGTTTGGTCAAAAGATCTTGCAAACTTATTTTTTCTGTTGGCAACTTATATCTGCTTGTGGTCATTCTCCATATCTTAGAGGGAAGCGCAATCAGCTCCATATACAAATGTGAGTGTACAGGGGTGTGATCTGACACTTCTTTTGGCAATAGACCATTGTAGGAAAGTGCCCCTTTTTTGACATGGTCACCCCCACTTTTAGCCTGGTAATTAATGCAATTTTGACAGAAGTGCACTGGGTTCCTCCTAACCAGGTCCCCAGTGCCAGATCTATTTCCCTAAAAATGTACAATTGTTCCCCAATTGGCAATACCTTTAGCACCTCTGTATGTCCCTAGTAGATGGTACCCTGGTACCTAGGACATGGGTACTGTAGGAAGCTGGCTCTCTATATAGTGCACTAAAACGAAGTACACTGTGCAGAGAGTCCAGTGAGACCCAGATTGGTATATAGAGAGACAAAAGTAGATAATACTAACGCTCTATTTGTTGTAGTGTGGGTGAAAAGTTAGGCTTACCAGAGGGTAGTGCTAAGCATTTGTTGTACTCACAGAAGCAATAAATGACACACACACTCAAGAATAAATCTGAGACCAATGTGCAAAAATAACATAGATTTTTATATAATTTTTCAGACCAAGAACTTCATTCTACAGTAATTACTTTTAAAGATATGAATTTTTCAAGTCCGTAAAATAAATCACTTTTGTGCGCAATTACACACCATTGAAGCCAATGGGAGAAAATATAAAAATGCATATAAAATCATACAGTTGGATTTCGATGTTCACCTTCTGGATTTAGGTAAGTAGCAAGGCCAGGTCCAATGTTCCACCAGCGGATTCTCAGAAGCGTCCCAGATTCGGCAGGAGCAGGAGGCTGGGGTTGTTGGTAGCTGGTACGCTATAGTCATAGGATTTTATTAAGCGCACATATCACCCGTGGGTCTCAAAGCAATGAAGAAGGGGGCCCCCAGAAACAAACTGCAAAAGGGGACATAAAGATAAGTCTGAGGGGTCCCACTCGAGGTAGCAGGTCACAAGGTCCTTAGGACCATGGGAGCACAGCTGGTTCATCGGTACCCAGGCCGGGTAGGCTGGGTGCAGAGCAGATAGGTCAGCCAGGCGGCGTGCGTCAATATGTCTTTGCGGTCAGAGGCAGGCAGGTTGCAGGGACGATTCTGGGACACCTGGGCAGTTTTTTCTGCACCAAGACACGCAGCCTGCATTGACAGTTTGCATGGTCTTGGTAAGTAGTCCCTAGGGTGGCACAAGTTGTGCTGCAGCCCTAGTGGGCCCTCTTCAGTCCTAATGCCCTAGGTACCATTGGTACCATTTACTAGGGACTTATAGGGGTTGCTGAAGTTTTGTCAATTGTGGTACAGTTTTAGGGAAATAACACTGGTACTGGGAACCTGGTTAGCAGGGACCCAGTACACCTCAGTTAACGTTGCATCAAAAACCAGGCAAAAAGTGTGGGGGGGGGGAGACTGCAACAAGAACCCATTTTCCCACAGGTACTAAAGAGGGTACCTAAGGCCTGCAGCATGTATTATATCACCCTAGGGGACTCCTCACCACACTCATGCAAACTGCTATTGCAGGCTGCTTGACATGGTACAGACAAAAGTGAAAACATGACATGGCACACCTCCTGTGTACTATGCCTGCAGACACTACAGGCAATATTTGTAAGTCACCCCTACAGCAGGACTTACAGCCCTAGGGCATGGTGCATTATATTACATGTGTGGACATATATGCATGAGCAGATATGCTGGTGTTATGTCTAAGTTGATTCATAGACATTGCAAGTGAACAGGGAAGCCATCTTAAGTACATGTACTGGACACTAGTGAAAACGAGTTCCCTAGCTACATGATGGCTTCACTGAAACCCAGGATGTTTGGTATCAAACACCTCATATCAATAAACCCACACTGATTCCAGTGATGGATTTATTAATACATGCACTCAGAGGGTACCTTCAAGGTACCCCCTGAAACCTACTAGTCCACAAGTGTGCTGGCTGACTGGTAACCAGACATGCATCTGACCCCCTAGAAAGTAGAAACCCTGCTCTCAGAGTTCAGGAACAATGCCTGCTCTGGCAGAAGGTGTTTACACCTCCTCCAAACAGTGGATTGCAATCAGCATACCAAGGCCGGGGGCTTTAAAGACCTCTGCTGCCATTGATATGCGACGCCAGCATCCCCCAGACCTGGGAGATGCCACCCCATGCCCCGAGGTCCATTTGGCACCAGGACAGGCAGAAAGTTAGTATGCAAGTAGGCGTGGAGCACTCCCAGGTCAGACCCACCCCTAAGGTGAGATGTCTGATGTGCCCCACTTGATAAAAATTCTGCCATCTTCATGATGGCAGAATTTAGGAAACTCAGACAGGGTTATGCCCTCTTCTCACAGGAAATGGTCATATAAGGGGCATATTGACACCAAGGGTAGGTAGCCCATTGGCTACTACTCTTCACTCCCCTAATGCCCCTAAATTTAGTATTTAGGTGGCACCATGAATCCAGAACTTCAAATTCCACTAACTACAAAGAAGAAGAGGACACTGAAGAGCCGATCCCCGCAACAACTGAAGACTGCTGTGGACTTTTGGCGCCAAACGGTGCCTGCCACACAGAAACTCGACAATTGGAAAGACCCGACTTGTCCTGCAGCTCTGCATCCTCCACAAGTCCTGGAGGGTTGCCAGCACTTCGCCAAGCAGCCAGCATCTCCCTTGGAGTAGAGGAGCTACTCTCCTGTAGCTTACAGGCACCGACCACGACATCTAGTTTATAGAACCTGCTGTCCACTGGGTCCACAGAGCAGTAGCCACCCAGGAGAAATTCAGCATTCTGTCCATCATCTGTTCTTTTTGCATTTGTCGCCCTAAGTGGGAAGAATATGCCCAGACGTAGGTCCCGTGCTTGCTACGCCCCCAGATTCAAGCTAGTATGGCTGATGAGGGGTGTTACCCCAAAACCGGTCCCAGGATGCTTTTTTCTGGTCCAGGGAAGACCTGGCCTGGCAGTTTGGGCTGAACTGTTCCCATGGGGAACAGGGTCAAGACTGATTTGCATATGCCGGGGTCGAAACTGGAATGGCGTGGCATGCAAAAAAACGATGGATTTAACCCAGATCTGTGACTGGGGGTGAATGCTTGATTGATTCAGCATTCCGTCCATCATCTGTTCTTTTGCACCCAGGAGAAGGTCAGCACACTGAAGGAGGTCAGTTCCATCTTCATGCCAAGCCTGAAGACGCCAGGACCTGGACGAGACTTCCTGCACCAATACCAGTACCAGACCTCTTGCCGCAACCAAAGCTTGTTGAAAGTCCAGTCCGGACACCACTGACATCACCGACGACCAGCCAACGAGGGACGTCAGCACCACAGAGGCCAACACCGAAAGTGGCCCAACTGTCCGTTTTTTGTCCCCATTTCAGGTCGCGACCGACCACAGTGAGTGCCTTGACACAAGAGAGCAAGCTGGCTGCAAACACTCTGCACCCGAGCCGCCCAGCCTGGGCATAAGGAACCCGACTGCTCCCCCATGCCCCCAAGCCCCTCATGACCCAAGCCCCCCGTTGAGAATTCCTGGACTTGTTCCCAAGTCCCTCTTTGAATCCTATTTCCAAGTGCCCCCCTCCGCTCTACCCCATAGCGTGCACGGCTAACTACCCGTCCAGCACTTCTGCACCCAGACTCGCCACAGAGGATAAGGCCGATCTGCTGGTGGAACTTTGGTCCTTGTCCCTCTAACCACCTCATGACCAAAAGGGGTCCCATGGAAAAGTATTGCAAGTATATGTATGTAGTTAACAATGTTTGTCCTATAGGAAAGCATTATGCGTTAAAAAGCACTGTTGGTTGACATTTACTAAATCTGTAAAAAGTCTATTTTGAAAATGTACTTACCTATTTATGACTAAGCCTAAGGCTGCTCAACCACACTACCCTAGATAGAGCACCTTGGGATTGCCAGAGCTATCCCCTGTCCACTTATAAGGGATACCTGGACTCTTTACACAGCACACCTCTTTTTGGTATACTATATAATGAGCCATCTTCCTACAACCATGGAACACCAAAAAATAATCTGTGTGCATTTGTTGCAGTGAACACAAGTTAAAAAGGTACAATCCCTATCTTGAGGATGCAAAAGCCTCCACACATCAACTAAGAGTGGTTAGCCACTACATCCTTAAGTATGCTTCTGTCTTTTCTGTTACCAAAATCAGGCCTACATGATCCGTTAAGAACTTAATCAATAGTAAGGTTCCAAACCCCACCCACAATCATGTTAGTTTTGACAAATTCAACCAGTGTCCTTGATAGTTTGTTGAAGAATGCAGAATTAGAACCATTTGGAGCATAAATGGGTCCAACTAATGATGTTTCCTGTAGTATATGTTGTGTTTAACAAACAAATACTGCCATCCTGTTTCCCACCCCATTTTTAAAGTTCGGTCCGGTAAGGATTTATGAAAAAGTATAGCATCCCCCCTTTTTGGAATTGAGCGCCTTCTCCCTCACTGTTATTACTATGATCAGTTCTGCAAGGACAGATAACTCCACCAACCCAATCCCTTCTCAATTTATTGATCTCCAAAGGAGACAGCGGAGTTTCTCGTATCAAAGCAATTGAAGGGTGCTTGGTGGTCAGGTACCACAATATCTTTTATCCTTAGAAACAAAGCATCAACTCATTGACATTTAAAGAAAAAATAACTAAATCCTTGATGTTTTCTGCAGAGGGTATGGTAGACTGGACTTTATAGAGTGTGGGGTAGACCTCCCTGGTACCTAGCTCTATGATGCAAGGTTCCCAGTAAAAAGTCTGAATAGACTGACAAGACATCTAGTGAAGCATAAGTGTGAAATCAAAACATATGTGTTTAATTTGATAGATCTGGAAATATAGCCAATATGATCTAGGTATACACATATAGAGAGAAATGTGGTGCTATACATTACCCCTACAAGGGATCAGAAACCAACACGCTGTAAACTAACTTTAAGCAGATTGGTGTAACCCTCTATGCTCTATTCCTCCTGCAAGGGAAGTGTGCTCCAATGATAAGGACACTGCAAATGCATCATCACCACACAAAAACAAAGTGTTGAACAATGAGTGACATAAATTGGGCTGGGTGAATGAGAAAAAGAGAGGAACATTAGAAGAAAAAAGGAGCGGAAAGGGAAAACCGGAAATAAAAAGTGAAAAAAATGGAGACTGATAAATGTAAAATGAAAATTAGGAGAGTTTAGGACTATGAAGAAAACAGACGTCTCCGAGAGCAAACATATGCCATGATTCATTGTCAAGGCGACAGCCACCACCAGCGTGGATGAGAATCAGACTTTCAGAGGAGATCTCAATTTATACCTGTTCCCACGTTGATCCACTGAACAGTCATTATCTGACCACCTCTTCATCACAGCTTTCAATCTGTCAAAGTCTTCTCAAGAAGTGCAAGTACCCGTCAGACGATAGCCTGCTTTCTGCCTCCTAGTCTTTTTATTCCCAGGTTCAGAACTATCCGGAGTTGTATGCATGTCAGGGCCATCTAAGATGTCAAGAAATGTCTCCAGGTCTTTCGGCTGCTTAATTCCTTAGTCTTCCCATCTTTTGTAATCAGCATCGTGGAAGGTTCAAGCAGCCCTTATCGTATGTCCTTTTTCCAAAGCCTTGGCCAGAAGTCCAGGAATTACCTGTGCTTTGCAAATGTCTCCAGGAAAACATCTGAAGCAATGAATGTTGTGCTCTTGAAGTCTGAATGAGCTCTTCTGCTGCTTGGCCACACTAATCACCAGTCGGGTGTGTTGGTAGTGGACAAAACAGGCAATAATGGGTCAATGCACATTTTAGTTCCTCAAGCCACAGTAGAGAAATCTAGGAGCCAGTGCTTAATTTGAGCTGGTGGTTTCCGGTGCTCGGCACAGCATTTAATTATCAACAACAGCGCTTATGACGGTCTCCCACAAGGTGGCTCTGTCTGGCTGATTTAGAGATGACCACAACAACAGTTAATAATTAATTCCATATACATGAAAAATTACTATTACCTGCCTCCCAAGCCATTCTTATAGCTTTGGGGGCCTGGAATAGTCTGAATTGTCACACTTGTAGGAGGAGTGTGATGGTTAGTAGTTGTGTTGTTGCTATCATTGGCAGAATGGCAGGGGCAATGTGTGTTGCAAGCTGCAGGGGCCTCTGAACGAGAGCCCTGCAACTTATATTTTTTACAAATTAAGCACTGCTATGAGCTCTTTGGAATTCCACCGGAGGGTGAAATTGCTTTGCAGAACACAGTGAAAAACGTATCCAGAAATGTAACTATGTCCACTTTTTCCAGGCACTCACATGATGTGTATGTTATTATGCTGACTTCTGTTTTCCAAGTTCACTACCTTTTGATAAAGGTCACATATACCCGGCCCCCAGACAGGGCTCTTGTTAAAAAGGTGCAGTTGCTGTTCTGCCTCTGCCAGTTGACAGTCTGTCATGTCCAACCGTGTCTCTAACTCAGTCGCGGCCTGTCCCCTGCCAAAGTGGCAGGGTGGGCAGGAGGAGGGAGGTGGGGAGGGGAGAGGGTTCGGGACAAAATAAGTAAAAATTAAACTTACCTGATCATTGCTGCGGCTGTCTCCCGCCGCATCGCGCTCTTCCTTCTTCTGGGCACAGACTCCCAGAATGCACTGCGGCCAATCCTGACACTGCATGAAAGCAGCATCAGGACTAGCCTGAGCGCCGGCAACTTACGCTCCCAGGCAGACTGGGAGACTGTGCCTGCTCTCTCCAACCCCAGCAACGCAGCTGGGGCTGGAGAGAGCTTCACTGCGCATGAGAACGACCAGCCAAACCCTCATGCGCAGTGAAGGGAGAGCCCACCACTCCCCCACCAGCAGTGTCATCCCCTGGACCCGCCTCCAAGGCTTGTTTTATTATAGTTTCATTTGCTGGTGGTGACGGGGGTGGCGCTCCTCTGCTCTAATGGAGCTGCCGCCGCTGCTCTAACTGTGTGAGTTCAGCAGGCATAGTTCTAACCTCCATAGCTGTTGCCACCATGCTTCCCCTTACCGCACTTATGGAGGAGTTCTGCAACCACACCAGTGTCTTTCTGCTTGCCCCAGATACTGCCTCAGAAAATGGCACTTGCTTCTAAGCTTTTTGTTTGCCTGTGGTTTTGGAAGCATGTGCACAGATTCCTCCCCTTATTGAGTCCAACAGAAAAACCTATTTCCGAGCACATTGATCTATGTAAATACACAATATATCTTTTTCTTTTCATGTAAACTTCAGGGCCACTCCACCAATGCCAGTTCTATTGTAGTAGCACTTCCTGACAACTACCAGAGCTTTTTAAAGCTGTGAGGCCTAAGACAATTGGCGACACTTAACAGGGGTTCCTGGTGGCTGTATTTTGCTTCAGGCATGGAGCACAGAGAGGATCCATCTGACCGCTCCACCATCTTGGCCACGTCCCCACCGCGGTTCACCACTTTTGATATTGATTCCACCTCATTCAGTATTGAACGTCGCTTCCCCTGCAGTCACTCCCAATTCCAGAGTTTGTCTCGAGCCCTGTCGTGCATCACTGCATGGTGCTTCCCTGGTGGATCAGCCGTAGCTCTTCAATGAGTGGCCATCTTGAGGCACAGCCTGACTCTGCCACTTGTTTTCTTCTTTTACATTGAAGCCAGTGGTAGATTTTTACAGCTGAAAAGGATTGCTAACTGAGCAAAGCGAAGAAAATACTATCATCTACGGGCTCATCTCACTGGGGCACCACTGAAACGTTGAGATGCCCTGTTGCACAAGGGCAAAACTCCATACATCACGGATGACAGTTACAAACAACCAATGCCTGATGGGTGTGGTGAATGACATCATCAATCATTGTGTAAGCTAAAATCAAGACCAGGAGGCCTCTCTCTATATACATTACATGAGCTCTGTGAAATAGATAACTCTGCCTTTTCCAGATCCAAAAAGGGAAGTCCAAAATGTGTGTGGGAATGCCACATCCGTCCTGATGAGGGCCTGAATTAGTGGTGCAGTTGGTGTCACTGTATTATCATTTATGTAGGACTGACTGACACACAGACAGGTCTGTTTTCAAAAGGCACACGTCAGAGACTGCGGAGATTGGGATGCTATAGGAAGCCTTACCATGAGACATCATGTCAGTTTTGCTAGGATTCAGTACGCTGTGATCGGGGTATGTTGCAGTTATCTCACTGTGATGAAACTTTGCCATCCCACAGTCTGCTTCTGGCCACGTGTCACTGATTACTGCCCAAACATGGTGGCAGACAGGTTCAGGGAAGCTTGCGCTGTCTGGGCGATGGACACAACAGGGGGTTTTGACCTATACACCAAGCCAATGAAACTAAAGATGATGAAAACCGCTGATTTCACTATACGTTGGTTGGCTGTAACCTCTGGCCTGATCATGGTTCAGAGAGCAGGGCATCTGAATGTCATTTATTAACTTTGGTAACGCTTAGACTCATGAAACGGAAAAGGTAAACACGGTAGTTAATAAGTCCCTCATTTTATTGAATACGTTTTGCGGGGCTGCTCGTTGTTGAAGTGTATTCGAGATATGACAGAAGACGTCATTCCACAGCCCGGAGCACAGTATGAATGCACATGAGATTTCTAACGAAAAAGAATCATTGTACACAGACTATTTCGTTGTTCATGTAGCAACATTTGTATTTCCGTTAGTACGATTTATTTCCTGAGACAGTGTAGCACATAGGTTCAATGTTAGCTCAAAATGTTCCCAACCTTCCCTAGTTTACAAGACAACAAAAAATTAACTATTGTTTTTAAGAAAGCAGTGCTGTATTTTTCTGTCTCACGTTTTACCAAATGAAACTATGAACACGTCTGCACGGTTACTCAGAGCTCACTTGGAAAGATGGTCTGATGTTAGTAAGAATGGCAAATAGCCCAAGGTCTGATGAGAGTGTAAAGAAATGCGTTTAGTGTTTGTGCCGAGATGCTGCTGCCTACGGCAAGTGGCAAGTGACACGATACAGATGGCGCACAATATCCGTCGCATGGCAGTGCATCTTAAGTGTTACACAGGATTCAGCATTATGGCTTTTGTTCCTTGCTAAAAAGATAAGTGCAGAATGGGGCACGTTTAAACTGGTTCTGAGGCATACATAATGCAGCTGAGAGGAATACAACTGATTCTCACTTTTAGAGGCGTCACAGCTAAGGTTAGACTTGACTTCAAATACGAACTTTGTCAGACAGTTTCCTAGACTTTGCAGTCACAGGTTCAACCAACAATTTCAAACATGAGATTTCAGGTGTTCCCCAATAATTAGAACACAGGTTATTCACAGGCACCTTTTAAGGCATGGGCGAAGCAGGCAATTGCCTAGGGCCCCCAACTTCTAAGGCCCCCCATGGGAAAGTTGACTATATCTCTAGCTCACTTCTGTTTATTTCCTTTCCTTAATCTTTAACATAGTTAACATATAATTCAATATTGTTAGGCAACATAGGGCTTGAAGTAGTAAAAAAGTGGGTAATAAAATTCAAAGTTGTTTCAAACAGGAGCTCCCGAAATATTTCTTGCCCGGGTCCCCCAAAATCCTTAACATCGCATTGGTTATTTACTCTGAGACATAAAATTGACCTCTCAGGCCTCCTTCACCCTATGGGTATTTTGCTTGAGGAGACATGGTAGATTTTAAAAGAGGTGGCATGAAGTTTGAACCATACAACAGAATTATCCAAAATATACTGGGCCAGATGTACGACCATTTTTCCATGCGCAAACGGGTTTGCAAACCCGTTTGCGCATGCAAAAACAGCATGGGGAATGTACAAACCCCATTTTGCGAGTCACAATTTTTTGCGACTCACAAAATAGGGTTTTGCGACTCGCTATTAGGAAGGGGCGTTCCCTTCTTAATAGCGAGTGCATCCCTATGTAAGAATGTTTTGCGTCCGCAATTGCAGGCGCAAAATACTCGCAAATTACCACCATCTTCAAGAGGGTGGTAATGCACTCGCAAAAGGGAAGGGGTCCCCAGGGGACCCCTTCCCCTTTGCAAATGCAGGGGAAAATATTTTTTAAGGGCAGGCAGTGGTCCCAGGGACCACTGTCTGCCCTTAAAAAATGAAACGAAAACGTTTCAATTTGTTTTTTTAAATGCATCCGTTTTCCTTTAAGGAAAACGGGCTGCAGTAAAAAAAAACTGCTTTATTTAAAAGCAGTCCCAGACATGGTGGTCTGCTGAGCCCAGCAGGCCACCATACCTGGGAGGGCCTGCCATTTCCCAATGGGGTCGCAAATTGCGAGAGGCTCATTAATATTCATGAGCCTCTCTATTTGCGATCCCATTGGGAATCGCTAACAGTGTGAAAAACACTGTTGTACATTGGAAATAGCGATTCGCAAATTGCAAGTCGCAAAAAACTCGCAATTTGCGAGGCGCTATTTCCAACGTCGTACATCTGGCCCACTGTGAATAAAAATATAGCGAAAAAGCAGGACTTCTGTCTTCCAGGCTTTATATTGTTCACCGTTGCTAAACGATTGCGAACACTGGAGTGAACCAGGAAAAAAACAATGGATCACTGTGCGGGCACAGGTTTGAATCCACGAAAATTCAACACAATATATATCCTTTGCAAATATATATCTTTTATGATCACTAACCAATCCTGAACACTGAGCTGTATGTAAAGAAGAGAGTTAATAGTGCCATTGAAAAAACCTCCATCGTTTTTTGCAACACAACATATGGAGACAACATATTTCATGCAACTTTCTGCATGTCTTCCACAGGACTAACAATTGCATGCTACCGATTCTTTTTTTGAAAGATCTATGCACATAATTTCCCCACACGTGCATATTGCAGACTGCACATCACACAGTAGAACCACGGGAGATGCAAATGTTACTTAAATGCTTTGCCTCTGCTCTGTCCTGGTATTACTATATCCCATTCTATTCTATTTTATTCTATTCTATTCTCTGCATTTCTAAAGTGCATGGCTACTCTATAGGCCTCCCAGCGCTAGGTCAACCAAATCAGACTCAGAAACTTAAGGCGAATAACACCATCTTCAGCTGTTTCCTAAACCTCAACTCATCCTTGTTCATTCTTAAAGTTATAGTAACGCATTCCATAATGATGGGGCTAAATAGGAGAAAGATCGTCCTCCGATCCTCGATTTCTTGATCTTAAGGACCTGTTAGTAGCCCAATAGAAAAGGATCTCCTAGGGCTGTACAAATGGTCTTTCTTATGCACCACCTGATGAGCTATGCATAGTGTCTTGAACTGAATCCTTTTGGGAACAGGCAGCCAATGTGGAGACGCCAGTCCACTGGAAATTCCATGGTATTTTTGTAATTTCAGCAGTATTCGTGCGGCTGCATTCTGTATGACTTGTAGTCATTTGATCACAAATTGGTGACTACCCAGGTGGAGTACATTACCATAACCCAGTTTGGATAGCGCTAATACTTGTACAACCACTCTCTGGGTTGAGCTGGGTAGCATGTTCAGCACTTTTGTAAGTGTTCTTAATAGCCCAAAGCAGCTTTCCTAATTTCTTGGCCTGAACCGCCAATGAGACCTTACTGTCAATCCAAATCGTCAAACATTTTATGGAGATTTAGGGAAATGGATGATCCCCTAAAGAGTCCGGGAACTTATTTCAGACCAACTAGTAGGATTGTTGCAGACTACTAGCACTTCAGTTTTATCGCTGTTTAATTTTAGGCTGCTGGCAGACATCCATCCTGCTACTTCCTTTAGGCAGGCATTTAGCTGATTGGAGATTGCCCCGCATCAGGAGTAAGCGAAATGACAATCTGCATGTCATCTGCATATGACACCAGTGAGAACCCATGTGCAGAAAAAAATCTCCGCTAGTGGGCGAACATACAGGTTGAATAACGTTGGGCTTAGTGTGGATCCTTGATGCACCCAGCACTTTAAATGTTATGATTTTGAAGAATAATGTTCCTAATAGACTTGGAAACTTCTATCATTCACAAAAGAGACAAGCCATTCAAGGGCTGAGCCTGTAAAACCTACCACTTCTAATCTTCTTAATAGAATGGGGTGAGATACGGTGGCAAATGCTAAGATCCATTCATATAACTGCAGCAGACCCACCTTGATCAAAGGATTTTTTCGGCTCTTCCATAACTGCTAGCAGGACTGGACTGGCTGTAGCGGGCACCGGGCGTTTCCCCGGTGGGCAGCCAGGGTGGGGGCCGGTTTTGGACCCCTGGAGGGCCGTTTTTGTTACCAGGGGCCGGTTTTGCAGCATAGATGCAATATTGCCCCCCTGTAACAAAAGCAGCCACAGTGTTAAACCATACCCCCTCATTCCCTCCCCCACCCTCCCGGCCGGTCCGAGTCGATTGCCAGGGCTGATTTGAGTTCCCAGTCCGGCCCTGACTGCTAGCAGTGCAGCTTCTGAACTGCATCACGGAATGAATACTTTTTGGGTGCGATGTAGTACCTTATTTTTTTCCAGAAATAATGAAAGATGTCTATTCACTAATTTTTCCAAAATTTTACTCACGCTTGGGAGTAGGGATATTGGCCTATAATTTTCTGTAAAGGCAGAATGTAGATACATTCCTCTTCCTGCACCTTAAATTGAGTGGACAACCCAATGGACGAGTCTGTTTGATTGTCTACTCGTTGCTTCTGAAGCTATGTGATTCTTGTCCTACACTTTTTCCATGATATCACTTTCATGTATTCTTCTCAATTTTGAGGGTTGTTAATCCAGGGGCCACGGAGCTTGCTCTTCATCCTCGGTGGCAAATTTGCTGTTTTCCCAGTTTTGTTCGCTTCTCACCTAAAGTAGAAGTGGAAAGGCCCCTGGAATACAAAGTAGGCCCCTTCCTGAATCATTACGTATGTAGTGAATTTGTTGCTGTTGTTTTTGTTTTCCTGAAAAGGGCATGGCTTGGCTAATCACTCATGGGAACTGTCTTCGTTTGTATATAGTGAACATAAATTAACTTGCATACGTGCCTTAATCCTTGCTTCTATACTGTGAAAATGCAAACCCTATATATGCCTTAACCTGTGCTACTGTATTTGTATTTGTATGGGATTTATAAAGCGCCGGAATCACCCCCGGAGGGGTATCTCCGCACTGAATATATTATTAATCATTTGCAATTTAGTTTTTGTAACTGTTTCATGACCACTAAAGTCTTAGGATTATTGAACAAGTCCCTGAACTTCGGTAAAGCTTTTTCTGATAGAGACTCTACCTAACTACAAATTTCTCACCTTAGAATATTCCCCAGGTGTAAGACTGCATCCATAAAATCTTGAGCAGTACCTCTGTGCACAGGTAGGTGGCAACGATCAGCTCTGTGTTGGTGTCATCTGCATTGGAAGTGATGTGCACGGTGCCTCTTTAGGCGCCACCCCAGCACACTGACATCAATTTCTTTCATGACTATTGTTAGAAATGGGATTTCTGGTTGGCTAGGGCATGCGCCTAAGCCAGGCAGAAACCACCACTCTAGTCAGGGCAAGGGAGTTACACGCTGAAGATAACCTCTACTCACCCCCTTGGTAGCTTGGCATGAGCAGTCAGACTTATCCCAGAGGCAATGTGTAAAGCGTTTGCGTAACACACACACACAGCAGCGACACACTAGGCGCACCACAAAAGAAACTCCACACAAGGCTATGTAAATGAGTGTGGGGTAGACCTCCCTGGTACCTAGCTATTATGGTGCAAGGTTCCCAGTAAAAAGTCTGAATAGACTGACAAGACATCTAGTGAAGCATGAGTGTGAAATCAAAACATATGTGTTTAATTTGATAGATCTGGAAATATAGCCACTATGATCTAGGTATACACGTATAGAGAGAAATGTGGTGCAATACATTACCCCTACAAGGGATCAGAAACCAACACGCTGTAAACTAACTTTAAGCAGACTGGTGTAACTCTCTATGCTCTATTCCTCCTGCAATGGAAGTGTGCTCCAATGATAAGGACACTGCAAATGCAGCATTACCACACAATAACAATGTGTTGAACAATGAGTGACATAAATTGGGCTGGGTGAATGAGAAAAAGAGAGGAAAATGAGAAGAAAAAGGAGCGGAAAGGGAAAACAGGAAATAAAAAGTGAAAAAAATGGAGACTGAGAAATGTAAAATGAAAGCTAGGAGAGTTTAGGACTATGAAGAAAACAGACGTCTCCGAGAGCAAACATATGCCATGATTCATTGTCAAGGCGACAGCCACCACCAGCGTGGATGAGAATCAGGCTTTCAGAGGAGATCTCAATTTATACCTGTTCCCACGTTGATCCACTGAACAGTCATTATCTGACCACCTCTTCATCACAGCTTTCAATCTGTCAAAGTCTTCTCAAGAAGCGCAAGTACCCGTCAGACGATAGCCTGCTTTCTGCCTCCTAGTCTTTTTATTCCCAGGTTCAGAACTATCCGGAGTTGTATCCATGTTAGGGCCATCTAAGATGTCAAGAAATGTCTCCAGGTCTTTCGGCTGCTTAATTCCTTAGTCTTCCCATCTTTTGTAATCAGCATCGTGGAAGGTTCAAGCAGCCCTTATCGTATGTCCTTTTTCCAAAGCCTTGGCCAGAAGTCCAGGAATTACCTGTGCTTTGCAAATGTCTCCAGGAAAACATCTGCAGCAATGAATGTTGTGCTCTTGATGTCTGAATGAGCTCTTCTGCTGCTTGGCCACACTAATCACCAGTCTGGTGTGTTGGTAGTGGACAAAACAGGCAATAATGGGTCAATGCACATTTTAGTTCCTCAAGCCACAGGAGAGAAATCTAGGAGCCAGTGCTTAATTTGAGCTGGTGGTTTCCGGTGCTCGGCACAGCATTTAATTATCAACAACAACGCTTATGACGGTCTCCCACAATGGTGGCTCTGTCTGGCTGATTTAGAGATGACCACAACAACAGTTAATAATTAATTCAATATACATGAAAAATTACTAATACCTGCCTCCCAAGCCATGCTTATAGCTTTGGGGGCCTGGAATAGTCCGAATTGTCACACTTGTAGGAGGGGTGTGATGGTTAGAAGTTGTGTTGTTACTATCATTGGCGGTATGGCAGGGACAATGTGTGTTGCAAGCTGCAGGGGCCTCTGACTGAGAGCCCTGCAACTTATATTTTTTACAAATTAAGCACTGCTATGAGCTCTTTGGAACTCCACCGGAGGGTGAAATTGCTTTGCAGAACACAGTGAAAAACGTATCCAGAAATGTAACTATGTCCACTTTTTCCAGGCACTCACATGATGTGCATGTTATTATGCTGACTTCTGTTTTCCAAGTTCACTACCTTTTGATAAAGGTCACATATACCCGGCCCCCAGTCAGGGCTCTTGTTAATAAGGTGCAGTTGCTGTTCTGCCTCTGCCAGTTGACAGTCTGTCATGTCCAACCGTGTCTCTAACTCAGTCGCAGCCTTTCCCCTGCCAGAGTGGCAGGGTGGGCAGGAGGAGGGAGGTGGGGAGGGAGAGGGTTCGGGAAAAATAAGTAAAAATTAAACTTACCTGATCACCGCTGCCTCCCGCTGCATCGCGCTCTTCCTTCTTCTGGGCACAGACTCCCAGAATGCACTGCGGCCAATCCTGACGCTGCATGAAAGCAGCATCAGGATTAGCCTGAGCGCCGGCAACTTACGCTCCCAGGCAGACTGGGAGACTGTGCCTGCTCTCTCCAACCCCAGCAACGCAGCTGGGGCTGGAGAGAGCTTCACTGCGCATGAGAACAGCCAGCCAAACCCGCATGCACAGTGAAGGGAGAGCCCACAACTCCCCCACCAGCAGTGTCATCCCCTGGACCCGCCCCCAAGGCTTGTTTTATTATAGTTTCATTTGCTGGTGGTGACGGGGGTGGTGCTCCTCTGCTCTAATGGAGCTGCCGCCGCTGCTCTAACTGTGTGAGTTCAGCAGGCATAGTTCTAACCTCCATAGCTGTTGCCACCATGCTTCCCCTTACTGCACTTATGGAGGAGTTCTGCAACCGCACCACTGTCTTTCTGCTTGCCCCAGATAGTGCCTCAGAAAATGGCACTTGCTTCTAAGCTTTTTGTTTGCCTGTGGTTTTGGAAGCATGTGCACAGACTCCTCCCCTTATTGAGTCCAACAGAAAAACCTATTTCCGAGCACATTGATCTATGTAAATACACTATATATCTTTTTCTTTTCATGTAAACTTCAGGGCCACTCCACCAATGCCAGTTCTATTGTAGTAGCACTTCCTGACAACTACCAGAGCTTTTTAAAGCTGTGAGGCCTAAGACAATTGGCGACACTTAACAGGGGTTCCTGGTGGCTGTATTTTGCTTCAGGCATGGAGCACAGAGAGGATCCATCTGACCGCTCCACCATCTTGGCCACGTCCCCACCGCGGTTCACCACTTTTGATATTGATTCCACCTCATTCAGTATTGAACGTCGCTTCCCCTGCAGTCACTCCCAATTCCAGAGTTTGTCTCGAGCCCTGTCGTGCATCACTGCATGGTGCTTCCCTGGTGGATCAGCCGTAGCTCTTCAGTGAGTGGCCATCTTGAGGCACAGCCTGACTCTGCCACTTGTTTTCTTCTTTTACATTGAAGCCAGTGGTAGATTTTTACAGCTGAAAAGGATTGCTAACTGAGCAAAGCGAAGAAAATACTATCATCTACGGGCTCATCTCACTGGGGCACCACTGAAACGTTGACATGCCCTGTTGCACAAGGGCAAAACTCCATACATCACGGATGACAGTTACAAACAACCAATGCCTGATGGGTGTGGTGAATGACATCATCAATCATTGTGTAAGCTAAAATCAAGACCAGGAGGCCTCTCTCTATATACATTACATGAGCTCTGTGAAATAGATAACGCTGCCTTTTCCAGATTCAAAAAGGGAAGTCCAAAATGTGTGTGGGAATGCCACATCCGTCCTGATGAGGGCCTGAATTAGTGGTGCAGTTGGTGTCACTGTATTATCATTTATGTAGGACTGACTGACACACAGACAGGTCTGTTTTCAAAAGGCACACGTCAGAGACTGCGGAGATTGGGATGCTATAGGAAGCCTTACCATGAGACATCATGTCAGTTTTGCTAGGATTCAGTACGCTGTGATCGGGGTATGTTGCAGTTATCTCACTGTGATGAAACTTTGCCATCCCACAGTCTGCTTCTGGCCACGTGTCACTGATTACTGCCCAAACATGGTGGCAGACAGGTTCAGGAAGCTTGCGCTGTCTGGGCGATGGACACAACAGGGGGTTTTGACCTATACACCAAGCCAATGAAACTAAAGATGATGAAAACCGCTGATTTCACTATACGTTGGTTGGCTGTAACCTCTGGCCTGATCATGGTTCAGAGAGCAGGGCATCTGAATGTCATTTATTAACTTTGGTAACGCTTAGACTCATGAAACGGAAAAGGTAAACACGGTAGTTAATAAGTCCCTCATTTTATTGAATACGTTTTGCGGGGCTGCTCGTTGTTGAAGTGCATTCGAGATATGACAGAAGACGTCATTCCACAGCCCGGAGCACAGTATGAATGCACATGAGATTTCTAACGAAAAAGAAACATTGTACACAGACTATTTCGTTGTTCGTGTAGCAACATTTGTATTTCCGTTTGTACGATTTATTTCCTGAGACAGTGTAGCACATAGGTTCAATGTTAGCTCAAAATGTTCCCAACATTCCCTAGTTTACAAGTCAACAAAAAATTAACTATTGTTTTTAAGAAAGCAGTGCTGTATTTTTCTGTCTCACGTTTTACCAAATGAAACTATGAACACGTCTGCACGGTTACTCAGAGCTCACTTGGAAAGATGGTCTGATGTTAGTAAGAATGGCAAAGAGCCCAAGGTCTGATGAGAGTGTAAAGAAATGCGTTTAGTGTTTGTGCCGAGATGCTGCTGCCTACGGCAAGTGGCAAGTGACACGATACAGATGGCGCACAATATCCGTCGCATGGCAGTGCATCTTAAGTGTTACACAGGATTCAGCATTATGGCTTTTGTTCCTTGCTAAAAAGATAAGTGCAGAATGGGGCACGTTTAAACTGGTTCTGAGGCATACATGATGCAGCTGAGAGGAATACAACTGATTCTCACTTTTAGAGGCGTCACAGCTAAGGTTAGACTTGACTTCAAATACGAACTTTGTCAGACAGTTTCCTAGATCTTTGCAGTCACAGGTTCAACCAACAATTTCAAACATGAGATTTCAGGTGTTCCCCAATAATTAGAACACAGGTTATTCACAGGCACCTTTTCAGGCATGGGCGAAGCTGGCAATTGCCTAGGGCCCCCACCTTCCAAGGCCCCCCATGGGAAAGTTGACTATCTCTCTAGCTCACTTCTGTTTATTTCCTTTCCTTAATCTTTAACATAGTTAACATATAATTCAATATTGTTAGGCAACATAGGGCTTGAAGTAGTAAAAAAGTGGGTAATAAAATTCAAAGTTGTTTCAAACAGGAGCCCTCGAAATATTTCTTGCCCGGGCCCCCCAAAATCCTTAACATCGCATTGGTTATTTACTCTGAGACATAAAATTGACCTCTTAGGCCTCCTTCACCCTATGGGTATTTTGCTTGAGGAGACATGGTAGATTTTAAAAGAGGTGGCATGAAGTTTGAACCATACAACAGAATTATCCAAAATATACTGGGCCAGATGTACGACCATTTTAGCATGCGCAAACGGGTTTGCGATCCCGCTTGCTCATGCAAAAACAGCATGGGGAATGTACAAACCCTATTTTGCGAGTCACAATTTTTTGCGAGTCCCAAAATAGGGTTTTGCGACTCGCTATTACGAAGGGGCGTTCCCTTCTTAATAGCGAGCGCAGCCCTATGTAAGAATGTTTTGCGTCTGCAATTGCGGGCGCAAAACACTCGCAAATTACCACCATCTTCAAAAGGGTGGTATTGCACTCGCAAAAGGGAAGGGGTCCACAGGGGACTCCTTCCCCTTTGCAAATGCAGGGGAAAATATTTTTTAAGGGCAGGCAGTGGTCCCAGGGACCACTGTCTGCCCTTAAAGAATGAAACAATAACGTTTCAATTTTGTTTTTTAAATGCATCCCGTTTTCCTTTAAGATAAACGGGCTGCATTAAAAAAAAAACTGCTTTATTTAAAAGCAGTCCCAGACATGGTGGTCTGCTGAGCCCAGCAGGCCACCATACCTGGGAGGGCCTGCCATTCCCAATGGGGTCGCAAATTGCGACAGGCTCATTAATATTCATGAGCCTCTCTGTATGCGATCCCATTGGGAATCGCTAACAGTGTGAAAAACACTGTTGTACTTTGGAAATAGCGCCTCGCAAATTGTGAGTCGCAAAAAACTCGCAATTTGCGAGGCGCTATTTCTAACGTCGTACATCTGGCCCACTGTGAATAAAAATATAGCGAAAAAGCAGGACTTCTGTCTTCCAGGCTTTATATTGTTCACCGTTGCTAAACGATTGCGAACACTGGAGTGAACCAGGAAAAAAACAATGGATCACTGTGCGGGCACAGGTTTGAATCCACGAAAATTCAACACAATATATATCCTTTGCAAATATATATCTTTTATGATCACTAACCAATCCTGAACACTGAGCTGTATGTAAAGAAGAGAGTTAATAGTGCCATTGAAAAAACCTCCATCGTTTTTGCAACACAACATATGGAGACAACATATTTCATGCAACTTTCTGCATGTCTTCCACAGGACTAACAATTGCATGCTACCGATTCTTTTTTGAAAGATCTATGCACATAATTTCCCCACACGTGCATATTGCAGACTGCACATCACACAGTAGAACCACGGGAGATGCAAATGTTACTTAAATGCTTTGCCTCTGCTCTGTCCTGGTATTACTATATCCCATTCTATTCTATTTTATTCTATTCTATTCTCTGCATTTCTAAAGTGCATGGCTACTCTATAGGCCTCCCAGCGCTAGGTCAACCAAATCAGACTCAGAAACTTAAGGCGAATAACACCATCTTCAGCTGTTTCCTAAACCTCAACTCATCCTTGTTCATTCTTAAAGTTATAGTAACGCATTCCATAATGATGGGGCTAAATAGGAGAAAGATCGTCCTCCGATCCTCGATTTCTTGATCTTAAGGACCTGTTAGTAGCCCAATAGAAAAGGATCTCCTAGGGCTGTACAAATGGTCTTTCTTATGCACCACCTGATGAGCTATGCATAGTGTCTTGAACTGAATCCTTTTGGGAACAGGCAGCCAATGTGGAGACGCCAGTCCACTGGAAATTCCATGGTATTTTTGTAATTTCAGCAGTATTCGTGCGGCTGCATTCTGTATGACTTGTAGTCATTTGATCACAAATTGGTGACTACCCAGGTGGAGTACATTACCATAACCCAGTTTGGATAGCGCTAATACTTGTACAACCACTCTCTGGGTTGAGCTGGGTAGCATGTTCAGCACTTTTGTAAGTGTTCTTAATAGCCCAAAGCAGCTTTCCTAATTTCTTGGCCTGAACCGCCAATGAGACCTTACTGTCAATCCAAATCGTCAAACATTTTATGGAGATTTAGGGAAATGGATGATCCCCTAAAGAGTTCGGGAACTTATTTCAGACCAACTAGTAGGATTGTTGCAGACTACTAGCACTTCAGTTTTATCGCTGTTTAATTTTAGGCTGCTGGCAGACATCCATCCTGCTACTTCCTTTAGGCAGGCATTTAGCTGATTGGAGATTGCCCCGCATCAGGAGTAAGCGAAATGACAATCTGCATGTCATCTGCATATGACACCAGTGAGAACCCATGTGCAGAAAAAAATCTCCGCTAGTGGGCGAACATACAGGTTGAATAACGTTGGGCTTAGTGTGGATCCTTGATGCACCCAGCACTTTAAATGTTATGATTTTGAAGAATAATGTTCCTAATAGACTTGGAAACTTCTATCATTCACAAAAGAGACAAGCCATTCAAGGGCTGAGCCTGTAAAACCTACCACTTCTAATCTTCTTAATAGAATGGGGTGAGATACGGTGGCAAATGCTAAGATCCATTCATATAACTGCAGCAGACCCACCTTGATCAAAGGATTTTTTCGGCTCTTCCATAACTGCTAGCAGGACTGGACTGGCTGTAGCGGGCACCGGGCGTTTCCCCGGTGGGCAGCCAGGGTGGGGGCCGGTTTTGGACCCCTGGAGGGCCGTTTTTGTTACCAGGGGCCGGTTTTGCAGCATAGATGCAATATTGCCCCCCTGTAACAAAAGCAGCCACAGTGTTAAACCATACCCCCCTCATTCCCTCCCCCCACCCTCCCGGCCGGTCCGAGTCGATTGCCAGGGCTGATTTGAGTTCCCAGTCCGGCCCTGACTGCTAGCAGTGCAGCTTCTGAACTGCATCACGGAATGAATACTTTTTGGGTGCGATGTAGTACCTTATTTTTTTCCAGAAATAATGAAAGATGTCTATTCACTAATTTTTCCAAAATTTTACTCACGCTTGGGAGTAGGGATATTGGCCTATAATTTTCTGTAAAGGCAGAATGTAGATACATTCCTCTTCCTGCACCTTAAATTGAGTGGACGAGTCTGTTTGATTGTCTACTCTTTGCATCTGAAGCTATGTGGTTCTTGTCCTACACTTTTTCCATGATATTACTTTCATGTATGCTTCTCAATTTTGAGGGTCGTTAATCCAGGGGCCACAGAGCTTGCTCTTCATCCTTGGTGGCAAATTTGCTGTTTTCCCAGTTTTGTTCACTTCTCATCTAAAGTAGAAGTGGAAAGGCCCCTGGAATACAAAGTAGGCCCCTTCCTGGATCATTACGTATGTAGCGAATTGGTTGCTGTTGTTTTTGTTTTCCTGAAAAAGGCATGGCTTGGCTAATCGCTCATGGGAACTGTCTTCATTTGTATATAGAGAACATAAATTAACTTGCATACGTGCCTTAATCCTTGCTTCTATACTGTGAAAATGCAAACCCTATATATGCCTTAACCTGTGCTACTGTATTTGTATTTGTATGGGATTTATAAAGCGCCGGAATCACCCCCGGAGGGGTATCTCCGCACTGAATATATTATTAATCATTTGCAATTTAGTTTTTGTAACTGTTTGATGACCACTAAAGTCTTAGGATTATTGAACAAGTCCCTGAACTTCGGTAAAGCTTTTTCTGATAGAGACTCTATCTAACTACAGATTTCTCACCTTAGAATATTCCCCAGGTGTAAGACTGCATCCATAAAATCTTGAGCAGTACCTCTGTGCACAGGTAAGTGGCAACGATCAGCTCTGTGTTGGTGTCATCTGCATTGGAAGTGATGTGCACGGTGCCTCTATAGGCGCCACCCCAGCACACTGACATCAGTTCCTTTCATGATTATTTCTACACAGACAACATGGTGCCACATTAAACTGAGTGTTTGACCAGTGTGCAGAATCTAATCAGGTTGTTAGGGTGGAGAGCTCATAGTGCAGAATGGGAGGGTAGATGAGGAATCTGCAGTTAGATAGAGTCTCTACCAGAAAAAGCGTTACAGAAGGTAAGTAACTTGATCTTCTGCTAGATATCTCTGACTGCAGATTCCTCACCTTAAAATAGTTACCCAAGCAAAACCTCCCCGGAGGTGGGGCTGTAAATGGCTCAAACCAGGAGATTCTGGAGGGCTAAATGGTCAAAGTGCCCATCCCGATGGACCTGACTGTCTAAGCAGTAGTGCTTCGTGAACATGTGGAGGGACACCCACGTAGCAGCTTAGCAGATGTCCAGGACAGGCACCCCATGCACTTATGCAGTAGTATCGCCTTGGCCCTGGAGGCTGCTTTTTAAATAATGCGCCCCATCTTGCCCTTTTCCGCTCCACTGAACCCAATGAGGAGCTAATCATCGACCCAATGTTCATTTGGGCGATCGGTGTAGAAAGAGAGAGCTCTCTCAGGGTCCAGGCAGCATGAGGTTCTGACCGACATGAAAGGAAGTGACCACCTTTGACAGAAAAGAGGCACGTGTCTGAAGAACTAGTTGTTTGGTGCTGGTGTACGGAGGGTTAACTGAAAGAGCTTGAAGCTCGCTGACCCTCCTGCCTGATACAATGCCACCAAGAACATCATCTTGTGAGTTAGAAGTCTGAGCCAACAACTGTGCAGGGGCTTGAATAGTGAGCCCATGGGAAGCGTTAGAACCAAATTAAGGTCCTTTTGGGCATGATGAAAAGGGTAAGAGAAAACAAATATTGCAAGCCATTAAGAAACCTTGTCACAACTGGTGACTTAAACAGTGAGAGCTGCTCTGGCAACTGCAAAAAAAAAAACGATATGCCCGCAGGGTTACCTTTAACGGTACCCAGTGCAAGACCTTGCCCGGTTAAGGGCTGTACAAAAAGCAAAAACTCTGACAAGGGGGCTGAAAGCTGGTCAACATGACAGGAGGCGCACCAAGCCACATATTTGTCCCAACAGCATTCATATAAAGTTTATGTTGATGGGCACCTGTCAGCCAAGATGACATTGCAGATCTCGGGAGGTAGATCAAAGGCATTCAGCTGTCACCACTCAATCTCCATGCATGAAGGTGGAATGTGCGTAGGTTCAGGTGTAAGACTCTGCCCTACTGCTGCACCAGAAGGTCCTCCTGAAGATGCACCCAGATCGGCAGACAAAAGCTCATGTTCAAGAGTTCTGGATACCATATTTTCAATACCCAATCTGGAGTCACTAGGATGACTTGGCATCAGTCGGTCCTGATCTTCTTGAGAACTCGGAGCAGGAGCTGTATCAGCGGGAAGGAGTGCAGGAGTCTCAGGTTCCAGTTTACCATTATGAGTCTCTGAGCGAAAGCCGCTTTGGAAACTCCAACGGGCAGAAGAGCTTATATTGCACATTCTTTGCAGTAGCGAATAGATCGAGCAAAGGTTTTCCCTATTCTCTGTACACACCTGGTGCCACCTCCGGGTGTAGATGCCATTTATGATCTGCAAGGCATCGGTGGCTGAGTTAATCTGCCCTGGCGTCCAAAGAGCACGCCAGGTGCTGCGCGACCAAGAATATTTCCTGTTGCTCCAGCCAGGTCCAGAGGCACAGGACCTCCTGGCCCACTCTGCCCTTTTTGTTGCAATACCACATGGCGGTAGTGTCATCTGTGAACACCTGAACTAGCCTTTCTAAGGTGGATGGGAGGAGGGCTTTCAATACCAAGCGAATCACGCTCACCTCCAGAAGATTGATGTGGAGCTGGGACACCACCAGAGACCAGAGTACTCTAATCTGTACCTCTTCCAGGTGGTCGTCCCAACCCAGAAGCAATGCATCGGTCACCACTGTCAGCTCCAGGTGGGTAAAGGAGAGGGTCTGCTACTGTTCCAATCGCGGTTCGTTAGCCACCAGTGAAGATCGTTTGCAATCTCCTTCAAGATTCAAACCAGGTCAGAGAGATATTCCCCTAATGCTGCGCCCACTGGAACTTCAGGTCCCGATGCAGAGCCTGCATGTGCCAATGGGTGTGCTTCACCAGCAGGATGGGCAAGGTGTGTATTGCATTATGCTTGACCTTGAGTCTGAAATCCAGTGACTTTGCAGACTCCCGTCGAGTCGTTGGTGTAATTAAAACTGGGTTTGATGATTGGGGCGGTCTTTGCTATGGGTATATATTAACAGAGTATTTTCTCTTTTTAGTGGTATGATCGATACACAAATAGCAGGTAAGGATTCCCATTCAAAGATGGCACGGAATGCATATTTAACACTGTCCTGCAGGGTTCGTCACCACAGGGTTCATCTAGTAAAAGTGTAACTCAGCTGTTGGCACAATGCTTGCCAATATGTGAGTTTCATGGACAAATAACCTTTGTGCAGTTCAAACTTCATTTACAGTACTCTGGTTATTTTATTTTGGCCACCCATTCTGAGATTTTGAGACACGCCTGTGTGCCTCTGTGTTCTCTCTCCTTTTTAGAACGATATTTCTCCTCTGTTTTAGAGGTAACATTTTGTATGATTGAAAAGTTTGATAATTCATCTAACAATGCACCAAATAACAAACTCATTGTGACATCTGTGGAATCGATTATAGCTTTTAAAGGCTGCAAAGTGAGAGGTGTCCACTGACTTTATTGAGAAGAAAACTTTGCAAAACCAAGCGTGCATGATGATTCTGTGTGGGATGACAAGCATTTTCACCTTTCATCCTTCGATGCTCATGACGGAGTGGTTCCGTCATGAGCATCGGTTGGGCTGTGCTCATGACGGAACCGCTCCATCATGGCACCCACCCATGGGGGAAGCGCTGGCGCTCCCCCCATGGGCAGCCCATCAACACCCCCAGGCAGGGATGGCAGTGGAAGAGTTTCCGCTGCCACCCCCGACCCCCCCCCTCGGCGATCCTGTGACGTCACCCCACTAGACACCAGGGATGTCTTTTCTTTGGAAAGGAAGCGACCGCTTGGGCAAGGGTCGCTTCCTCTTGGGGGCATATTTATTGAAGACTTTTCTGCCCCCCTGGGGACAGATCAGTGCATTTTTTGCGTTTCTGGCCCCAGGGGGTGGGGGCAGAAAACACCACTAGACACCAGGGACTAATTTTAAAATTAAAATGGAAGCAACCCCTTGGGCAAGGGTTGCTTCCAAGGGTCATATTTTTTTATATGTGTATTCTGCCCCCCCTGGGGGCAGATCGGCCCGTTGTTTGCCCTTTCTGCCCCCGGGGGGGGGGGGGGGCAGAAAACCCCACTAGGCACCAGGGATTTTGTTTTGTGTGTAATGGAAGCGACATGGTTGCTTCCAAGGGGGGTAAAATTTGCTTAATGTTTTTTCTGCCCCTCCTGGGGACAGATCTGCTCCTCCTGGGGACAGATCTGCCCCTTTTTTTGGCCTTTCTGCCCTAGGCGGGAGGGGGAGGCAGAAAACCCTACTAGGCACCAGAGATTTATTACTTTTGCAAGGGGGCACATTTCTGTCTGCTGTTTTCTGCCCCACCTGGGGGACAGATTGGCCTGGCAGACTACCTCACCCGATCCCTTGGGCAAGATCACCCCCATTTTTCTCAGCCCTATTTGAAGGCCCATCTGGCCGATTGACCATTTGGGTAGTGACATAGCGTGTTATAATGTTAATTGTTTTATTTCTTGTGAATTGCAATTGTAATGCTTTATTTCTCCCTTTTTGTTCTAGTTCAAGGCTTTTGCTCTTTAGACTGTTCCAGGTTGCGGTTTCGTTACTGGTGGTTCTGCTGTTTGTGTAGTTGCATGTGTTTGGTAAGAGACTTTTTTTGTACAATGTAAATGAGTTTCATTTCTCTGCATGAATGTGTTTTTGCAAATGGTGTAATAATAGCAGTATGTTTGGCTTCTGTTTTTTGAGTGTCAAAAACTTTTTGCATTTGTGCTCGATGTGTATTTTGTTGTCTTGTGAGTAATTGGTTTTGTTTTTTTCTTTCTAGTGGGATATCGTTGGTTTTTGCTGTGTCTCTGCAGAGTAGGTGCTGGTGAGTGTAGCTGTCTCTTGCAAGTGAATCGTATAGTTTTTGAGTATATAGATCTTTGTGATAAAGGCACACATTTTTTTTACTTACTTATTTTGCACAGTGTTGGTTGTTGTTGACTTGCTTGTGCAGTCTCCTTTCTTAGTAAGGATAATGGCTAGCCACAGGATTACTGCTCAGCAAGTTGTTGGTATGCTTTTTGAGTCTTCCTCTGACCATTGTTCACAGACTCACTCTGCATCTGATGCAGAGGAGGGAGGGGAAGATTCAGGCAGTGAGTTTTCTCTCCACATGGAATCATCGGATGATGAAGCTACTCTCAGTGTGGATGAAGCTACTCATAGTGCGGATGAAGGGCCTGTTTTAGAGGAGGACATTGATGTGCCGATAGTGTGGCAAGAGGCATCTGGGCTGCAGCCTGGGGCTGCAAGGCTTCCCGTTGAAAGTGCTGACCTCTGGGTTGCCCCAGGCATGGTGCAGCCGGCATTGCCAGACTGTACTGGTGTTCCAGGGTGTAGAGTGAATACTGAAAACTTTTTGCCGATAAATTATTTTCAGTTGTTTATGGACGAAGTATTTTTGGCAGAGATTGTTGAGCAGACTAATTTGTATGCCGAACAGTTTTTGAGGGACAACAGTGCCAGCCTTAAGCCCCACTCTAGAGCTACCCGGTGGACTCCCACAAGTCTGGAAGAGATGAAGAAGTTCTTGGGTTTAACTTTTTTGATGACCTTGCTAAGGAAGCCATCAATGTCTTCATATTGGTCTACTAGTCCCTTGATGGCAACGGCTATATTTCCGGCAGTCATGAGTCGTGATAGGTATTTGCTTCTGCTTCGGATGCTGCATTTTGTTGATAATGGTTTAGCGTTGCCACGAGATCACCCTCATTGTGACCGTCTTTTTAAGATTCGACCTGTCATTGATCACTTTGTAGATCGATTTTCTGAGATATATGCTCCAGGGAAAGAAATAGCAGTGGATGAGTCTTTGGTCTTGTTCAAGGGCCGCTTGGTTTTTAGGCAATACATTCCTAGCAAGAGGGCATGCTATGGAATTAAGATGTATATGCTGTGTGACAGTAGGACTGGATATGTCTCTAATTTCAGGGTGTACACCGGTAAGGAGTCCAGGATTAACCCCCCTGGTTGTCCATCCACTTTTGGAGTGACTGAGAAAATTGTGTGGGAACTTGGTAGAGGACTTTTTAACAAAGGTCACCATTTATATGTAGATAACTTCTACACTGGTGTGCGGTTGTTCAGGGAATTGGCCAAAGTGGACACTGTTGCTTGTGGCACAATCCGCTCTAACCGTAAAGGTTTCCCAAAAGAACTTGTTTGTCAAAAGCTTGTGCGGGGACAGTGCAGTCGTTGCGTTGCGAGGAACTTCTAGCTGTGGAGTTTTCAGACAGGAGAGATGTGTACATGCTGACTACCATCCATGATGAAAGCACTTCACCTGTGACTGTTTGGGGTCAGGTTGCTGAAGCGCGCAAACTTGTGTGCATTTTAGACTATAATAGGCACATGGGTGGTGTTGATAGAGTAGATCAGAGGTTGGAACCTTACACTGCTCTTCGTAAGGCTTACATTTGGTATAAGAAGTTGGCTATCCATCTTTTCCACTTGGCAACCTTTAATGCTTTTGTTGTATTCAAGGATTCTTGTCCTGAGTCAAAGATGACTTTTGCGAAGTTTCAGGAGGCTGTAATAGGCAGCCTTGTTGTAGTGGAACAGGCAAGTGTTCCTCGAGTTGAAGTGGTGGAGGATGTGGCTAGATTGAAAGATCGCCACTTTCCTGATCACATTCCTCCCACACTCTCAAAAGACTTTCCCAGTAGGAGATGTAGAGTCTGTTGGCGAAGAGGTACGCAGAAGGAGACTCGTATGTACTGCCCCGAGTGTCCTTCTAACCCTGGGCTGTGTGTGCCTGCTTGTTTTAGAACGTACCACATGCAAAAGAACTTTTGGGAGCATCCATGAGTGGTAAAGTGAACTGCCTGGTCTATATTGTTTAAAAAAAATTGTTCAGTTTCAAGGTTGGCATTAGTGCAATGTATTTAGTTTCAGATTTTGTGTTAGTAGATTTGTATCTATTTGCAATTTGTTTGTGTTTTCTTTTTTGTATAAAAAAATCCTAAATGTGATGGCAGTGTGTGTAGGCTGGCGCTTGGCTGGTGGTGTGCGTGGACTGGCGCTTGTCTGGCGGTGTGCGTGGACTGGTGCTTGGCTGGCGGTGTGCGTGGACTGGCGCTTGGCTGGTGGTGTGCGTGGACTGGCGCTTGGCTGGCGGTGTGCGTGTACTGGTGCTTGGCTGGCGGTGTGCGTGGATTGGCGCTTGGCTGGCGGTGTGCGTGGACTGGCGCTTGGCTGGCGGTGTGCGTGGACTGGCGCTTGGCTGGCGGTGTGCGTGGACTGGCGCTTGGCTGGCGGTGTGCGTGGACTGGCGCTTGGCTTGCGGTGTGTGTGGACTGGTGCTTGGCTGGTGGTGTGCGTGGATTGGCGCTTGGCTGGCGGTGTGCGTGGACTGGCGCTTGGCTGGCGGTGTGCGTGGACTGGCGCTTGGCTGGCGGTGTGCGTGGACTGGGGCTTGGCTGGCGGTGTGCGTGGACTGGTGCTTGGCTGGCGGTGTGCGTGGAATGGCGCTCGGCTGGCGGTGTGTGAGTAGTGACTTGCTGCTGGTCACTACACACACTGCTAGCTGAGCGCCACTCCACGCAATCCGTCAGCTTGTGTGGTTGCTGTGTCAGGAATGTGGGCGTGTGAAAGTGATGGGCCCTTGAATGGCGCTGTCCGCTGGTGTGAGTGTTGTAATGTGATGGGCCCGCGGCTGGCGGTGTGAATGGTTTTGTATTTGTCACACGTATGAAAGGTGTATCAATGGCCTGTAAAGAGATTGGTGCCTTGTTGTGGCTTTACAGCTCACGAGCTGTGAGTCAATGGTTCAGTTTCTCGTCCTTTCAATTATTAACAGTGCATTTCATTTTTGTGAAATCACTTGTTAATACAATTGTACATACTGAACCATCACTCGCCCTCGTGCCAAATCCAACCAGTATGTGTGTGTGCTTGAGGATTAGAAGGCTGTGCAGTAATATTTGTCCTTTTGTCTCTCTGCCAAGGTGTACATTACATCTAAGAAAAACCTACCAATTGTAGATATTGTCGTAAACTAAACACCCATGGGAGTACATGGTGATGTCTCTCTTGTGGATCCCAACAAGTTATCTTACCCAAAATGTCCTGTAAAACTCAAAATGTGACTGTCACATTTTCCTTGCATTATTGTGCCAAAAGTTTCACGCTTCAAAAAGAAACAACAAATTTCCTGCCACACAGCATGTCTCCAAGTATCCCAATAGAAATGGAACCTCACTTGTGTGGATGGGCCAAGTACCCGCGGCAGGGAAGGGCCCAAAACGTATTGTGGAGACATCAAAATTACCTATTTTGAAAGGACCTGGTTTTGCAAGGGGGACCCATGAGTTTTTGGCCCCGGGCTCGGCGGCCATTTAAGGAAACCTACCAAACCCACATATTTCTAAAAACTAGACACCCGGGGGAGTCCAGCGAGGTATGGCTTGCGTGGGTCCCCCAAAATTTTCCTACCCAGAACCCCTGCAAACCTCAAATTTAGCTGAAAAAATCACTTTTTTCTCACATTTCTGTGTGGGAAAGTTCTGGAATCTGCGTGGATCCACAAATTTCCTACCACCCAGTGTTCCCCCAGGTCTCTCGATAAAAATGGTACCTCACTCGCGTGGGTGGGTCAAGTACCCGCGACAGGCAAGGGCCCGAAACCTATTGAGGCGACATCAAAATTACCTATCACAAAACAACCTGGTTTTGCAAGGGGGGTCCCATGAGTTTTTGGCCCCGGGCTCGGCGGCCATCTAGGGAAACCTACCAAACCCACACATTTATGAAAACTAGACACCCAGGGGAGTCCAGCGAGGTATGGCTTGCATGGGTCCCCCAACGTTTTCCTACCCAGAATCCACTGCAAACCTCAAATTTAGCTGAAAAAATCACTTTTTTCTCAAATTTCTGTGTGGGAAAGTTCTGGAATCTATGTGGATCCACAAATTTCCTCCCACCCATCGTTCCCCCAGGTCTCCCGATAAAAATGATACCTCACTGGCGTGGGTGGGTCAAATACCCGCAACAGGCAAGGGCCCGAAACCTATTGAGGCAACATCAAAATTACATATCACAAAACAACCTAGTTTTGCAAGGGGGGTCACCTGGGTTTTTGGCCCTGGGCTCGGTGGCCATCTTGGGACACTACCAAACCCAAACATTTCTGAAAACTAGACAACCGGGGGTGTCCAGCGAGGTAAGGCTTGCGTGGGTCCCCCAACTTTTTCCTACCCAGAATCCCCTGCAAACCTCAAATTTAGCTGTGTTTTTTTGGACAAATGTTTAGGTTTGCAAGGGACTCTGGGTAACAGAATCTGGTGAGAGCCAGTCAAGTCACCCCATCCTGGATTCCCCTGGGTGTCTAGTTTTCAAAAATATATAGGTTTGCTAGGTTTCCCTAGGTGCCGGCAGAGCTAGGGTTCAAAATCTACAGCTAGGCACTTTGCCAAAAAGGGTCAGTTTTCACTGTGAAAATGTGGTGTGTCCACGTTGTGTTTTGGGCCGTTTCCTGTCGCGGGCACTAGGCCTACCCACACAAGTGAGGTACCATTTTCTTGGAAGACTTTGGGGAACACGGGGTGGGTGGAATTTTGTGGATCCACGCAGATTCCAGAACTTTCCACCACAGAAATGTGAGGAAAATGTGTTTTTTTGACAAATTTTTAGGTTTGCAAGGGATTCTGGGTAACAGAACCTGGTGAGAGCCAGTCAAGTCACCCCATCCTGGATTCCCTGGGTGTCTAGTTTTCAAAAATGTATAGGATTGCTAGGTTTCCCTAGGTGCCGGCAGAGCTAGGGTTCAAAATCTACAGCTAGGCACTTTGCCAAAAAAGGGTCAGTTTTCACTGTGAAAATGTGGTGTGTCCACGTTGCGTTTTGGCCCGTTTCCTGTCGCGGGCACTAGGCCTACCCACACAAGTGAGGTACCATTTTTCTCGGACGACTTTGGGGAACGTGGGGTGGGTGGAAATTTGTGGATCCACGCAGATTCCAGAACTTTCCACCACAGAAATGTGAGGAAAATGTGTTTTTTTTTACAAATGTTTAGGTTTGCAAGGGATTCTGGGTAACAGAACCTGGTGAGAGCCAGTCAAATCACCCATCCTGGATTCCACCGGGTGTCTAGTTTTCAAAAATGTATAGGTTTGCTAGGTTTCCTTAGGTGCCGGCAGAGCTAGGGTTCAAAATCTACAGCTAGGCACTTTGCCAAAAAAGGGTCAGTTTTCACTGTGAAAATGTGGTGTGTCCATGTTGCGTTTTGGGCCGTTTCCTGTCACGGGCACTAGGCCTATCCACACAAGTGAGGTACCATTTTACTCGGAAGACTTTGGGGAACGCGGGGTGGGTGGAATTTTGTGGATCCACGCAGATTCCAGAACTTTCCACCACAGAAATGTGAGGAAAATGTGTTTTTTTGGACACATTTTTAGGTTTGCAAGGGATTCTGGGTAACAGAACCTGGTGAGAGCCAGTCAAGTCACCCCATCCTGGATTTCCCTGGGTGTCTAGTTTTCAAAAATATATAGGTTTGCTAGGTTTCCCTAGGTGCCGGCAGAGCTAGGGTTCAAAATCTACAGCTAGGCCCTTTCCAAAAAAAGGGTCAGTTTTCACTGTGAAAATGTGGTGTTTCCACGTTGTGTTTTGGGCCGTTTCCTGTCGCGGGCACTAGGCCTACCCACACAAGTGAGGTACCATTTTTCTCGGACGACTTTGGGGAACGCTGGGTGGGTGGAAATTTGTGGATCCACGCAGATTCCAGAACTTTCCACCACAGAAATGTGAGGAAAATGTGTTTTTTTTCACAAATGTTTAGGTTTGCAAGGGATTCTGGGTAACAGAACCTGGTGAGAGCCAGTCAAGTCACCCCATCTTGGATTCCCCTGGGTGTCTAGTTTTCAAAAATATATAGGTTTGCTATGTTTCCCTAGGTGCCGGCAGAGCTAAGGTTCAAAATCTACAGCTAGGCACTTTGCAAAAAAAGGGTCAGTTTTCACTGTGAAAATGTGGTGTGTCCACGTTGTGTTTTGGGCCGTTTCCTGTCGGGGGCACTAGGCCTACACACACAAGTGAGGTACCATTTTACTCGGAAGACTTTGGGGAAAGCATGGTGAGTGGAATTTTGTGGATCCACGCAGATTCCAGAACTTTCCACCACAGAAATGTGAGGAAAATGTGTTTTTTTTTACAAATATTTATGTTTGCAAGGGATTCTGGGTAACAGAACCTGGTGAGAGCCAGTCAAGTCACCCCATCCTGGATTCCCCTGGGTGTCTAGTTTTCAAAAATGTATAGGTTTGCTAGGTTTCCCTAGGTGCCGGCAGAGCTAGGGTTCAAAATCTACAGCTAGGCACTTTGCAAAAAAAGGGTCAGTTTTCACTGTGAAAATGTGGTGTGTCCACGTTGCATTTTGGGCCGTTTCCTGTCGCGGGCACTAGGCCTACCCACACAAGTGAGGTACCATTTTTCTCGGAAGACTTTGGGGAACGCGGGGTGGGTCGAATTTTGTGGATCCACACAGATTCCAGGACTTTCCACCACAGAAATGTGAGGAAAATGTGTTTTTTTGACAAATATTTAGGATTGCCAGGGATTCTGGGTAACAGAACCTGGTGAGAGCCAGTCAAGTCACCCCATCTTGGATTCCCCTGGTAGTCTAGTTTTAAAAAATGTATAGGTTTGCTAGGTTTCCCTAGGTGCCGGCAGAGCTAGGGTTCAAAATCCACAGCTAGGCACTTTGCAAAAAAAGGGTCAGTTTTCACTGTGAAAATGTGGTGTGTCCACGTTGTGTTTTGGGCCGTTTCCTGTCGGGGGCACTAGGCCTACCCACACAAGTGAGGTACCATTTTTCTCGGAAGACTTTGGGAAACGCGTGGTGAGTGGAATTTTGTGGATCCACGCAGATTCCAGAACTTTCCACCACAGAAATGTGAGGAAAATTTGGGTTTTTTTTACAAATTTTTAGGTTTGCAAGTTATTCTGGGTAACAGAACCTGATGAGAGCCAGTCAAGTCACCCCATCCTGGATTCCCCTGGGTGTCTAGTTTTCACAAATGTATAGGTTTGCTAGGTTTCCCTAGGTGCCGGTAGAGCTAGGGTTCAAAATCTACAACTAGGCACTTTGCAAAAAAAGGGTCAGTTTTCACTGTAAAAATAAAAGTGTGTCCACGTTGCGTTTTGAGCCGTTTCTTGTTGCACTAGGCCTACCCACACAAGTGAGGTACCATTTTGATCGGGAGACTTAGGGTAACACAGAATTGTAGAGCAACTGTTATTACCTTTTGACTTTCGATGCATTTCTGCCTTCCAAATGAAAGACAATGTGTAAAAAAGAAGTCATTTTGAAAAATGACCTATAATTCTCATGCTAGTATGGGTACTCACAATTTCGGAAATGTGCAAATATCTACTGTTTCTAAACTCTATATTTTGTTCCCATTTCAGAAATACATAGGTGTCTTTCATACCGATTTTTCCATGTATATATTTTCCAAAATGAATTGCTCTATACCCGGTACATAATAAAAAAGCATTGCAAGACGCTGCTCAGTTATTGGCTCAGGATTCGTCGGGGTCTTGATGAACCTACAAGTCCTATATAGCCCTACAACCAGAAAGGTCCATCGGATGTAACGGTATATTGCTTTCAAACAGCTCTCATAATTTGAAGAAGTTACAGGTGAACACGTTGGCAAAATGGCTGTTTTTTTCAACTAATTTTCAATTTTTCCTATATTTAACTGTTAGTTTCTATAAAGAAACCTTGAAGGATCTACACAAATGACCCCTTTCTGAATTCAAAATGTTGTCTACTTTTCTAAAAAGTATAGGTTTCCAGGATCCATTATTGCTTTCATACCCATTTCTACCATTAACTGGAAAGAGGTTGAAAGCACCAAAAATAGCAAAAATAGGCTATGTCCCAGAAAAATGCCAAAACTGTGTAAAAATTTTAGTTTTTCTGACAAAAGTCTGCTTGTCCCTGAAAGCTGGGAAGATGGTGATTTCAGCACCACAACCCCTTTTTTGATACCATTTGCAGGGAAAAAAACAGACGCTTTCTGGGTCCCCTCCAGGGGGATCCACAAACCCTGGGTATCTTTAGAATCCCCATGATGTTGGAAGAAAAGGACGCAAATTTGGCATGGATACCTTATGTGGTCAAAAAGTTACAGGGGCCTAAGCGCGAGCTACCCCAAATAGCCAAACAAAAAACTTAGCACAGGGGGGGAAAAGGCCTTGCAGCAAAGGGGTTAAAGACAGCTATGGCCTACATTGCGAGGTCACTTAGAACAAAGCCAGATAAAATGAATGGCTGTAATGTTGCCCATCAGTAAGTGGCTCTGAATAGAGACGAGGCTAGCACAACACATATTACATTTCACCAAAACTGGCAAATGGTTACGAGGTCAGGAAAGAGCAATCTCGGGCACTCTATGCCAAGTACATATTATGCACTCCCTCTTTTTTATGCCCCTTTCTTCACGCAGGCTGCAAAAAATCTAGGGTTACATGTTGGAGTTGCTTGTGGTGGATGGTGTCAACATAAGAGCAAACAAGAGTACACGCGTGAAATACATAAAACTAAATATATGTGAAAAATCACCAGCAATGTTTCAAGGGAAGAACTCTGTGGGAATGAATTTGCAGGTGATATTGTTGCTATGGAAGAGTGCACTCTAGCTCCTTTCAGATAGAATACTAAAGGGCATATTCTCAAGGACTTATTGCCGAGTTAGCGGCACTTTAACGCAGCCAAAGTGGCGATAGATTTATCGCCCTATTCACAAGCAGGTGCTAACAGCCGATATCGCCAGTTTTCCTGCGATAGCAGCCGCAAAAAACATCGCCATGGATGACACCGGCAACTAACGCTAATGAGATGCAGAGTAGGCGTTCCTGTGCAAAAAGCCGCAAAAACACCACATCGCAATATTCTCTACGACCAGCCAGATCGGTGATAAGATCCCAAAACAGGCGATAAGGCGCGTTAGCAGCAGGGATTTAACACCTGCTCCTACCTGGTGTTAAGTCGGACGACAACCTGCACCACAAAAGGGAGCCCAGACCAGAGCCACACCTGAAGAACAACAGATGCCACGGAGCTACTGATCATGCAGCTCGGAGCCCCAAGAGGGCCACAAAACCCACCGCCACCACACCCAGGTCCCCCCCCCCCGGCCCTACCACGGACAAAGAAATTTAACATCAACTCTACAAAATCATGAACAAAACAATTCGCCTGATGTCGCACAAGTACAACAATTAACATTCATGTGTGGGCAGAAAAAGGAGAATCATCCATTCATCTTTGAATTTCCAAACAAATGATTTTATTCAAATTCAACTCAAAACAACTATTCGGAAGAGCCATGGCGGGTCTCCTCTGGACAATCTGTAAGACACAGCCTGCAAGACAAAATTCAAGATAAGGTGTGTCATGCGCTCATCAAAGGGCAGAGAGAGAGAGAGAAAGAGAGAGAGAAAGAAAGGGAGAGAGAGAGAGTGTGAAAGAGAGGGAGAGAGAGAAAGAGAGAGAAAGGGAGAGAGAGGGAGAAGGAGAGAGAGAGAGAGAAACAGAGGAAGAGAGAGAGACAGTGAAAGGAAGAGAGGGAGAAGGAGAGAGAGAGAAACAGAGGAAGAGAGAGAGAGACAGTGAAAGGAAGAGAGGGAGAAGGAGAGAGAGAGAAACAGAGGAAGAGAGAGAGAGACAGTGAAAGGAAGAGAGGGAGAAGGAGAGAGAGAGAAACAGAGGAAGAGAGAGAGACAGTGAAAGGAGGAGAGGGAGAGAGAGAGAAACAGAGGAAGAGAGAGAGAGACAGTGAAAGGAAGAGAGGGAGAGAGAGTGCCGACACTGCGGACCCAGACCTCACTGCTCACCTGCTGCCACCGGTGTGTCTCCAACCACATGCCGGCATACACTGCAGTCCACAAGGTCCCCTATCTGAAACAGAGTCCAGATGTATGAATGGCAGAGTTCATATCAGTGCACACGCCATCATCGCTTGGCTGCCCCTGCGCACACAGGCTGCTGCACCCCAGCCCCTCCCGCCGCCCAGCGGTGTATGTCCACCCCTGCGCACCCAGGCCTCACTGCTCACCTTCCGCCACCAGGGTGTCTCCAAGAGGGCCCACCACGTGCCGGTGCAAGCTCCAAGCCCGGGGCCCGCGACCGTGGCAGCCTCCACATCATGCGGGCCACCAGGTCACACACGTGATTCTGGGTCTTGATTTCGCAATGGCAGAGATCATATCAGTTCACACGGCACCATCGCAGGCTGCACACCCGCTCAGCGCCATAGGTGCCACCAATTCTGTGAACCGCGAGGCAACGCCACGTGGCGGTAGGCCCGCGCTGCCCGCTGGCTCAGGCCTACACTGCGGTCCAGCAGGGCTCACACACACCATTACCAGTCCGGACCGCCAGGATAGCGCATCATCGCAGGCTGCACACCCGCTCAGCACCTAAGGTGCCCCTACCTCAGTGCACCAAAAGTCACCGTCCCGTGGCGGTAGGCCCGTGCCGGCCGCAGTGTTTCCGGTGCCACCAACTCTGTGCAACGCAAGTCATGGACCCTTTCTGAGTGAGTCCCGTGACATGCCAGGCGGATGCAGCCATGTCACCTCCGGCAGTGGGGAAGAACTGGGACACGTAGCGTCGTCGTCCCCCCCTTTACATGTACGCCGAGTGGGCTGGGTCGGCGTACGCCAGGCCAACGTAGGGGTGTGAATAATTATCCCTGGGCTCTGGGCGTGGTTCATTTCTGGTCTGGACAGGAAACCAACTGATGCGTGTGTCTCTGTTGCAGCGTCTGCGCCACACGGCCCGCAATCGACAATGTTGCAATGTTGCGGCCGCGCACGAAGGGATTGTACAAGGAGCGCAAGGCCGCTCGGGCTCTTGGCTCATACATGCCAACTGTTGTGTGTGTATCGCTATTGGTGCACCATAAGCCTAAGGCCTAGCCTCAATCGCAGCGCGAAAGCCACATCAAATTTCCAGAATGCAAGCAGTAGTCAGACTAACATTAGGGATCAAAGCTCCTTTGTCTCAATACATAAGGCGGAAGGACATCTGCACCTCCGACCTTGGTCTTGCATGCGGCAGGCACCCCCTGAGAGAGATACCATAGCAGATGATGACGACTCCCACACTACGCACAGCGCTAATGATAGACCAACGTATACACCCCCCACACACAGAAGTCCTTGCCTGAAGTTATCTTGCATGGAATGTCCTTCACACTTACTCCCACATTAACCCAGGCGTACAACCGTTGCACACTAAAACAACTCATTTCTCCGAGCTGTGGCATTTCATCCACAGAACTGGCGCAGGTCAGAACAGTGCTGCTTCAACCAGAGCCACCAATGCAATGGCAGAACATCCCGGGCAAATGCACAACCCCTGTCACGTGGAACTGTACCGTGCACGTATGCTGCATTTGTTGGGGGCACTGCCACTGGCAGTGTTGCACATCAGTTACCGTCTGAGCTTCCGTCTTGCGTACGTCACCTGCGTCCAGCCCTGGTTCCACTGCCGATCATGCATATTCGAGTGGCCCATGGATGGCTGCCTATCCAACACAATGGTAGCTGAACTGGATTATGACTTGTGTGTGCGCCCCCTGTTGGCCCACGACCAGGAGTATAACCGTGATACCCGTTCATGGGATGCCTTGATATTTGGCATATGTGCTGGCAGTTGGGCATGGGAGATAGCACAAGTCCTCGTGTGCAGTGACCACTTCGAAGCGCTCCCCCATTGGGCTGTTTTGCAGATTGGTGAAACGGCGTGGACGGAGCACATCTGTCCGGACCAGTTAATGGATTGGCTCGCCCCCGTGTTCGTTGAGGCCGACAATGACGTACTCTTGGAACTGATTGCCCAGGAAGCTGCGCTCGCATTCATAGACGAGTAACTACGTTCCTGCAGCCACAACTGCTTGTAACCCAGAGCACAGGTCCCAACACCTTGTTGCACCTTGGAGAAATGGTCACATATCCCACCACGACAGTGGACATGGCTGCATCGGCCTGGACTCAGAATGCATGTGCGTGCACCTACGCGTGTTGACACACACCTGTGCAAGGTGAGGCAGTCCCATGGGCGGAGCTGCACAGCATCGCTTGGCAAGGTTCCTTACTCTGACATACTACTGGAGGGAGTGTACACACATGGCAATGTAGTACTACATGTGACCTTGTTGGACCCTGTTATACCTGGCACTGTTGGCGTGGGTCTCCCTTCCATTTTTTGCTTTGCCTCATGTGTTTTTGCTGGTTATAGATGCTTTGGGCACTGTGCCACTGCTATTCAGTGCCACAGTGCAAGTGCTCCCTATGGTAAATTGATGTATGGATTAGTGATTCCATGATTGGTTGGTTTGGTTTACTTGTCAGACCCTAGTACAGTGCACTGAGTGTGCCCAGGGCTTGTAAACCAAATACTGCTGATGGGCTTGCAGCACTGGTTGTGCCACCCACAGAAGCAGCCTGTAAAAGTGTCTCTCAGGTCTGCCATTGCAGAGCCTGTGTGCAGTCCGGTACTACCATGTTGACTGGGCAAGTGCACCCACTTGCCAGTCCCTAAACCTTCCCTTTTCTTCATATCAGACACCCCTATGGTAGGCCCAAGGGCAGGGTGCATTGTACGTATAAGGTAGGACATGCCCTGGTGTGTGTGGCATGTCCTAATAGTGAATTACAGCCATTTTCGTTTTTCACTATTGCAAGGCTACCTGTTCTCCATAGGCCAGAATGGGCAGTTTGATTATTACAGCTTATAATCCTAACTGACCCAGGGAACATGGTAGAAAAACGAATTTAGTATGCCTGAACTCAGAATGATAAAATACATCTTTTAGTGAAGTTGGTTTTAACATTCTGTGTTTGAAAATACCACTTTTAGAAAGTAGGTATTTTCTTGCCTAACTATCCAAGCCTGCCTCTGCTGGGTTTGTGAGTGACAGGGGCTGGGGGACTCCAGGAGACAGGGTGAGTCAGCACAGGGCTGAATAGAGAGATCTGCATGGAGATAGGTGGGAGGATTGCACCTGGGACCTGAATAGGGCTGTGCCTTCCCTCCACAATGCTGGCTCCATCTCCTGTGGTGTGTCTGATGTCCCTGGCCTACTCTGTGAAAGGAAAGAAGGAGTCTTGTCAACAAAGTGCTCCAGGACTGACCAGAACTGGTTTGGACTAGGCCAAGGCCTCTCTGCCTTCAGAGAACAAAGAGAATATGTGTATAAAAGAGGGGACCCAAACCCCAGAAGATCAGATCACTTTGGGAAACAAGAAGAAACCTTTGCTGAGGAGAGGAACCAGAGAAACTGAGAAACTGAGGAGGAGACTATCCCTAAGCTGAGTGCTGTTTGGGGGATTGGCCTGCAGTGGTTGCCTGACTGCCAAAGAAAGGAGAAAGGAACTTTGTGTGTACTTTCATCAACTTGTAAAAGATCTCCAAGGGCTTGAGAGAAGAGCTTGCCTCCTGCTGCAGTCTCAGGGACAACAGACTTCACCAACCAGCTCTCCAAGAGTCTTTCTGTAAAGTGCCTGCTGCTGAGCTGGACTTTCTGAGGGACTGCGTGTCGCAAGGAGCTGGAAGCGCGACTCACGAAGGAGAAGCGTCGCCGCCGCAGCCGAAGCGCCTCGCATCGCTGAAGAAGAGGATCGACATCGCATCAGACGCCGCCGCATCAACGGAGAAGAGTGTCGCCGCCGCTGCCGCATCGTTGCCGAAGCGTCTCGCATCGCCGGAGAAGAGGACCGACGTCGCATCAGACGCCGCCGCATCACCGGGAAGCGTGTCGCAGGGCCTGTCGCGGCTCAGAAGAATCGTTGAGTCGCCACACGGTTGTCGCATCAGTGCCGAAGCGCCTCGCTTCGCCGGAGAAGAGGACCGACGTCACATCAGACTCCGCCGCATAACCGGGAAGCGTGTCGCAGGGCCTGTCGCGGCTCAGAAGAATAGTTGAGTCGCCGCACGGCCGTCGGGCGTGCAGGCATCGTGTCGCAACAAGAAGAAGACGCCATCTTTGTTCATCGCACCGGATCTTCATCGCATCACGGCGTTGCTGGTCGCATCGCCACGAAAGCGCAGTAAGAAACCGACGCATCACCTCCCCTCGCAGAGAAGAACCGACGCATCCCCTGCGCATCAGTAGGGACCCGACGCCTCACAGTTCTTGCGTGTAAGGAACCGACGCATCACCTTCCCTGCAACACTTTCATTGTATAGCGATACGCATCCAAAGGTACATTGAACTCAAAGTGTCGCATTTACCATCTTAAGAGAACTAAGCTAATTCTACCATTTTTGAAGTACAGTATTGTGGATTTTTGTCGTTTATGGTCTTGTGTTAAATCTATATAAAAGATACTTATTTTTAATATACATCTGGTGTGGTGTCCATCTGTAGTGTTGTCACTTGATTAATGTATGTGTTCACAAATGCTTTACACACTGCCTCTGAGATAAGCCTGTCTGCTCGTGCCAAGCTACCAAGGGGGTGAGCAGGGGTTATTTTAGGAGTGTACCCCCTTACCCTGACTAGACGCAAGGGTCCCTATTTGGTCAAAGGTACCTACCTCTGCCAACTAGAGACCCCCAAATCTAACATTGGTGGTCAGCGGTGAGGATTCTGGACTTGCATTTGTGACTCATGTACAGTGATTGGTGAACACTACTAGTGAGTGCAGACCAAAACGCGACCACATACTTTTGGTAGTTGTTTTTCTGGGATTTTCTATTTTTGCCAAGAACTGCCAAGTTTAACCACCATGGATACAGCAGCATCCATAGCATCTGTTGATTATGATTGGGAAGAGGAGAGACTAGAATGCTACAATGTGAAACAGCTAAAGCACTTCTGCAGGAAATTTAAAGTTGCTATGACCGGTCTCACCAAGAAGGATGAGTTCCAAAAGGCGCTGAGGGCCTGGGTTCAAGCAAGGAATACCCCTGACAATGAGGAAGGGGCTGAGAATGCAGATGAGCAGCTGGAGGGGCCATTGGGTCCACAGGGGAGGAGAGCAACTTCCCCAGTAGGTAGCAGTGTCTCTGCCAAAAGCCTGTCCCCAGTGGAGTTGGCGGACAGGAAGGAAAACAGGATGCACGAATTGGAGCTTGCCAAGCTCAAGTTGGGTGGGCAACTGGAGTTAGAAAATAGGAGATTGGCCCTGGAAGAAAAGAGAATACAGTTGGAGCATGAGAAAAGTTTGAGGGAGTTGGAGTTGAAAGCTAGGAGCTTAGAGATTACTCCCTCTGGTGGCAGCACACCGTCAATGCCTGTTGAAGCTAGGGTGTATATTCCTAAAGATGTGGTGAAAGAGTTTTATAAGAATGATGATATTGGGCAGTGGTTCAAGGCCTATGAGGTAGCCATGTCTTCCCACCGGGTCCCTGAGAAGGATTGGGGAGCGGGGTTGTGGGGGCGGTTCCTTAGTGAGGGCGGGACACACTGTTAGACTTGCCTTCTGAAGTCCATAATTCTTATAGCCACATGAAAGATGCATTGATGTCCAGGTATGGGTTGACTCCTGAATTGTATAGACAGAGGTTTAGAAATTGCAAGACGGTGGAGTCAGGTACCTGGGTAGAATATGTCACTTTTTTCTGTAGAGCATTGGATGGTTGGGTGAAGGGTAGCAAAGTTAATGATTTTGAAGGGCTCTTTGATTTAATTGCATGGGAGCACTTGTCAAGTAATTGTTTTCCAGAGCTACGCCAGCACCTGATTGATAGCAGGCTGACTAACCCTAGGAAGCTTGCTGAGGAGGCGGACCGCTGGGTGAGCACCCGGGTCCACAAGGGTCACGTGGGAGACTCTGCCAAGAGTGGGCAGGGTCCCCAGCAGAAGAGTGGGAGGGACAAGGGTAAACAGAGGGAGCTCCAGAAAGGGCCCCAAAGTAATCCCCAAGGGACCCAAGGGAAGGGTTCCCAGCCTCCCCCTGAGAAGAAGCACGGGGCCCCGACAGGTAGGCATGTTCCCAGGGGACCCCTGAGGTGCTACAAGTGTGGTGAAGTGGGTCATAAGTCTAGTGATCCCAAGTGCCCACAGTTTGGAAAGACAGCACCCACTGGTGCTCCACCCCGGCAGATGGCGAGTGTAGCCCTGGGGGAGGAGAGGGGTGTCCAAGGTGGGTGGGGTCCCGCAGAGATGTCCCTTGTCTCTTTAGGAGACTGTGAGGTGGTCCCCAGGACCCAACTGCCTGATAACACTAAAAAGTATAGGCAGTGGGTGACCATCAATGGCCATAGAGTGGAGGCTCTTCGAGACACAGGAGCCAGTGTGACAGCTGTCAAGTGTCATCTGGTGTCTGAAGAGCAGGTTGTCCCCAATGCATTTTACCCAGTTGTTGCCGCTGACAACACAGAGAGCCACTGCAAGGTGGCTCAGGTTCCCTTTGAGTGGGGGGGGGTCTCTGGTACTCTTCAAGTAGCTGTGAGGCCAGCCATGCCTGTTGACTGTTTGTTAGGGAACGATTTGGAGAGCTCACCTTGGGCTAAGGTAGAGCGAAGTGCTTATTTGGAGATTTTGGGTCTGCCTGACTGGGCGTGTGTGACCACACGGTCCATGGCAGCCAGTAAGGGTGTTCAAGAGGACCTGGAGCCTGAGAGGGGGGCCCAGGTGCCTGCCTTAAAGAGAAGAGGCAGGGGGTGCGAGAAACCGGCCCCCGAATTTCCCACGGTCCAGGAGGAGGTAGACCCTGAGGGGGATGCCCTGGAGCCTACAGGGGAACAGGTAGCTGAACTGGGGGACCTGCCTGAGCTGACCCATTGGCAGCAGGAAGGAGGACCCTCCAGGGAAGAGTTCTGCGCGGAGCAGAAGAAGTGCCCTTCTCTTGTGGGTTTGCGGCAGGAGACTGCAGACCAGGCAGCAGGTGATCAGTCTGGATCACATTGGATCTACTGGGAGAATGACCTCCTGTATACTGAGCTTAAGGCTGCTGAGCCTGGGTCAGCCCGTGTGCTGGTGGTACCCCAGCGTTTCAGAGCCTTCCTGCTGGGGCTGGCTCATGATGTGCTGTTAGCAGGACATTTGGGGCAGGACAAGACCTTTGAGAGGCTTGTCAGCCACTTTTATTGGCCCCAAATGCGCAAGAGTTCAGACACTCATTGCAGGACCTGTCAGACTTGCCAGGCAAGTGGAAAGAGTGGGAGGAAGCAGAAGGCTCCTCTCCAGCCATTCCCTGTGGTCAGCACCCCCTTTGAACGGGTGGGTATTGACATTTTGGGGCCACTGGACCCCAAGACAGCCATGGGCAACAGGTTCATCCTTGTCTTGGTGGACCATGCCACCCGGTACCCGGAAGCCATACCTCTGAGGACAGTGACGGCCCCCGTGGTGGGATGGGCACTGATGGGAATTTTCTCCCGAGTGGGATTCCCTAGAGAGGTAGTGTCTGACCGAGGTACAAACTTCATTTCCAAGTATATGAAGTCCCTGTGGCAGGAGTGTGTGGTAACCTACAAGTTCACCACTCCTTACCACCCCCAAGTAAATGGGTTGGTTGAGAGATTCAACTGGACCCTCAAAGGCATGATTATGGGTCTTGAGGAACCTATGAGGCGTAAGTGGGACATCCTCTTACCATGCCTGCTCTTTGCATACCGTGAGGTGCCACAGAAATCTCTAGGGTTCAGTCCCTTTGAGCTTCTCTATGGTCACCCAGTGAGAGGACCTCTGAGTCTGGTCAAGGAAGGCTGGGAGCAATCTCCCAGGAAACCTCCCCAGGATGTATATAGCTACATGCTGGTCTTCAGGAACCAGACTAGGCGTTTCAGGCAACTCGCTGAGGCGAATCTGGAAGCCAGCCAGGAGGAGATGAAGCGGTGGTACGACCAGAATGCCACTCTGGTAGAGCTTCAGCCTGGTCAGAAAGTGTGTGTCATGGCCCCAGTGGAGCCTTGTGCGCTCCAGGATAAGTGGACCGGACCATTTGAGGTGGTGGAGTGCAAGAGTCCTGTTACCTACTTGGTGGACTTGCGGTCTCCCAGGAACCCCTTGCGGGTCCTGCATGTCAACCGCCTGAAGCCCCACTTGGAGAGGTCCGAAGTGGGCATGCTCTTAGCGACAGATGCTGGAATGGAGGAGGAGACTGAGCCTCTTCCTGACCTCCTGTTGGCGACAGAGCGAGATGGGTCAGTGGATGGTGTGAACCTCTCTTCCACCCTGACCCCCGAGCAACAGAATGACTGCCACCAGTTGCTGGGACAGTTTTCTGATTTGTTCTCCCTGATTCCCAGTGTCACTGATTGGTGCATCCATGATGTGGACACAAGAGACAGTCCTCCTGTTAAGCACAAAACTTACAGGGTAACTGACAGGGTGAGAGCTTGCATCAAGGAGGAGGTCTCCAAGATGCTTGTGTTAGGGGTGATTGAGTCCTCTAACAGTCCTTGGGCCAGCCCAGTGGTCTTGGTCCCAAAGGCTGCTGCACCGGGTGCCACACCAGAACTCCGGTTCTGTGTGGACTACCGAGGGCTCAATTCAGTCACGAGGACTGACGCGCACCCCATCCCCAGAGCTGATGAGCTCAGGGGCTGCACGGTACCTCAGCACGTTTTATCTAACGTCTGGGTACTGGCAGATCACCTTGACTGATGGGGCAAGAGAGAGGTCAGCATTCTCCACACCAGATGGGCACTACCAGTTCCGGGTTATGCCCTTTGGGATGAAGAATGCCCCTGCCACCTTTCAGAGGTTGGTCAACCAGGTGTTGGCTGGACTGGAAGAGTTCAGTGCCACCTACCTGGATGACATTGCAGTGTTCAGCGCCAGTTGGGAAGAACATCTGCACCACCTCTGGGAAGTGTTGATGGCGCTGCGGAGGGCAGGCCTCACGATCAAGGCGAGTAAGTGCCAGATCAGGCAGGGTTCCGTGGAGTACTTGGGACACCAGGTTGGGAGCGGCCAGGTGGCGCCCCTACAGCCCAAGATTGAGACCATCCTGGCTTGGGAACCCCCCAAGACCCAGACAGAGGTGAGAGCCTTTTTAGGACTCACTGGGTATTACAGGAGGTTTGTCAAGGGGTATGGCAGCATTGTTGCAGCCTTGACAGAGCTGACTTCCAGGAAGCAGCCCAAGAAAGTGATTTGGACTGACACCTGTCAGAAAGCTTTTGAGGCCCTGAAAACTGCCATGTGCACGGCGCCCGTGCTCCTGGCACCCAACTTCTCAAGAGCGTTTATCTTTCAGACAGACCCTTCAGAGCATGGTGTGGGGGCTGTTTTGTCACAGATAAATGAGGAGAGCCTAGATCAACCCGTAGCCTTCCTCAGTAGGAGGTTACTTCCACGGGAACAGAGGTGGAGTGCGATTGAGCGTGAGGCATTTGCTGTGGTCTGGGCGCTAAAGAAGCTGAGACCATACCTGTTTGGGACTCACTTCCGGGTTCAGACAAACCACAGGCCCCTCAGATGGTTGATGCAGATGAGGGGTGAGAATCCAAAGCTGTTGAGGTGGTCCATTTCCCTACAGGGGATGGACTTCACAGTGGAACACCGCCCTGGTACAGAACACGCCAATGCTGATGGTCTGTCCAGATTTTTCCGCCTTAGTGAAGAGAACTCCCAGGAGGTAGGGTAGTTCTCCCCACATTTCAGCTGGAGGGGACACGTGTTAGACCTGGCACTGTTGGCGTGGGTCTCCCTTCCATTTTTTGCTGTTGCCTCATGTGTTTTTGCTGGTTATAGATGCTTTGGGCACTGTGCCACTGTTATTCAGTGCCACAGTGCAAGTGCTCCCTATGGTAAATTGATGTATGGATTAGTGATTCCATGATTGGTTGGTTTGGTTTACTTGTCAGACCCTAGTACAGTGCACTGAGTGTGCCCAGGGCTTGTAAACCAAATGCTGCTGGTGGGCTTGCAGCACTGGTTGTGCCACCCACAGAAGCAGCCTGTAAAAGTGTGTCTCAGGTCTGCCATTGCAGAGCCTGTGTGCAGTCCAGTACTGCCATGTTGACTGGGCAAGTGCACCCACTTGCCCATCCCTAAACCTTCCCTTTTCTTCATATCAGACACCCCTATGGTAGGCCCAAGGGCAGGGTGCATTGTAAGTATAAGGTAGGACATGCCCTGGTGTGTGTGGCATGTCCTAATAGTGAATTACAGCCATTTTCGTTTTTCACTATTGCAAGGCTACCTGTTCTCCATAGGCCAGAATGGGCAGTTTGATTATTACAGCTTATAATCCTAACTGACCCAGGGAACATGGTAGAAAAACGAACTTAGTATGCCTGAACTCAGAATGATAAAATACATCTTTTAGTGAAGTTGGTTTTAACATTCTGTGTTTGAAAATACCACTTTTAGAAAGTAGGTATTTTCTTGCCTAACTATCCAAGCCTGCCTCTGCTAGGTTGTGTATTCCTTGTCTGGGTTTGTGAGTGACAGGGGCTGGGGGACTCCAGGAGACAGGGTGAGTCAGCACAGGGCTGAATAGAGAGATCTGCATGGAGATAGGTGGGAGGATTGCACCTGGGACCTGAATAGGGCTGTGCCTTCCCTCCACAATGCTGGCTCCACCTCCTGTGGTATGTCTGATGTCCCTGGCCTACTCTGTGAAAGGAAAGAAGGAGTCTTGTCAACAAAGTGCTCCAGGACTGACCAGAACTGGTTTGGACTAGGCCAAGGCCTCTCTGCCTTCAGAGAACAAAGAGAATATGTGTATAAAAGAGGGGACCCAAACCCCAGAAGATCAGATCACTTTGGGAAACAAGAAGAAACCTTTGCTGAGGAGAGGAACCAGAGAAACTGAGGAGGAGACTATCCCTAAGCTGAGTGCTGTTTGGGGGATTGGCCTGCAGTGGTTGCCTGACTGCCAAAGAATGGAGAAAGGAAATTGTGTGTACTTTCATCAACTTGTAAAAGATCTCCAAGGGCTTGAGAGAAGAGCTTGCCTCCTGCTGAAGTCTCAGGGACAACAGACTTCACCAACCAGCTCCCCAAGAGTCTTTCTGTAAAGTGCCTGCTGCTGAGCTGGACTTTCTGAGGGACTGCGTGTCGCAAGGAGCTGGAAGCGCGACTCACGAAGGAGAAGCATCGCCGCCGCAGCCGAAGCGCCTCGCATCGCCGAAGAAGAGGATCGACGTCACATCAGACACCGCCGCATCAACGGAGAAGAGTGTCGCCGCCGCTGCTGCTGTCGCATCGTTGCCGAAGCGCCTCGCATCGCCGGAGAAGAGGACCGACGATGCATCAGACGCCGCCGCATCACCGGGAAGCATGTCCCAGGGCCTGTCGCGGCTCAGAAGAATCGTTGAGTCGCCGCACAGCTGTCGCATCAGTGCCGAAGCGCCTCGCATCGCCGGAGAAGAGGACCGACGTCGCATCAGACGCCGCCGCATCACCGGGAAGCGTGTCGCAGGGCCTGTCGCGGCTCAGAAGCATCGTTGACGAAGCGCCCCGCATCGCCGGAGAAGAGGACCGTCGTCGCATCAGATGCCGCTGCATCACCGGGAAGCGTGTCGCAGGGCCTGTCACGGCTCAGAAGAATCGTTGAGTCGCCGCACGGCCGTCGGGCGTGCACGCATCGTGTCGCAACAAGAAGAAGACGCCATCTTTGTTCATCGCACCGGATCTTCATTGCATCACGGCGTTGCTGGTCGCATTGCCACGAAAGCGCAGTAAGAAACCAACGCATCACCTCCCCTCGCAGAGAAGAACCGACGCATCTCCTGCACATCAGTAGGGACCCGACGCCTCACCGTTCTTGCGTGTAAGGAACCGACGCATCACCTTCCCTGCAACACTTTCGTTGTATAGCGTTACACATCCAAAGGTACATTGAACTCAAAGTGTCGCATTTACCATCTTAAGAGAACTAAGCTAATTCTACCATTTTTAAAGCACAGTATTGTGGATTTTTGTCGTTTATGGTCTTGTGTTAAATCTATATAAAAGATACTTATTTTTAATATACATCTGGTGTGGTGTCCATCTGTAGTGTTGTCACTTGATTACTGTATGTGTTCACAAATGCTTTACACACTGTCTCTGAGATAAGCCTGTCTGCTCATGCCAAGCTACCAAGGGGGTGAGCAGGGGTTATTTTAGGAGTGTACCCCCTTACCCTGACTAGACGCAAGGGTCCCTATTTGGTCAAAGGTACCTACCACTGCCAACTAGAGACCCTCAGATCTAACAGACCCTTTCACCTGCTCACTGTCAGCAGAGCAGACAGTCTGTGCAGTCCGGTGGTACAGCACTATGCAGATCCCATGGGCTGTGAGTCGTGTCCCCTGACACGGGGCAATGAGCATATGCCAAACATCACATGACTCGTCCAGCAAGGCAAGGTGGGCTGAGACAGTTCCCATCCATAATGATTGGTGTTCAATTTTTGCCTCCCCAGTTCTTGCACCTCTACATGTTCCCATGCTGCCTGTTAGTGTCTGAAGCATTGGTCTGCATGTTGTGGCCCTTGTCTTGCCCGTACTGACACTCACATGCAAATAAAGTCTATGCCACTTCACTAGTGTTCAACTGTGATGACTGTTGATTAGAATGACAAATCATGTGCCTCAATGAGCATTGTCCGTACACAGGGAGGGACTGACTGACGCATTTCACTTAGGGGTGAGTCCCTATTGCCAGCTCCACCTCTGTAAGCCAGACATTGTGGTTGGGATAGTTGCTGGTGGGCCGGTGCTCTTACGTGTCTTCAGCAATGTGAGTATGGTGTCCAATTTCTTGCCATGTGGATCAATGTGATCCATCAGAACAGGCTGTGTCCACACAGTTGAGTGTGAGTAGGTATGCAAAGAGATGTTCTGCTGTCACATGTGATGGGGGACACTACTTTAGGCCTGCTAGCGAATTAGACATTTTTACACACAGCCCCATTTAATACATGGACGTGGGGGTACGTTGGAGGGTTGCGAGATTGTTGTTCATGGGCAATGAGGCCACAGCTAGTTCACACGTTCACAGTCATCTAATTGGCCATGTGGGTCAGGGTCAAACATGCGCATTGATGTCATTTCCCAGGGTGTACCTTTATGTGCAATCAATGTCCCTACATTCATCCATACTCTTATACTTGATTGAACATAGACATGACACATCTGTGTGATTTTGAATGTTTTATTCACATTTTGTGGAGTGTCGGAGCTGGATTAGTACATGGCCATGCAAAGCCCACATAACATGGTTTCCCAGTGGAGGGCCAACCAGAGTCCTTTGGGGAATGACAATTTATTCGGAAGAGGAAGAGTTCAGTCCGCAGCCTGATTGCTGTGTCATTGGTAACCAGTGCAGATATGGCAGTCCATGTCGGGGTCCAGGTGAATGTCTCAGAGTGTTTTGGGGGTCAGTAGAAGGTGTTGTTCCCGGGCATGATGCAGAGGGCTGAACCAAGCAGGAACAGGCCATATGGCGGGGATGAATGCTACAACCTCCTTTCTCAAACAGAGTCATTGCCATCCACATCTTAGTCCTCTGATATGTCTTCTGTGTCAGGTGTGTGTGGTGGTGTTATGGCTGCATCACTGTGTGCCACTGACACATCAGGGGCCGGAGGTGGTATGGCTGCATCACTGTGTGCCACTGACACATCAGGGGGCGGAGGTGGTATGGCTGCATCACTGTGTGCCACTGGCACATCAGGGGGTGGAGGTGGTATGGCTGCATCACTGTGTGCCACTGACACATCAGGGGACAGAGGTGGTATGGCTGCATCACTGTGTGCCACTGTCACATCAGGGGGCGGAGGTGGTATGGCTGCATCACTGTGTGCCACTGACACATCAGGTGGTGGAGGTGGTATGGCTGCATCACTGTGTGCCACTGACACATCAGGGGGCGGAGATGTGTGTGTTGTAGTTCCTGCAGCAGTCATCTGGGACAGGCTCTGTGGCAGCAATGGCGAGATGATGTTCTGCAGGGCATGGAAGATCCCAGCTACATCTCGCTGGTGTACAGCCGTGGCAGCCATCCTTCCAGCCTGCATCCGCTCCATGTTCTCCATTGTCCTCCGCATCTGTGCCAACTCTGTGCTGCCATCGCTGGAGCCTGTCTGACTGGACAGTCCTTGTATCCGAGTAATGGCTCCAGCGAGGTCAGCCAGGGATTGTTGTAGAGCATGGACTGTGGGTGTCCATTAGGGACTGTAAGTGGTCCCTGATGGGACTCATGCACCCACGTATGGCATCAAGTTTGGCTGCCATGAGGTCGAAACCCACCCGCACCTGTTCAGCCAGCCCCCTCTGGCAGTCTGACACACGGCGTTGGAATGCCATGTGTCTTTCCGTGAGGTGCTGTGAGGAAGCCGTGGTGGTGGGTGCTTCCTGCTGTGTGGGATGTGCAGGGTGTGGGGTCACCTTGATGCAGCTGGGCTGCCCTGCTCCTGGAGGTGAGGTGCGGAGGCTGTCCACGAGCCGTTGGAGGGTGTCTGAGCAGAAGGCCAGGGGTTCCTCCTCATCATCACTGAAGAGATGTCTGGTCTGCTCTGCAGGAGGTGTTGATTGTCCCTCTGCAATGTAAAGGGAGATGCAGGTTAACAGTGTGTTCCATGTATGTTGACGCATAGTACATGTTTACATACAGACTGCATGACAATGTACATTGTGACTGTTTTGGATGAGCTGGCTATTTGATGGGGGACAGTGGACATTTCGACTACATCACGGATGTGAGGTTGTACTCGTACATTATCATCTCACAGTTTCCTGCTATGCCAGATGTGATTGGCCAGTTTCTACGCACAAGCGGCACCAGTTGTGTCCTCTGTTCTGTAGTGTAAGTGTTGCACTCTGTACCACATTGTCGTCAATGTTGATGTGCTGTGATTGCTATGTGTGTGTGCTGCATTGTGGGAGAGTCACCCTTGCAGCTCTGATTTAGTGGCCCCTTATCCCTTTGGGGCGGTGTGCCTTTGACATGTGTGCTTTTGAGGGGCTGAGATGTTGGCGACTTGGGTCATTTGTGCTCTTGGACGGTTTTTGTACTTTTGTGCATTGTTTGTCCGCAGATGTGTTGTTGACGTCAGGGGTTGTATGTGCACGTGGATGTGTCAGAGTGTGACCTGCTCCTTTGAGGATGTGGTCCACACTGGGCCACCTCAGTGTCGTGTTGTGCACCTTGTCATGTATTTTGACTGCAGCCATGCTATTGGTCATGCAGTGTCACTTGCATTGTCGGTGTGGCTCACAGAGCTGCTGCTTTGCTGGATTCAGCACATGTGCATGGGTAGGTTGTGATATTGGTGATAAGGAGGGGGGCCCCTTTGTGCACATAGTGGATGGGGGCCTACTTGGTGTTTCTATGTGTGCTGCAGTGTGCCAAGGGTATCAGGGACATGTTCCACAATCATTGTGGGTGTGCAGTGTGCTACACATAATTGTGCATCTGTGCCATTGTGCCCATCTCCGTCCCTGGTCGTTACTCACCCTGTTGCTGTTGTATCAGGTCATGTCGGGCTGTGTCCGGACCCCCAACTCCTTGCACCGTCTCCACACTGATGACTGTGGCCACCATTGCCTCCAGCTCATCCAGCTCCTCCTGTGGCGCAGGACTCCCACCTCCAGTCGCCGTTGCTGCCTTCCGGTTGGCAGCGAGTTTCTGCTTGGTTTGGCTATTCACATCATGCCAGCGCCTCTTGACCTCCTCCATTGACCTCCTTAACACTCCGACTGCATTCACGTTGTTCACGATCGACTGCCATATTTCCGTTTGTGTTGCCAATGACACAGTGGAGGTGACGAACAGTTGTTGGTAGTGTTCTATCACCTCCGTGAGGATGATCCTGTTTTCCTGCGGACTGAACCGCGTCTTCCTCTTCCTCTTCTCCTTGCTCTTCCCCGAGGTTTCTTGCTGGTCGTCTTTGGGGCTTGTGGGGTTCGCGTTGTCCTCTGCACTCGGTCCGGGTGCATCCATGGTGCTACGCAGTTTATTTATTTTTTTATTTTATTTTTCTGCTTTTATGGTGCATTTTCCCGCATGACGCGTGGGAATTGCAGGCCTGTTGCTGGTTATCGCAGATTTTTTTATCGCGTTTGGCCACATCGCAACTTTTTTGCCGTCGTGTTTCACGTTTTTTCAGCGTCGCGTTAATTTTAACGCGTTCATTTGGCGCGTTGTCGTGAGACTATCGCATGGTGCCGCTGGGTTGAGAATACAACGTTAACACGGCGTTATTTTCCCGCGATAGACTGCGATGTGCAAAGTTGCGTTAAGCTAATTTTGCGATAATTATCACGCGTTCTTGAGAATATCCCCCTAAGACTCTCATTACAAGCTGCTCAGAGTGATATCCCTGGTGGGGATCCCACTCTTGGCAACTATGCGTTTCCTGATGTCTCTGGACTCGGAATTAATGTCCAGACTCAATAATTCCAAGCCAGATAAACTGGGCCTGGATCTTTGTGCAGAGTTGCCAGGGCCTTGGACAGCTGCTGTGCCAAGTCCCTGCTCACCGGCATACTTCATGCCGGTAGTTTCCACCAAACCAAATTGAAGAACAGTATCCCCTATGCGGAAAATCTCCGCATGAGGAGGAACTATAGTGACGATAAAAAACTGGAGAAGGTGCAGATGGAACTAAACAATAGATTCCAAGCTAGAGGTGATAAACAGAGTGTTCTGGACATAGCACAAAGAAAAGCCAACCAAAAACAGAGAGGGACACTCCTGTTTAAGAAAGAGAGGAACAAAGCAGCAGGTCCGGTGCCAATAAGAATGATCACTGGGTATTCTGTTTATCATCAGAAGCTCAGAGGGATTCTATTAATGCAGAATAAGCTCCCCTCAGCTGACATTAACCCCTTCACTGCGGGGGTAATTCCCCCATGGGTGCGGGGGGGCGAGCGCGGTGCTGCGGTGCTCGTGACGAGACCAGCTCGTCATGAGTCACAGTGGAGCTGTGCTCATGACGAGCTGGTCTCGTCACAAACCCGCCCACTCATTAATTCTCCCGCACAGGCGGGGAATTAATCCCGTGTGGGCGGTGCGCACCTGTTATGACGCGACCAGCTCGTCATGAGCACAGCTCCACTGTGACTCATGACGAGCTGGTCTCGTCATAAGCACCGAAGGGGTTAAACCCTCTCTTGCCATGAGGGAGATTGCCCATTGGTCATGTTTTGAAAATCTAGAACATCCAGGAGCTGGTACTTGAATAATACATTTTGTAAACTTCTCAGTGTTCTTTTATAATGCTGCATTTCTGCCTCTAATTGATTTAATAATCAATAAGAAATATATGCTTTCTGGATTCAGCGTGTTGCCGCCGGGCTGCCAGATTGTCGACGGTGCTAGTTGGCAGCGCTTCACCGCACGCTGCACTTAAATCACTTCTACGGTTAACTCACTTCAAGGAACCCACGACACTCTAATGCGAAGTATAATTCCTCTTGGTTTATTGACTGAAACGCGAAAGTCGCATCAACACATTTCGGTGTCTACACACCTTGGTCACGATGTTGATCGCATTGTGTAAATGGTTATTTAAACAAGTCAGGAGGGCGTGTCTAAGATGGCGCCCATGCAGTAGCTCTTCTGCGGAGCTCCGCCTTTCCGAATCTCCAGCAGGCAAATTCCGGAGAATCAGCCACCCCGGAACACCGACAATCGGCGTGGGAAGCACTGGGCTGCTCAGGGATTCCAGTCCGAGAGATAGCAGTGGGCATGAGCCGTCCCGGTGACCACCCAAAGTCCAGACCGATCAGAGGCAAGATGGCAGAGATCGGCCTTTGCTGAGGCTGGGTGAGCGGTGTGGCGGATTTGGAGTCCCTAGCCATAAGGGGGCACAGCCGTGCAGTGATAGATGCCGGAGGACACAGAGAGAGGCCTGACTGCAACCCAGGTCTCTGATTCAGACTACAGTAGCATAAGGTGGCCGACCGGGCGCCCGTCCAGCGCTGGCACCGGCTGAGAGATACGAAGTCCGGGAGTGGTCTTACCTACAGCTGAGTGAGCCAAGAGACGATCTTGGGGACCCTGGGCCATTCAAACTGCAGCAGAGAGAAGGCGAGTGCCAGTAGGTGTGGGAGGCTCCACCAAGCGGACAGGGGCGACACCGGGCACAACATCTCCGAGCCACGCCGGCCCCACAGAGAAGCAAGATGAGAATGATGAGGCCCCTGTCACACGTGGATTCATGGAGGCCCTCTTCAGCTCGTTGCGAGATGACATAGCGGCCCTGAAAACAGAGGTATCGAAGGAAGTAAAAGAGCTGCGCAACGAGATGAGCGAGCTGGAGCAAAGAGTAGACTCAGTGAAGCAGTCAGGGGATGCCCGAGCAGAAGTACTGGAGGAATGCCATAGAGAGGTCCTAGAGCTCAAGGATCGCTACGCCAATCTCAATTGCCACTTGGAAGACCTGGAAAACAGATCCCGCAGATCCGCATTAAGGGCGTCCCATTGCAGGCTGATGCAGGTCACCTGGAGCACTACATCCTACGACTGTTCCGCAATATTGTTCCAGAGCTGGAAGGGAAGGACCTCCCGCTAGATCGCACACATTGAGCTGGCCGCCCCTCATCGGCACCTGGTTCCCCACAGGACATTCTTACATACCTCCATGACTACCGACAAAAAGAGCTCATAATGTCTGCAACATGAGATCAATCCTATATCCCCTTTGAAGGGAACAAAATCCGGCTATTCCAGGACCTGTCCATCATTACTTTACAATAAAGGCGCTCTATGAGGCCCATCACAGATTTCTTGAGGGATAAAGGAGTGAAATACAAATGGGGACATCCCTTCCGACTACTTTTTGCTTGGAATGGGCAGACATACACAGTCCGTACACCACCTGAAGTGGCAGAGATACTGGGGCTACAATTGGAACAAGAGGCCTCATCACAGCAAGCGGCTCCCGGGCAGCTCCGCAGGAGTTGCGCCGCCCCCGACACTGTAGGAATAGGTCGCAAGAACAACTAAGCAAACCGACCAAAACGGAAAGCTTCATGGAACGGTCAGTATTGCTACAACAACTCACGGAGCAGAAGCAATCTCCAGAGCGTGCAACTGAATGACAAGTACCGAGTCGAGACCAGGAACGAAAATAGCACTCGCAGTCCGATGATCGACATACACTTTTGAATATTATAGAAATGGAGAAGATGGCGTTTCGCCAGAACTGCTGAGCCGGTAACAGAGAAGGCACCTTCGAGTCCGCATCTAACTAACTGAAAGAAGCTGGCAGCGGCGGATGCATCCGCACTTTCTACACTCTTTGAGACACTGGCACGAGTGACCGATGACATGGACCCCTACTACGGAATTGCAAGTTTTGCACCATTGGGTACTGATGTTTATTTTGTTTCATTGTTTGCACAGTTAATGTATGTTACCATGCACATTATTGTGACACACTGTCATGCCCCTACACGCTTGTTAGGTACAAGGCTACATCCCGCCACAATTGGGACCCGAATAGCTGTCATCGACACTGCCACTGTATGGTGCAAATAATTAGCCTGAACGTGAGGTGACTGAACTCTCCAACCAAAAGAATAGCATTATTGTCTCAGCTCAGGGAAGCGCTGTGATATATGCCTTTTACATGAGATCCACCTTCTTAAAAAAGATTGGGGTAGGATGCGATCTAAATGGTTTGACCGACAGTACTGGTCAGCAGATCCGGGGAAGAAGGCGGGCATCGCCATGCTTGTTGCCACACACTTCCAAGGGCAGGTCCTACAAACCCACTCTAAAATCACAGGTCGTATGCTTTCACTGCGCATATCCTTCCACACCTACATATTCACTATAGCATGCCTTTATGCCCCCAACGACCATAAGGAGCCCTTTTTGAAGCAAGCAATCAGCACCATACTTACGACGCCCGATGTAAAAATAGTGATAGGGGGTGACTTCAATCTGGTGCTGGATGCCTCTATGGATCGGTCACCTCAACGGACCGGGTTCACTGGAGCATTCTCCCTGCAGGGAACTCGTTGGCTAGCTGATGCAGGATTAGTAGACGCCTGGAAGGAATTACACCCCACCACACAATCATACTCATTTTTCTCCGCCGCACAGCAATCGTATGCTAGAATTGACTATTTTTTAATGTCAGCATCACTGCTCCCACTGGTGAAACAAGTAGATATTGAGGTAGCTTCTATCTCAGACCATGCTCTCATACATCTTACACTGAATCTACCATCCCGCATTCCGAGGTGTAAAATGTGGCGCCTTAATCCGAAAATTCTATCTTATGATCCAGCAGTCAAGGAAGTAGAAAAAGCTATCATAGACTATCTGGCAGTGAATGATGACACACACACTGAAATAGCAACACTATGGGACACTCTCAAGGCAGTGGTGCACGGAACATATATTGCGGCGCGACTTAATAAGGAATATATGGCTAAGCGTGCTGAGTTAGAGACGGCAGTGAGGGACTTAGAGATGGCACACAGGAAGACAGGTTCGCATCGAACTAGGCGTCAGCTGACTATTGCCCGGAAGCAACTTAAGGCCCTTGACATGGACGCAGCGGAGCCCGCTTTGCTCCGCACAAGACAGAAATACTATGCTGGGGGAAATAAGGCTGGGAAATTATTGGCCCATAGACTGCGAGCCCAAATCCACTTCCGCCGCATACACAGCTTGATAGGCCATGACCGGGAACTTAAAACACAGGACGGGGACATAGCAGTTGAATTCGGCCAATTCTATGCTCAGCTATGTGCGGAAGACAAACTCTTAACCAAGGAAGGCTCCACAAATGTAGAACAGACTCCACTGACCACTCTATCAGAGCACACAGCAGTGCCACTAGAAGCAGATATAACTGAGCACGAGGTTCTAGAGGCGATTGGGAGGCTCAAGCTGGAGAAACCACCTGGACAAGATGGGTACATAGCAGCCTTCTATAAGCAATATGCTGCACTATTGTCCCCTGTATTGGTCCGGCTATACAACTCCTTCAGCACCTCGGGAGGGCTTACGGAGTCTATGCGCACTGCAATCATAACAGTTCTACCAAAACCAGGGAAAGATCCCCAGTCATGTGCATTTCGCTACTTAATGTAGACACTAAGATTTTTACAGGGATACTAGTGCACAGACTGGGACAATATCTACACGGGCTAGTGGATCCTGATCAGTCAGGGTTTGTGCCGGGCCAAACATGTGGAGATAACACCAAATGCCTCTTTCACCTGCTAGATAAGACCCATAGAGCCCGGACACCAACATTACTCCTATCGATAGACGCCAAAAAGTTATTCGACCGAGTGCACTGGCCATTCCTGCGGGCCGTGCTGTAGGCCTTTGGTTTGGGCCCTCACTTTAGGAGCTGGATTTGGGCTAGCTATGAGAGCCCGATGGCACTAGTCCGAGTGAACAACTCATTATCCCCCTCCTTTCCAATCTCTCGAGAGACGCGACTGGGGTGCCCACTCTCGCCACTCCTGTTCGCGCTATATATGGAACCACTAGCAGAGCGCATCCGCAGGCACTCTCTCATTGAAGTGGTCTGGATGGGGGGACAGTCCCATAAGATAGCGTTGTACGCAGACAACGTTTTGCTAGCTATCACTAAACATCGACAGTCACTGCCTCCACTATTAGAGGAACTCACTGCATTAGGGGATGTCTCTGGCTTTAAAGTAAATAACACCAAATCCCAAGCTTTGAATGTCAGCATTCTACACAATGAACAAACACAACTTGCATCGGAATTTCCCTTCACATGGGCCACACGAGGGATTCCCTACCTGGGCATACACATTTTGTCAACCATAGGTAAATCACTATCATATAACTACTCCGAACTCTTGGGAACAGTACGTTCACTTATTCAATCTTGGCATAGGGGACCCATCTCCTGGCTGGAACGCATAGCAGCAGTAAAGATGTCTCTTCTGCCCAAGATCTTATACCTCATGCAGGTGATGCAGTTACAACCACCCATCTTCGCGATCAAAAAATTACAATCCATCATTGAATCCTTTATTTGGGGCGGTAAACGTGCCTGAAGGGACAGGGACCGAGCATACCTTACGGTGGCCAATGGAGGGCTGGGCATATCCCATCTAACACGATACTACCAGGCAACCCAACTGCGCTTCTTAGTGGAGTGGCAACGCCCACTCACCGAGAAGCATTGGTGTTTCCTGGACCAAGCAGTGGCAGGAATACACATATGGAAAATACAGTGGCTCCCACATAGACTACGCCCACCAGGAGTATATATCTCCCCAGTCGTCCGAGCCACAGTAGCAGCCTGGGATAAGACCTGCTCCTCCAAACAGCTCTCCACCCCAATTTCTCCTCGCACTCCAATTATGGGAAACCCGGATTTCCCACAGGCCTTCAATGAACGGGCATACGCCAGATGGCAAGAAGCCAATTGTAAACGCATCGGCGACTTGTTTGATGAGCACGGCTTACTAGACTGTACAGGGATGCAACACGACTTTGGACTACCAGATTCGGAGCGCTGGTGCTACATAGCAGTACAACATTGGGTAACATCACTGTCAGTAAGACCCTACGCGAGCAGGAAGCTCACTCCATTCGAGCGCTGGCTCCTGTCCAAACGAGATGACCATCGACTACTATGAGATATATATACATTCTTAAATACTGTCACCAACCCCTCACACACGCCCGCCAGGAAAAGATGGGAGGTAGAATGCGAACGACACTTCACGGAAAAAGAGTGGACAGACATTTTACACCGCACGCGCACATCAGCCACCAGCGCCTCTGGTAAAGAAACACTGCTAAAAACTGTCCATTACTGGTACTATACCCCAGCTCGCTTAGACCAGTGTCAGCGAGGGAAAGATGGTAAATGCTGGCGGCATTGCAACCATTCAGGCATGCTCGTTCACCTGATGTGGCACTTTCCCAAGTTTCACTGCTATTGGACGGATGTCCTGGCAGATATTGATCAAATGTTCCACACAGAGATATCCCGCTTCCCCAGTTACATCTTATTAGGTCTACCCAATGTCCAAACATACCCACTTCATTCCATTAGGGGGAAGGCCATCACTTTGGCCATTTCCAAATGGGGCACAGACACTGTTCCAACGCACACAGACTGGCTGCATAAGCTTTGGGACCTATTAGGTATGGAAATGTTAACAGCAGCAATAACCCACACCTTACCCAAATTCGAGAAAACATGGGGAACGTGCATCAAACACCTATCTGACACTTATCGCGAACTCACCTGCCCAACATATCTATGGGTCCTTCGTCTCACGCCCACAGCTCTAACCGACAATCAGGGTGCCAATACGAATGGGTGATGACAGACTCTAAAGGTACTATTATGAAGTGCATGATTTATTTTTCCGGTTTACCCCTCCCACTCCCCTACTATCCTCTTCTGTCTTATGTTACCTCGCAGGCCCTTGGATGTAGGCGGAGGTTGTTGTAACTTTTCAAAACAATAAAATGATACAATCGTAAACTAGTCAGGTGCCTCGCTTTTGGCATTAACATAAACATAGGACTGACAATGTTTAGTTGCACGGCAGCTCCATCTTAGAGTGTAGTATTTCACAATACAGTACTTCTGTACTTTTTTCAAACTATACTTGAATTTCATTTAAAGTCGACATTCTGATATTTGTTTATACAGTTTTATAAGAATGTGCATTTGTTTATTCCACTGTAGCCTTTAAGCGCTTAATCATTAGATCATTTTTAATCATTTTTTAAACAATGACTATCCCGCCCAAGTGAGCAATGGCTTTTACTAATTACACAATCTTGAATTCATTCATTCCTTGTTTCATTCCCTAATGGGCCTTTGATTGACTTTACTATTTTCACGTAAAGACTGTTACTTTTCATGATGCTATGCGCTTGGCTTCCCATTTATTCCTTTCTAGTCCACTTTTAAAAGAATGATTTATACTTTGTAAATAATAAAGCTTATAAGAGCCAAACCGACTTGTGCCATTGTCTGCTCTCTAATTTCAAAATGCTTGATATGGATGTGAAGTTTAACACAATTGTAGAAAATTAAAAACCTTTCCTTAAAAAATACTTCTCTCTGCGATCTTCTGGAATTAGCTGCAAGGAATAAACGTAAAACTGTGAGGTTATAGGTGTACAAAGAGCTCTTTCCTTGATGTATTTTCTGAAAGTCTCTCGCTACTGGGTATGTGTTGTCTGCATTTTTTATAGCTCATAGATGTTGAAGAATGCGTTTATGAGCCTGTAATTTAGTGCTTCCAATGTACCATTTTGAGCATGGATACGATAATGCATATATCGCATATTCAGTTTTGCATGTGAGTGTTTTCTTTATCTTGATTCTTTTCCCTAGGGGGTGATTAATTCAGACATATTTTTCCCATTTGCACCGGCTTTACACCTAGTGCATAAAAACCTGGGCTTGGCCGTAACCATGTTTGGCGGCTAGTCGTGACATTACTGTTGACTAAGACATCTCTCATTGATTTGGCCCTTTTAAATGTTATTTGTGGTTTAGTTGTCATGTCATTTCCTAATATGGGATCTTTTCTAACTAGGTGCCAGTGCTTATTTAATGCTTTACCCAACTGTAAATGTCTGGTATTAAATGAGGTAATAAAGCTGACTGTTTGCTCCTTTTTGGGATCATTGATGATTGTTTTTGTCAAACAATAAATCCTCCCTTTTGGCTGCTGCCACTCTTTTTTGTGCCTTTTCTAACATGTCCTCCGTGTGCCCCCTTTCTTTCAATCTAGATACCATGTTAATCTGTATTTGCTTGAAATGATCTTCCTCACTGTAAATGCTTTTTGCTCTTAAAAGTTCATCACCAAATGGTATATTGTTTTTGAGTGATTGCGGGTGAAAGCTGTATGCGTGCAGTATACTGTTACCTACTGTTACCTGCTGTAGGTTTTCTGAAAACTGTGGTAGTGAGTTTTGATTTTTTTATCTCAATCTTTACATCTAAAAAGTCAATTTGTTGTTTGCTTATTACACTTGTAAAATTGAAGTTGAGACTGTTCTGATTAAGTTCTTCCACAAATAGTCTCGCTGTCTCTTCATCACCTTTCCACAATGTAAAGATATTGTCAATGTAACGAACCCACAAAATGATATGTTCTGACCATTTGCTCAAACATGATCCATTGAGCGCCTGCTCGTCCCACCAGCCCATGTGAAGATTTGCAAAGCTAGGAGCGAAGCAGGTGCCCATCAAAGTCCCTCTTAACTATTGAAACAATTCACCATTAAACAAGAAAATGTTTTCAGTAAAACACCTTTCCATCATGTTCAAAATCATATTGTTATGTTCATAGAACTTGATTGCTCTTGCTCTCAAGAAGTGTTATGTGGCTAACAGACTATCTCTATGTCTGATACTAGTGTAAAGCGATGTTACATCTAGTGTCATCATTACCATCCCTTCTTCCCATGTGACATCAAAAATTCTCTTGAGAAAGTCTGTTGTATCTTTAATATACGAGGGGAGATTTTTTACTAGTGGTTGCAAAAAATGGTCAACATATACTGAGGCATTTTCAAAAAGACTATCAATAGCTGCCACTATCGGCCTCCCTGGTGGTTTCATTCTGTCTTTATGGATCTTAGGGATCAAATAGAATATGGGTATTTTTGGGTCAATGTTTTTAATGAAGCTCCATTCGTCCCAGTTTAATAACCACAGAAGAAGTAATCACAGTGAGATCAACAGCAGATGAATTAGGAGTAGATATCTATGACAGCATGTTGACACAATACAAACCAAGATCTGTTTACTCATGATGCCTAAAGATTCTTTGGATATTTTTTGGGGTCTGGTAATTGCAGATCTGAAGAAGCTATCCATAGAATCCAGCCAAAGATTCAAAAGAAAAAATTTGAACCAAACATGCATGTATAATGTGATGAAAAAGTAAAAAACAGGAAGGATGTAGTGGTACTCTCATCAGACAATGGGGGGCAATATTGTATTGTGGCCTCTTAACATATATGTAAGTGAGGCCAAGAGACAAATGAGTAATAGGGAGTGTTATTGTAAAGTTACCCAAACCAACATCAAAGGAATCAAGATTAAATTTCATGAGGATTTATCAAGATGGAGAGGGGTGGGATTGATAACGCAAAGAGGTATACAAGTATTTGAAGGTAGAACATCCCAGAATCCCCATACTATATCTTATCTCAAAGGTACATAAAAATGTCCTGAATCCCTCTGGCAGACCAATAATATCAGCCATAGGAAGTCTGTTTGAGAACACATCACGGTATATAGATTATTTCCTTCAGGAACATGTGCACAACCTACCTTCCTTCCTATTGGACACAGTTGACTTTTTATGCAGGATATATGACATTGTGTGGGATGAATCCTATGTCTTCGTGACCAAGGATGTCACTGCGCTGTATACTAGTATTTCACATGAAGGCGGCATAAGAGCATTAAAGCATTATTTAGGGACTAGACCTATTCATTTACATCAACACACATAAATGCGTCTACAAATGACACAATGGTGCCTACAAAACAACTTTTTCCAATTTGGACAAGAAATATATAGGCAGGTCAGAGGGACAGCTATTGGCACCTGTTTTGCCCCCAGTTATGCTAATTTGTATATGGGCTGGTGGGAGGAGCAGGTGCTTGCCATTGACTATGCACAAGAATGGTCAGAAAATGTAGTCCTATGGACTCGATTCATAGATTACTTGTTCATACTATGAAAGGGCACACCAGAATCAGAAAGATCTTTTGCAGATAAAAAAAAACAAAACAATTTAAATATCTCTTTCACATTGAGCATAAGTCCAACAGAGGTACACTTTCTGGACCTTATCATTTTTGTGAAGGATAATCAAATCCATACCAAAACATTCAGAAAGCCCACTGCAGGAAATTCGATACTCCATGCCAGTAGTTTCCACCATACCAAATTGAAGAACAGAATCCCCTATGCGGAGAATCTCCACATGAGGAGGAACTGTAGTGACGATAACACACTAGAGAAGGTGCAGATGGAACTAAACAATAGATTCCAAGCTAGAGTTTATAAACAGTGTGTTCTAGACATAGCACAAAGAAAAGCCAACCAAAAACAGAGAGAGACACTCCTGTTTAAGAAAGAGAGGAACAAAACAGCCGGTCCGGGGCCAATAAGAATGATCACTGGGTATTCTGTTTATCATCAGAAGTTCAGAGGGATTCTATTAAAGCATTGGAGCCTTATCAAGAGTGACCTGATGATAGGTCCCACAGTACCCAGGAGCCCACTGGTAACCTACAGGAGGGCGAAATCCATGCATAATGAACTTGTAGCAAGTAGCCCAGAAATGTGCCCAAGCGAATCATGGCTAAGAGGGAGTCCAGGATTCCAACGTTGCCAAGGTGTAAAGCCTGTAAATATGGGTGAAACACCAAGGAGTTTAGATCACCTTTACTCAACTCACCGCTCACTATACGCATTGCTTACAGCTGTAGAAGTGAATATGTTGTGTATGTACTGCAATGCTCATGCCCAAAAATCTATGTAGGAAGCACAATACACATGGTTCATGTCAGGATATTGCAACATTTAAGAGCCATAACCAATGAAGACAGGAGCTACCCAGTTGCCCACCACATCCATGAGACACATGGGGGAAATGCAACTAATTTGGTATATTTTGCTATAAACTCAATTCTGAAAAATGCCAGAGGGGGCAACAGGGAACTCCAATTGAGGAGAATTAGAGTCCGTTACGTAATCATCTTAAACAGCAGATACCTACAGGTTTAAATTCGGACGAAGATTTTTTTTATTCATTTATAATCCGCTAATGATACCTCCCACCCCCTTAGAATAAGCCAAGAGTATATTGTTTTAGAGTAAAACATAGAAATCATGTTTTGTGAGAACACTGTGTAGAAATTTCTTTCAATTTATGTTGAATTTATCTATAAATCAGTGTGCATAAAAATGAAGGTGGTTCTCCCTTGCTGTTTAGACAAGTAAATAACGTATGCGGTGTAGTGGGGAGGACAGGTGAAGCAGACACCGAATTTGAGAATTTAGCCCATTGGGGACATGGTGTCTGTTAACCCACTAGGGATAAAACTTTCCTCATAAGGAACCTGTCTATTCCCCTCAGAGCAGAAGTTAAGGAAGTAGTCCATCTCAGCCTGAGTAATTTCTTAAGCCAACAATGGCGGCAACAGGGATTAAAACAGTATTGTATTGAGGACACAATATTAATGAGACATTAATGTTTAAAAAACAAATTAAAAGATTGCATGCAAATAATGTGAATGCAGACAAATTTTCTTTTGTTTATGAACAATTCAAAATTCAACATAGAAGTGAACAAAAGATTAACTATGTTAATTTCATGGCATTAGAGTTTTTTATGTCAATTGAAAGGAGAAGTAAATGCAAAGAATGAAATGAAATTCTTATTGTGATTTAAGTTGAAACAATATGTGAGTGATTAAGCATTGAACATTTTTATAGTGAGGAAATGTGACATAAGAAATGAGAATATGTCTTTTGTGTTCATGCTGATTCACATGGTTTCCATGACAGCATATATAGCAGTCTTAATGGCGTCCACGCTATGTGAGCAAGGTGGTGCAAACCACCGAAACGCGTCAGAGCCTTCTGCAATAAAAACTTGAAAATCAACCCCAGTGGTGTCGTTCCCTGTTTGAAAGATGGAGCAGGAGTGGTTGTACATATATATACAATATTACATTTCTTTATTGGTTTTAAAATGTAACCATATAAACAACAGTAGGAACAGGACTGAGGTACCCAAACACTCCTGCGTTGCCCTCATAGTCCAAAGGTGAAAGAGAGAATCATGGCATAAGAAAATGCTTTACAACAATACCCTAACCTATAAACCCATATATGCACTGATCCTTCACCCCGGGAGAGGTGAACAAAGCATAAGCACACCATTGTCCCCTCACCCACCAATTAAGTACCTGTACAATATTGAGAAAAAACAACACAACTCAGTGCGCCCTCATCACGCTACATAGCCATGCGCTTTGATGCAGTGCTGAGAGCCCCAGCTCCATGTCCAGTGAAGAAGCTTGAAGAGGTATACAGCAGGGCACTTAGGGGGGTCTCAGGTTCTTTTTCACCTCCAGGTTACTGAGGTAGCAGTCCCAGCACAACAACCCATGCACAGAGCCACCCCTCCTGCGGGACTCTGCCAGCACATCAGATTCAGCCTTCGCCCACTTTACAGTATACAGAGTCAACCCTTTATCTCCGGGGCAGCCGATGACTTCCAAGCCATGGCAATTTGCCTCTTGTACAGTATGAATGCCAAATCAATGAACCTGTGAAGGTATTTGTCACCCTTGGTTCTCGGCCTTAAGCCCAACAAGCAAGATTCGAGAGTGGACACCACCACACCCTCAACCAGTGTGGAGGTAGTCTGCGCAACCTTATGCTATGCCTGCCTGACCACCGAGCATCTCCAAACCATATAAAGAAAGTCTGCATCGAACACCCCACATCTGGGGCACCCAGAATGGGCGGCTGGGTACAGGCGTGTGATACGTTGTTGTGTCAGGTATGTTTGATGGACATAGTTAAATTAGGTAAAATGAAAGTGCAGGTTGCAAGAGAACCCCTTGACCTGTTGCAGGGCCCGGGTCTATTGTGTATCTGAAAAGCACAGATGGAGGGCCAGCAACCACCGTTCGCAGACCCGCACATCGACCGTGTGGTGTGAAGTAAGTAATTCTATATAAAGGGCCATTATTACTTTACACACACTGCCACATGACAGCACTGTGTGGAGTGGCAATGCTATAGGAGGTTCATCACGCCCCTGCCCCCAGTAGGCAATGATCGCATGCCAAACAGCAATATAGGTAAAAAAAGAAATTTCTCCCCGGCACCCCGTAAGTGTCAATGAGCTATGTGAAGGGCAGAAAAGCTCCCTCCGCATACAATCCCCAGTGAACACTATGCCCGCCTCTCTCCAGCGCATGAGGTCATGGTGGCAACTGACTTCCTGCATAGCTGCCATGTGCCAAACCGGGATCAACGGCAAGCATGGGGGGGGTGGGTCCCTGTCCCCCTCCCCTGCACATACCTCTGCCAACAGGGCCGGGCAATCCTCATCTGGTGCTATTCACATCAGAGGTGAAGCTCAGAAGTGGACAACCAGGTAAATATATGCATCCTATCTAGAGGCCGATCCACATCCGCCCTCTCCAAGCAAGAAGATGTTCCAAGTCACCGCAGCGGCCACTGCAATTGCGCTTCCCCATAGTATAGCTTATAATTAGGGGCTCCCAGGCCACCCTCCTGCAGGGACCGGTAAAGTCTAGTAAGAGCCACCCGGCGCCTGCACGTGCCCCATATCAATTCCAAGAGAAGCCTATTCAAGTCAGCAAAGAAGCGCACAGGAAGTATAAGTGGAAGGGCCCCAAAGAAGTACCAGAGTCATGGCAGAATGAACATCTTGGAAACCGCCACCCAGCCCAGAGGAGAAAGTAGTCATGACAACCAGAACGGAATAAACTGGCAGACTGAGCCCAGTGCTTTATAGGCATTCCCCTCTGATAGATCAGCGTCCGAATGATAAATTTGAATACCCAGATATTTAAAGGTATTAAATTGCCACAGGAGTCGAGTCCAGGGCAGCCCATCCCTGTCGGCCTCCAGAACCTGGCGCAATGGGAACAAAAAAGACTTTGCTCAGTTCACCCCAAGGCCCTACAGAGCCCTGAAATCATCCAGCAATGACATCAGCCCTGGGAGTGAGGCCCCAACATTGTGCAGATAAATCAGTGCATCATCAGCATAAAACAAAACTATATGCACAGGAAGTATAAGTGGAAGCTGCACACCATGCGCTGCTATTCCCCATTGCTGTGCCTGCGTTCGCAGAGCCCAGGCCAACGGCTCCATGGCCAAGGCAAAAATCATTGGGGACATAGGACAGCCTTGTCTGGTGCCCTAGTGGACATCGAATCTGTCTGATATCAGCTGCCCTATCTTGACTCTCGCCACCAGACGCTCATATAAAACACATACCCAACCAAGGTATCCTGTTCATTTCCATCAGTTTCATAAATAAATGGTCCCACCCCAGGGTATAAAAAGCCTGTTCGATGTCAAAGGATACCACCACCAGTGTAGTCAAGCCCTCCAGGTCAGCCGTCATCAGATGCAGGAGTTGTTGAATATTAAGGAAGGTGTTACGGTATAGGATGAACCCGTTCTGATCAATGTGCACTAGGGCACTGACCACGGGGAGCAGTCTGTTTGCCAGCACCTTCCCCAGGATCTTGAAATGAAGATTCAGTAATGACAAGGGCTGGTATGAACGGACATCCAGGGGGGTTTCGCAAAATGAGTTCTGCAAAAACCCACATTCCCACGCTTCGTTGTACACCTCCAGTAGCTTTGGAGACAGGGATATGCTAAATGTGGCGTAATATTCTATGGGGAGGCCGTCCATCTCCGGGGTTTTACTGCGCACTATTTGAGAGATGGCCGCACGGATCTCTTCCAACTGGAGAGGAGCATCCAATTCCTCAATCAATCAATCAATCAAGCATTTGTATAGCGCGCTACTCACCCGGAGGGTCTCAAGGCGCTAGGGGGAGGGGGGTCCGCTACTGTTCGAACAGCCAGGTCTTGAGTTGCTTCCTGAAGGAGAGGTGGTCTTGGGTCAGGCGGAGGTGGATGGGTAGGGAGTTCCACGTCTTGGCAGCCAGGTAGGAGAAGGATCTTCCTCCCGTTGTGGCTCTTCGGATGCGGGGGACGGCGGCGAGGGCGTGGTTGGTCGATCGTAGCTGGCGGGTGGGAGTGTAGAAGGTCAGACGGTCGTTGAGGTATCTGGGGCCTTGGTTGTGGAGAGCTTTGTGTGCGTGGGTGAGGAGTCGGAACGTGATTCTCTTGCTGACGGGGAGCCAGTGCAGGTCTCTCAGGTGTCCGGCGATGTGGCTGTGTCGGGGGATGTCCAGGATGAGTCGAGCTGAGGCGTTCTGGATGCGTTGGAGTCTTTTCTGAAGTTTGGCTGTGGTTCCGGCGTAGAGGGAGTTGCCGTAGTCCAGTCGGCTGGTGACGAGGGCCTGGGTGACCGTCTTCCTGGTTTCGTTGGGGATCCACCGGAAGATCTTCCGCAGCATGCGTAGGATGTTGAAGCAAGACGAGGAGACGGCGTTGACTTGTCTGGTCATTGAGAGGGAGGAGTCCAGGATGAAGCCCAGGTTGCGTGCGTGGTCCGTTGGTTTGGGTGCGTTGCCCAGGGCAGGGGGCCACCAGGAGTCGTCCCAGGCGGAGGGTGATGATCCTAGGATGAGGACTTCCGTCTTATCTGAGTTCAGTTTCAGGCGGCTGTTCCTCATCCACTCGGCTACGTCCTTCATCCCTTCATGTAGGTTGGTTTTGGCGGTTGTGGGGTCGTTGGTGAGGGAGAGGATCAGCTGGGTGTCGTCGGCGTAGGAGATGATGTTGAGGTTGTGTTGGCATGCGATGGCTGCGAGGGGCTCATGTAGACGTTGAAGAGGGTGGGGCTGAGTGATGATCCTTGTGGTACGCCGCAGATGACTTCGGTGGCCTCGGAACTGAACGGGGGAGGCGGACTCTCTGGGTTCTTCCGGCGAGGAAGGAGATGATCCACTCCAGTGCCTTCTCTTGGATTCCGACGTTGTTCAGGCGTTGCACTAGGGTGCGGTGGCAGACTGTGTCGAACGCTGCGGAGAGGTCCAGGAGGATGAGGGCCGCTGTTTCCCCGTTGTCGAGCAGGGCTCGGATGTCGTCGGTGGCTGCGATGAGGGCGGTCTCGGTGCTGTGGTTGGCCCGGAAGCCGGACTGTGAGTGGTCGAGGGATCCATTCGTCTCGATGAAGGCGGCCAGTTGTCTGTTGACGGTCTTCTCGATGACTTTGGCAGGAAAAAGGAAGGAGCGAGATGGGGCGGTAGTTTTTGAGGTCGGTGGGGTCCGCTGACGGTTTCTTCAGTAGGGCGCAGAGTTCGGCGTGCTTCCAGCTCTCTGGGAAGGTGGCGGTGTCGAAGGAGGTGTTGATGATGTCCCGGAGGTGGGGTGCGATGACGGCGTCGGCCTTGTTGAAGATGTGGTGAGGGCAGGGGTCGGTTGGTGATCCGGAGTGGATGGAGTTCATCGTGCGGATAGTGTCTTCGGTGTTGATCGGGGTCCAGGCTCGGAGGGTGGAGGTGGGGGACGTTGGAACGGTTGTAGGGTACGTCGGCTGTGTGCTGAAACTGTTGTGTATGTCTGCGATCTTGCTGTGGAAGAACGAGGCGAGCGAGTTGCAGAGGTCTTGCGAGGGGGTGATGTCGTTGTTTCCGGCGCTGGGGTTCGAGAGCTCTTTGACGATGATGAAGAGTTCCTTGATGTTGTGGGCGTTGTTGTCCAGTCGTTCCTTGAATGCGGTTTTCTTGGTGGTGTGGATCAGCTGGTGGTGTTTTCGGGTGGCGTGTTTGAGGGTGGTCATGTTGTCTGCAGTCGGGTCTCTGCGCCATGCTTTCTCGAGGGCCCGGCAGTTCTTCTTGGATTTCTTGAGTTCGTCGGTGAACCAGGGTGCTTTCTTGTTGCCGGGTCTGATTGGGGGTCTTCAATGGGGCGAGGATGTCAGCGCAGTTGGTGATCCATCTTGTGAGGTTGCTGGCGGCTTGGTTGGGGTTCGTTGAGCTGGCGGGAGGGTTCTGGCTCAGGGATGTGGTGAGTTGGTCGGTGGTGATCTTGTTCCAGCTTCTGCGCGGGAGCTGTTGCGGGTGGTGGTGCGTGGTGGTCCTGCTGAAGCTGAAGTGGACGCAGCTGTGGTCTGTCCAGTGGAGTCCGGTGGTGTGGCTGAAGGAGATGTCCTTGCTGGAGGAGAAGACGGGGTCAAGCGTGTGGCCGGCGTGGTGTGTGGGGGTGGTCACCAGTTGCTTGAGTCCGAGGTTGGCGAGGTTGTCCAGCAATCGTTGTTGTTCTCTAGGTGGAAGTTGAGGTCCCCAAGGAGGATGCAGTTGGCCGAGAGGAGGGCGTGCGGGCTGATGAGGTCGGCGATGTCTTCGCTGAATTGTGTGCGTGGTCCTGGGGGTCTGTAGATGAGGGTGCCTCTGAGGGTGGTCCTGGGGTCGGTGTGTATCTGGAAGTGCAGGTCTTCGCCGGCTGTGAAGGTGTCGTCGGAGTTGGTCGTAATGCGGATGGTGTTCTTGTGGACGATGGCGATGCCTCCTCCGGTCTGGTTGGCGCGGTCCTTTCGGGTGATCTTGTATCCGTCCGGGATGGCGATGGCGATGTCGGGCGCTGAGGAGGCGTTCATCCATGTTTCCGTGAGGAAAGCGACGTCTGGTGATGTGGAGTCGAGCAGGTTCCAAAGTTCCACGGCGTGTCTGTGGACGGAGCGGGTGTTGAGCAGGATGCACTTCAGGTGGTTGCTGCTGGTGCTCGGCGTGGCGGGTGCGGTGCAGGTCCGGAGGCAGGAGAACTTGCAAGATTGGCAGGCGAAGGGTCCGTGGGTGCGTCCTGGGGTGGCACGGTGGCAGCCGGGGATTCGGCCGGTGTTGAGTGCGTTGAGGGTGGCGGTGTCGTAGGTCCGGTGGGTGGGTTGGCTGCTGCGGGGGCCAGGGGTTCTGGCGCTGGGCGCGGTCCAGTCGCGGACGGGCGCAGACGGGCTTGCCTTAGCGCGCCTTCGGCGCGCCAGCGGCGCGACCGCGCAGCGGCCGCCATTTATGGGGAGGTGAGAGGGAGGAGCAGCTGGGAGGCGGGGAGGCAGGGGCAGCGAATGGGCAGTCAGGGGGCGGGCCGCAGGGAGCGCAGCGGCGGGAATGGCGAGAGGCAACGGGGGTACAGAAGGAAAAAAAGGGGCGAGAAAACAGACAAATGCGGGCACAGTACAAAAGGGGCAACAGGGGTACAGAAGGAAAAAAAGGGGCGAGAAAACAGACAAATGCGGGCACAGTACAAATGGGGCAACGGGGGTACAGAAGGAAAAAGGGAAGGGCGTTCTTACCAGCAGCAGCGGGCGGACAACACAGGCGGAGCTGTGTGGCGGGGGGAGCGACCTACCTGGCGAGGTCAAGGGTCGCTCTCCTCACCGCGCAGCGGCCGCCATTTATGGGGAGGTGGGAGGGAGGAGCAGCTGGGAGGCGGGAGGCGGGGGCAGCGAATGGGCAGTCAGGGGCGGGGCCGCAGGGACGCAGCGGCGGGAATGGCGAGAGGCAACGGGGGTACAGAAGGAAAAAAGGGGCGAGAAAACAGACAAATGCGGGCACAGTACAAATGGGGCAACGGGGGTACAGAAGGAAAAAAAGGGGTGAGAAAACAGACAAATGCGGGCACAGTACAAATGGGGCAACGGGGGTACAGAAGGAAAAAAAGGGGCGAGAAAACAGACAAATGCGGGCACAGTACAAAAGGGGCAACGGGGTACAGAAGGAAAAAAAGGGGCGAGAAAACAGACAAATGCGGGCACAGTACAAATGGGGCAACGGGGGTGCAGAAGGAAAAAAAGGGGCGAGAAAACAGACAAATGCGGGCACAGTACAAATGGGGCAACGGGGGTACAGAAGGAGAAAAAGGGGCGAGAAAACAGACAAATGCGGGCACAGTACAAATGGGGCAACGGGGGTACAGAAGGAAAAAGGGAAGGGCGTTCTTACCAGCAGCAGCGGGCGAACAACACAGGCGGAGCTGTGTGGCGGGGGGAGCAACCTACCTGGTGAGGTCAAGGGTCGCTCTCCTCACCGCGCAGCGGCCGCCATTTATGGGGAGGTGGGAGGGAGGAGCAGCTGGGAGGCGGGAGGCAGGGGCAGCGAATGGGCAGTCAGGGGCGGGGCCGCAGGGACGCAGCGGCGGGAATGGCGAGAGGCAACGGGGGTACAGAAGAAAAAAAAGGGGCGAGAAAACAGACAAATGCGGGCACAGTACAAAAGGGGCAACGGGGGTACAGAAGGAAAAAAGGGGCGAGAAAACAGACAAATGCGGGCACAGTACAAATGGGGCAACGGGGGTACAGAAGGAAAAAGGGAAGGGCGTTCTTACCAGCAGCAGCGGGCGGACAACACAGGCGGAGCTGTGTGGCGGGGGAGCGACCTACCTGGCGAGGTCAAGGGTCGCTCTCCTCACCGCGCAGCGGCCGCCATTTATAGGGAGGTGGGAGGGAGGAGCAGCTGGGAGGCGGGAGGCAGGGGCAGCGAATGGGCAGTCAGGGGCGGGGCCGCAGGGACGCAGCGGCGGGAATGGCGAGAGGCAACGGGGGTACAGAAGGAAAAAAAGGGGCGAGAAAACAGACAAATGCGGGCACAGTACAAATGGGGCAACGGGGGTACAGAAGGAAAAAAGGGGCGAGAAAACAGACAAATGCGGGCACAGTACAAATGGGGCAACGGGGTACAGAAGGAAAAAAGGGGCGAGAAAACAGACAAATGCGGGCACAGTACAAAAGGGGCAACGGGGGTACAGAAGGAAAAAAAGGGCGAGAAAACAGACAAATGCGGGCACAGTACAAATGGGGCAACGGGGGTGCAGAAGGAAAAAAAGGGGCGAGAAAACAGACAAATGCGGGCACAGTACAAATGGGGCAACGGGGGTAGAGAAGGAGAAAAAGGGGCGAGAAAACAGACAAATGCGGGCACAGTACAAATGGGGCAACGGGGGTACAGAAGGAAAAAGGGAAGGGCGTTCTTACCAGCAGCAGCGGGCGGACAACACAGGCGGAGCTGTGTGGCGGGGGAGCGACCTACCTGGCGAGGTCAAGGGTCGCTCTCACTCACCGCGCAGCGGCCGCCATTTATGGGGAGGTGGGAGGGAGGAGCAGCTGGGAGGCGGGAGGCAGGGGCAGCGAATGGGCAGTCAGGGAGGCGGGGCCGCAGGGACGCAGCGGCGGGAATGGCGAGAGGCAACGGGGGTACAGAAGGAAAAAAAGGGGCGAGAAAACAGACAAATGCGGGCACAGTACAAAAGGGGCAACGGGGGTACAGAAGGAAAAAAAGGGGCGAGAAAACAGACAAATGCGGGCACAGTACAAATGGGGCAACGGGGGTACAGAAGGAAAAAGGGAAGGGCGTTCTTACCAGCAGCAGCGGGCGGACAACACAGGCGGAGCTGTGTGGCGGGGGGAGCGACCTACCTGGCGAGGTCAAGGGTCGCTCTCCTCACCGCGCAGCGGCCGCCATTTATGGGGAGGTGGGAGGGAGGAGCAGCTGGGAGGCGGGAGGCAGGGGCAGCGAATGGGCAGTCAGGGGGGCGGGGCCACAGGGGACGCAGCGGCGGGAATGGCGAGAGGCAACGGGGGTACAGAAGGAAAAAAGGGGCGAGAAAACAGACAAATGCGGGCACAGTACAAATGGGGCAACGGGGGTACAGAAGGAAAAAAAGGGGCGAGAAAACAGACAAATGCGGGCACAGTACAAATGGGGCAACGGGGGTACAGAAGGAAAAAAAGGGGCGAGAAAACAGACAAATGCGGGCACAGTACAAAAGGGGCAACGGGGGTACAGAAGGAAAAAAGGGGCGAGAAAACAGACAAATGCGGGCACAGTACAAATGGGGCAACGGGGTGCAGAAGGAAAAAAAAGGGGCGAGAAAACAGACAAATGCGGGCACAGTACAAATAGGGCAACGGGGGTACAGAAGGAAAAAAAGGGGCGAGAAAACAGACAAATGCCGGCACAGTACAAATGGGGCAACGGGGGTACAGAAGGAAAAAGGGAAGGGCGTTCTTACCAGCAGCAGCGGGCGGACAACACAGGCGGAGCTGTGTGGCGGGGGGAGCGACCTACCTGGCGAGGTCAAGGGTCGCTCTCTCACCGCGCAGCGGCCGCCATTTATGGGGAGGTGGGAGGGAGGAGCAGCTGGGAGGCAGGAGGCAGGGGCAGCGAATGGGCAGTCAGGGGGGCGAGGCCGCAGGGGACGCAGCGGCGGGAATGGCGAGAGGCAACGGGGGTACAGAAGGAAAAAAAGGGGCGAGAAAACAGACAAATGCGGGCACAGTACAAAAGGGGCAACGGGGGTACAGAAGGAAAAAAAGGGGCGAGAAAACAGACAAATGCGGGCACAGTACAAATGGGGCAACGGGGGTACAGAAGGAAAAAGGGAAGGGCGTTCTTACCAGCAGCAGCGGGCGGACAACACAGGCGGAGCTGTGTGGCGGGGGGAGCGACCTACCTGGCGAGGTCAAGGGTCGCTCTCCTCACCGCGCAGCGGCCGCCATTTATGGGGAGGTGGGAGGGAGGAGCAGCTGGGAGGCGGGAGGCAGGGGCAGTGAATGGGCAGTCAGGGGGGCGGGGCCGCAGGGGACGCAGCGGCGGGAATGGCGAGAGGCAACGGGGGTACAGAAGGAAAAAAAGGGGCGAGAAAACAGACAAATGCGGGCACAGTACAAATGGGGCAACGGGGGTACAGAAGGAAAAAAAGGGCGAGAAAACAGACAAATGCGGGCACAGTACAAATGGGGCAACGGGGTACAGAAGGAAAAAAAGGGGCGAGAAAACAGACAAATGCGGGCACAGTACAAAAGGGGCAACGGGGGTACAGAAGGAAAAAAAGGGCGAGAAAACAGACAAATGCGGGCACAGTACAAATGGGGCAACGGGGGTGCAGAAGGAAAAAAGGGGCGAGAAAACACAAATGCGGGCACAGTACAAATGGGGCAACGGGGGTACAGAAGGAAAAAAAGGGGCGAGAAAACAGACAAATGCGGGCACAGTACAAATGGGGCAACGGGGGTACAGAAGGAAAAAGGGAAGGGCGTTCTTACCAGCAGCAGCGGGCGGACAACACAGGCGGAGCTGTGTGGCGGGGGAGCGACCTACCTGGCGAGGTCAAGGGTCGCTCTCCTCACCGCGCAGCGGCCGCCATTTATGGGGAGGTGGGAGGGAGGAGCAGCTGGGAGGCGGGAGGCAGGGGCAGCGAATGGGCAGTCAGGGAGGCGGGGCCGCAGGGGACGCAGCGGCGGGAATGGCGAGAGGCAACGGGGGTACAGAAGGAAAAAAAGGGGCGAGAAAACAGACAAATGCGGGCACAGTACAAAAGGGGCAACGGGGGTACAGAAGGAAAAAAAGGGGCGAGAAAACAGACAAATGCGGGCACAGTACAAATGGGGCAACGGGGTACAGAAGGAAAAAGGGAAGGGCGTTCTTACCAGCAGCAGCGGGCGGACAACACAGGCGGAGCTGTGTGGCGGGGGGAGCGACCTACCTGGCGTAAAGGATTGAGGCGAGGGAGTGTGAGATCCGGCAGGTAACCACACAGGCCGTCCAAAGGAGTGCTCACCGCAGACACATAAAGGGAGTGATAAAATTCAACAAAAGCATCATTAAAGCCCCCGTGGGTGTCAATGTCCATCCCCCCATCCAATTGAATCGCTCCAAGGGGTAATCGTGTCTGATCAGTGTGGAGCAGCCAATCCAGCCTCCTACCGGCATGGTCACCCTCACCACTCAGGCAGGCAAGGTAGTGCTTGTAGTTGTGCTTCTCCAGGCAAGCTTTGAGCTCCCTGTGGTCCACATGCAACTGCAACAATTGCTCAGTCTTTTTGGTGTACGGTGGCAGGTCAAGTTCCAGTTGTCGCAAGGCCCGCTCCCCCCTCTGTCGCCCTGGAGGATGCGGAGCCCTCATTGAGTTTGAGGTATTGAGCTAGGTGCATGGCCAAGGTTTCGGGGAAGGGAGCAACCTGCAGTGATTTGGCTGTAAGCCTCCATGTCAGTATGTGGGGGAATACCCCCACTGCACCACCATCAGCAATGGCCAATGGTCGGAGAGCGTGCTCGCCAAGTATTTCATACAGAGGATTGAGGTGCCCAGGGATTCATTACACAGGAAATGGTCTAACTGAGTATAGATCCCATGTATCGGGGAGCAAAAGGAGGACTCACTGCCCACAGAGTGCTGGGGGTTCCACATATCATGTATCCTATGACTAGCCATTCAGTCCCAGAAGTGTTGCATGGTCCTGCAACAGGTAGCAACCTCCAATGATGGGGCAGAACGGTCCCTGCCAATGTCCATTGCACAATTAAAATCTCCAACCCAAATAGTAGGAGTGTGTGCGTCATGGTAGAGAGCCGGGGTCAACCAATCAAAGAAGGTGGAATGCCCAGCGTTGGGTGCATAAATAGTCAGTATCACTAGAGGCCTGCCATATAGCCACCCCTCTACTACCACTTATCCGCTCTCCGCATCTACCCTATGTGATCCGTGCACGAACGAAACCTCCGGAGCTATCCTTAAATGGGCTCCCGGCATAGGCTGGGCTGTGGTGCTGTACACCTGACCTCTCCATTTCAAGTAGAGATTGCGCAATATTGTGTGCACCAAGTGTGTCTTGTGTGCACCAAGTGTGTCTTCTGTAAGAAGGCGACCAGTATGTGTCGACGTTTAAGGTATGTAAGAATATGTATCGCTTAGAAGGAGTGGCCATGTCCTGCACATTCCACATCAGAAAAGCATACTATAGGGTCATCATTTTCACAGGTGTTCCCATGTAAATTGTGTAGAGTCAGGTGGCTGTCAAAGGCCCCACTCCCCACAAGTGGCAGCCCCACACAGTAGGGCCGTCTCATTCCCCTACCAGAGTGTACGGATATATTATCGGTGTTGAGGACAGGCAGGCAAGCGTGTAGGTATAACTTCGATAGCACAACAACTGCAAAAACAACAGCTCCCACCTCGCCCTGTGTTTGAGCAGTCCCCCAATGCTCGGCCATACAGATACAACAAATAGAAAAATGCAATAACAAACCTAAACACAACTCTCAAGTCCATTAATGGTATAGTGGGGTGTGACAAGCCGTAGGTAATGATATCCGGCACCTCCACCCATCACATGACACTTGGTGACCACCACCCCCGCAGCCCCCCCACCCGAGTCCCCCAAAACACGTCTAGCCCATATATGCAGGTGCAGGGGTTAACCACCATGAGAACCAGAATGCATCACTCCAAATCGTCTGTTAGACCAGGCGTCTGCTCCAGGCCATGGAGCTCCACACCGAGGTAATTGGTATCCGATCCGGTGTTGGAGGCTCAATCTGGTTGCAGAATTGCAAAGGAGATATGCCTCTGTTGCAGCACCACCTCCACTAACCACTTGTGAATGTGCCTGAGCAGCCTGTTCAGTTGTGGGATGGTGGCGTGTTCTTCTGTTTCCCCTACGGGACGATCTCGGGGTCAAACATTCACCAGTGTCCTGTGTAGTCATCGGCTGCTCTGCTAGTGCCTTGGCATTCAGCCAGGTCCAGACATCCTCAGGAGATGAGTAAAAGTAGGTGGCATCCCCTTCAACCACCCAAAGTTAAGCAGGAAACAGTAATGTGTATTTCAATCCTAAGGTTGCGATGATGCTGCACCTCAGCGGCAAAACTCAGATAGACTGTGATAGTCCGGCCCTCGAAGTACCAAGGCCCCTTTGTCCAAAAGAGCTGGAGAATTATATCTCCGTCACTGAAATTAAAGACTCTCTCTATTACGGGCTGTGGGGGAGCACCCGGTGAGGGGGGGCACGCCGGCAGGCAATGTGCGTTCTCAATGGAAAAGAATTTAGGTACCTTCCCAGTCAACTCTGGGGACAGCATCCAGTTCTCAAGGAAAAGTTCCATGTCCGGACACTCAGCACACTCCGGGAAACCCAAGAAGCAAATGTTGTTGTGCCTCAAGTACCCCTCTGATTCTTCCGCTTGCTGCAGTAGAGAGGAAATGTCAGCCTTCATCCCCTGCATTTGAGACTGTACGTCTTGCAGTGTGGGGCACATCGTAGTCAAGGCAGACTCCATGCCATCAACCCTCTCCACTAACCGCTGATCATCTACTCGAAGTAGGCGTACATCCACGGAAACAGCGTCTATTTTAGACTCCAGGGTGGTTTTAGTGTCCATGATGGCCTGCAGAATCCGTTCAAACTGCCCAGAATGCTTAACAAGGGTAGCTTCGAGACTGCAAAGTGCACCATCCCCTCCAGTCTGCTCAACGTTCCTGGCCAAGGCAGCCCTATCAGAAGGGGGGGCTGCTTAGATGGCCGCGGGTTCACCATGGTCCCTGGTCAATGTGGAGTACTAATAATCACAACACAGGGTTCCAGAGGGCAGACTTGACTCCCCACAGCAGCGCCCTAGCTGTCTACAACTCAGGATGTAATGGGCCCCACAGGCAAAGCTTAGCACCCCAAGCAGACACTGGGGGGGGCATCATAGTTCAAGGAACTCCTCACTGCACTTCATTGAGGTCCACCAGTGAGACACGGAGCCCCCATACCACTGACCTCCACTGGACAAGGAAGCTAGGGCCTCACCCGATCATCAGATGGTAGTAGGTCCCCAACAGGATGCCGCCACACTCCGTCACCCCCTGATGCAGTGGTTGCCCCCAACAAGGGCCTCGCACCCTGCCTGACACCCACAGCCAGGCCGATAGCCCAGTCCCAGAGGCATTTCTTATGGGCTTCCAGCGCCCGCCGCAGCTTGAAGAGAAGTGAGACCGGTCCCTCCATTCAGGGTCCAAAACAGCACTGGGCCCCATCAGCCCTAGCCCGTGGGCCGCAAGTCCCGTCTCGCTGGCAGGGGGTCTGGGGTGGGGGAGGGGCACCTCAGCACTCAGTGCCCACAAAGGCCCAGATCAGGGTAAAAGCTTCACAGCCCCAGAGCCACCTTTGCCCAGGACGGCACAGCTGAGGCACATCGCAGCGCTCCCTGCTTCACGCTGCCTCTGGCAATGACACAGTCCCAGCATGGAGTGTCCATGGGCGTCGCTCCTGATCAGGCTCCCCAGCTGCCTGGGGGTGCCCCGATTCCCCAAGGGGCCTCCTCACCGCACTTCCAGAAGGCCGCAAGCAGAGCCCCTCTTCATTAGGTGTGGCCTTGTGGTAATGTTCCACTCCGCTGGGCCATTAACGCCCACAAGCAGCAGGGTGCTCCACACAGCAGGCACTACGGTGCCAGGTATCACAGGGGGGTTTGTTGGCACCGCAGCGGGTTCTCACTATCGGAGGCACACAGGATAGTGAGGGATTACTAACGGGCTAGGGCTGGAGCTCAGGAGACACGTCTGCTCTGGCCGCCATCTTGGCCACAGCCCCTTCAATAAGGAATGTCCTAGAAAGCTAAAGTGATTCCTTTTTGTACATGCTGTTTTATTTTTAGATTACACAGGGGGAAAAATAGCTGCTTTTGCCTATTTTCCACATGTTTTTCTAATCTTTACTTGCCCATACTGGCCATGCCGGTAAAATACCAGCCAGGTGTCAACCCATCACAAGGAGTTTCTCAAAAAATGGAGACTGAAAACCTGCTTCTCCTGGAGATGGCATTGGGGGAACTTCCAGAGAAGCACAATGTACTCCAGCATCCCAAACAGCAAGCTCTAGTCCTGCGAAGTCTGATTTACAGCCAAGCCCATGCTAAAGCAAAAAAACCATGCCTTCCCTATACACAAACCCAAGGCAAAATGGTAGACTATCACTATTAGGGCTCAACATGTGGGGCTACTTGGACATCAGTACATAAGACAAATAAACAGAAAATGCAGTGCATCGCAACCCTTCGTGAGTCTGTGTTCGTCATGTGCAATGCCTCCTTCACTGCATACCCTTGCTTCTCTCAAGTTTGCATCTGTCTTTTTCCTTCTGTTCTGGTTCTGTTTCTTTTTGTATTTTGCATGACCTTGATTTATACTTGTGTTAGAAATGGGGGTCTCTAGTTAGCTGTGGTATGCACCCTGTCCAAGTTCGGACCCTTCCATCTAGTCAGGATAAAGGGATTACACACTTAGATAGCCCCTGCTCACACCCTTGGTAGCTATGCACGAGCAGACAGGCATATCTCAGAGGCAATGTGTAAAGTATTTGTACCAAACACACACAGCAACACAGTGAAACACTACAAATGGACACCACACCAGTTTAGAAAAATAAAGTATCATTATCTAAACCAAACCAGACCAAAAAGACAAAAATCCAACATACACAACTCAAAATATGACTTTTAAAAGGTTTCAAGCAGTTCTGTCCATAGAAATCTATGGATGCGTGATTTTTACACAAAGTACCTCAAATGCGTCAAAATCCACAAGGCAAAACAGCCGCAGAGAAGGGAAGCATTGAAAAACACAGTGATGTGTCAGTTCCTAAGTCTTTGGGGAGGCGATGTGATAGTTCTGCTGCACGCAGGAGAACTGATGCGTCTAATCCGGACTGTAGGGGAAAGTGAGGCGTCAATTTCCCAGATGATTCTGGTCTGTGGGTGGTGCGTCAGAAAAACTTGCCACACAGGTGCGATGCGTGAGAAAATTCAGACACTACGGGTGCTGCATGGATTTCCATAGACGCTGACCAGTGATGCATCGATTCTTTTTGCCGCACAGTAGGGCCTGCATTGGAGTAGGTGTGAGGCGGTTTCTCAGGCCACGGGCAGGTGCTGTGTCGATTTCTTTGGCCAAAAGTGGCTGTACATTGGGAATTTCTCCAGCACTGTGGTGCTGCGGCGGAAAGTTCAGCCACAAGAAGAGTGAAGCATCGATTTTGTAGATTTCTTCAGTTCTTCACAGCTTTCTGTAGCAGGAACGACTTCCATGGGCCCAGAACTGGAATAGGCATCCACAGGCAGGTCAGAACTCCCAGCAGTGGACTTCAAGAAGGATATAGGTGAAGTGTTTGTGTCCCGGAGACTTCACAACAGGAGACCAGCACATACAAACCCTTGGAGACTCTTCTCAAGCAGGTTTTGCAGCAAAGTCCAGTCTTTGTCTTCTCCTTGCCAGAAACAGCAACTGCAGGCCAATCCAGCAAAGCAGCACACAGCAAAGGGGAAGTCTCCTCCTCACAGCTCTTCAGGTCTACTCCTTAGCATAGGTTCCTCTTAAATCCAGAAGTAATCTAAAGTTCTGGGGTTTTAGGTCTAATACTTATACCTATTTTCCTCTTTTAAGTCTTTGTTCAGAAAGTCTCTCTTCCTCAGTAAAACCAGTTTTGTCCCTCCTGGTCGAGTTTCACCACAGGAAGTGGAGGCAGCATTGTACAGAGCAGCCACAGCCTATTCAGGTGTCAATGACAACTCCTCCTACCACTCTAGCCCAGGATGGCCCATCAGCGTATGCAGGGCACACCTAAGCTCCATTTGTGTGAGTATCTGGAGTGAATGCACAAACAGCCCCTGTCGGTCTAAAACTAGACGGTGAAACCACAAGCATGCAGAGGCACACAGGATGGTCAAACAAGAAAATGACAACTTTCTACAAGTAGCATTTTCAAACACGCAATTTGAAAACCAGCTTTACTAAAAGGTGTGTTCTTAAATTCTGAGTTCAGAGAGCCTAATCTCCAAATCTCTAGCTGTTGCCAATTGAAACTTACACTTGTAAAATGTTACAAGGCAGCTCCAATGATAGCCTATGGGAGGGCTAGTCCTTGCAATAGTGAAAAATGAAATACACAGTACTTCACTATCAGGACATGTAAAACACACCAGTACATGTTCTACCTTTAACATACACTGCCCCCTGCCCCTGGGGGTACCTTGGGCCTACTTTAGGGGTGACTTAAATGTAAGAAAAGGTAAGGTTAGGGCCAGGCAAGTGGGTGCTCTTGCCAGGTCGACTTGGCAGTTAAAAACTGTACGTGCAGGCACTGCAGTGGCAGGTCTGAGACACATTCGAATGGCTACTGGTATGGGTGGCACAATCCGTGCTGCAGACCCACTAGTAACATTTGATTTGCATGCCCTGGGCACACACAGTGCACTTTACTAGGGACTTACCAGTAAATCAAATATGCCAATCATGGACAACCAATTAGGATTACAATTTACATAGGGAGCACTTGCACTTTGGCACTGATCAGCAGTACCTAAACCCGCAAAAATGAAACCCAGCACACAGTAAAAAATACAGGAGTTAGAGGCAAAATGTTACGGGAAATGACACCAAGGATGCCAGGTCTAGCAATTTGTCATTCTTTAAGATTTTGGGCTTTATTTAGAGTTTGCGAAGGGGATATTGCGTCAAAACGTTGTCGATTTCCCGTCCTCCATACTACAAGCACATAGGCTATAATGCACTCGTAACGACGCATACTGGACATCTACCACAATTGTGATGGATTATCCTGTCCACCAAATTCTAAATAAAGCCCTTTGTCTGCTTTCATATTATGAGAAGTCCTTGTTGATCATGTTTTTCTGGATTATGTGCTTGTTATTCTTTTTTGGGCACCACTCTGTGTTAGAATCGAATGCACCTTAAAAGGGTGCAACTTTCGTGCACCCAGCTGTAGCACTGCTGAAATGAGGAAAACGATCCTGTGAAGTAAGATTTTTCATCCAAGTTAACCAAATTAATCCAAAGTATACCAAATAATGTACCACTCTTGTGTAATCCATATCTTTGCGATTTATAGAATCACTCCGGAGACAGCTGTCTTGAACCAAAATATTTTATTATCGCATTTTCAGATGCCTTCTGCTGCCCATCCAGGCTTTAACATTAGCACGTGCGGTCAACTTTACAGCGGACTCTTTAAAACACCCAATGCATTTCGAACCACTTGGTTCTTTGTCAGGGGTCACTGTAATAGATTGAAAAAAACTGCTAAGCCAACCACTCATTAACAGAAATAAAACACTATACTGCCTCCCCCCCATCAGTTCACATGCCAATCAGAACCAAAGTAAACTTCACAAACCCCATACTCACACTTCAGAAAAAATATACCCAATTACCTCATGAAAGCCGTAACCGGCGGTCTGACCTTATCGTGCCTTCCTTCGTGTACAAAAAACATTGCCTTTCAACCTCCCGCGAAAACCAATCATTTGTGAAGTTTACTTTCGTTCTGATTGGCATGTGAACTGATGGGGGGAAGGCAGTATAGTGATGATTTCTGAATATGGAGGGACGCACTTGCAAAATTATTGGTTTTGGTTTTCAACAGATAAATAGGCATAATTTCGTTTTGTGTGCATTCAATGTAGAGGGGTTGTCAAGTTCATTTTTTATTGTAATTTGCACATGGATTCACGAGGGGATGTAGAAGGGTGGCTCAGGGGAGTCAATTTTGGGAAGAGTCTATGGTTGTTTTCTGCATTTAAAGGCACAGTTTTTTTCTGTTTTATTTCTGTTAATGAGTGGTTGGCTTAGCAGTTTTTTTCAATCTATTACAGTGACCCCTGACGAAGAACCAAGTGGTTCGAAATGCATTGGGTGTTTTAAAGAGTCCGCTGTAAAGTTGACCGCACGTGCTAATGTTAATGCCTGGATGGGCAGCAGAAAGCATCTGAAAATGCGCTAATAAAATATTTTGGGCGTGGCCAAGATGGCGGACTGGTGAGTCGCAACTTCCCGCGGCTCTCCGCTCCCGGCCAGTTAACCCGGGCTTAACAGTGCCTTTTGCCCTCGTAAAGGCTACCATCCTCACAGATTCGGAGTTCACTTTCCGCGGAGCGGCCCCGGAGGGGCGTTACGAGTTCCGGAGGGCTGGATTCCCGGAGATAGCGTGACCGCGCTGGCCGAGCTCCCGAGAGGCAAAATGGCGGCGGTCTCGGCCGCGGCCCACCGCGCCAGCTAGCAGTGCTTGGTCCGGAGCTCGCCCGGCTCAGAGGGGCCCTGCCCCCCCGCGACGCCTCCGCCCAGCCACAGCAGTGATCGGGCAGGCACGGGAGAGCGGAGCACTTGAGCGGCCGCCGGACGAGGCGAGAAAATCCTGGCGATCGGAGGCCTCCGAGACGGGAGGGGCTCCGGGAGCGGCGGGGCCTACGGAGCTGTGCCGCGGAGGTGACTGAAGGTGACGCCTGACGGGGCTTGCTACGCAAGGAGGGTGAGTGAGCTGCAGAAAACCAGCCCCTGCCGCCTGCTCCAACCCAGCCGAAAGCAACAGCGAGGTGAGTGCTGCGCGACGGTGCCTGCCGGAGGAGGGGTCCTGTTCCACCAGTCCCGGCACTCGAGGATCCCGGGACCGGGAACCTTCCAGGGATCACTGCTCCTCCCGCACTGACTCTAGCAGGGGCTGTCTGTCGGGCAGGCATTGGCCGCACACTCGCGCGAGGGGCGCGTAACAGGGGCAGTCAACCCGGCGCAGCCCGGCACCCCCAGCCGCACCAATTCACAGGGAAGTCGGTGCCCAGTACCCCCGCTGACTCTGCTGGCCCCTGGGGTGGAGCGTGGAACCACCACTTCGACTGCCATTACGGGGCCCAATCACGCTGCTGCCAGACCCGAGGAGCGGCGAGCAAGCGCACCATTGTGCAGTAGGCAGTGACAGCGACAAGTTGTGGCCCCTATTCGCCTGTGCTGGGTTCCACCTGCTTGACACCCGGTCCCGCTCGCTTAACATTGGAGGACGAGGAGGAACATCGGTGAGACCCCCTCAACAGATCTGCAAGGGTCAATCCACGGGTCTCGCTGGGGATAGGTCTGCATCATCGCCTAGCGGGAGTGCAAAGGGGGCCCGGCGGCGACGCCCGGGGACTGGTCCGACTTCCTCGAGGCAGGGCCACACATCACAGACACACCTATCCGGAGAGGCCCCAGATCACCCCAGTCGCTGGCGCTGCAGTACACAGAAGTGGGCCCGGTTCCTCATTGTGGTCCTGGGCACAGACCAGAGCCATGTCCTCGGTGAAGGGGAGAAGGGAGCGTACTCTGAAAGATATGCTCTCCAAAAGGCCCTCTACCAGCTGAGAAGGGGGGCCGTTCGCCTATGGTTCCAACCTTGCAATCCGGCCTAGAAGACAAAGAGGTCCCGATCACTCGCTCCTTTCTGGAGGCCCTTTTTAATACCCTGAGAGACGACTTCCAAGCCCTTAAAAGCGAGGTCACCGGGGAAATAAAAGAGATACGCCGAGATGTGGACGAGATCGGGGAAAGAATAGGGGCCCTAGAAGATTGCGACCAGACCAGGGACGAGGAAGTGGAACAGCTCCAGCAAGAGGTACTTCGCCTACGTGAGCAGCAAATCGATCTGCAAACGCACACCGAGGACCTCGAAAACCGCTCGAGGCGGAACAATATCCGCGTGAGGGGGGTACCTACTGACGCAGAGGGGCCTGACATTATGAAATACTTACAAGAGATGTTCCGGGACATTCTGGGGGTCCCACAGGACTTCGACATTCGCATTGATCGAGCTCATCGGGTGGGCTTGAGACGGCGTGCCCCTGCCCCCCCACCGGATATTTTAGCTTTTCTCCCCGACTGCACCCTCAAGGAACGCATCCTACGAGAGGCCAGGGCTAAGCAACCGCTCTCCTTTGAGGGACACTCTATCGCCCTTTTCCACGACCTGGCTGCCATCACTTTACAAACAAGCATTTGCAATGCAATCGGTCTCGCCTTCGGGACCTTAAATGTATTTAGCTATGCAGCACATTAGCCTGGGTGCTAAAACATCTACTGTTCTTTAACACGGAGGGAAAGTAAGCACCAAACTGTGGAGCACGCCAGGTATGGGAACACATGGAGAGAAATACTGCCTATCAGCGGGAAATTGTATTGTCCAAAGCTCCTTTTTTAATATAAAATCAGCCCCTTCGGTGGTCATATCACTGAAAATACAAGATTTGAAAAAAATATTATTGTCTACGGGTGCTCGTTGAATACAAGTTTCTATGGCCTGGAATCTAGGGAATGCTAAAGTGATTCTGGTATTTTACTGACCTCTGTTGGTCGTTTTCTATCAAGAAAGTTAAATAGAGGCAGTTGAACAGAAAAAAAAAGTCCCTAAGCAAAGGCGGAAGCAGACAAGTCCTTGGCCTGATCTCCAGATCCCACAAAGTACATACAACAAATCTTCCAGACAGCGCAAGCGCTGTCTAGGCTCGACCTAAAAAACTATACAAAGCATCACAAAGAAAGAAGGGGTTAAGAAAAGTGCAAGGGAATGAAACAATCTATTTAAAAAAGTATTAAAACAGAAAAACTTTTTGAACACTTTCATCATCCAGGCAATCATATTATCCACAACTTAATAAATATTCATCACATATTCAGTACTTGTAATATTTGCTTTTAAAGCCGTGTGTATGAGAACTCTGCCCTATTCATGTCCCCGATAATTATTTCTTGCCTAGATCCAATTTTTCACACCAGTTGACGTTTTTGAAAACCACTTATGTTCCGTATAAAGGACAACACTACTATCATTGCAGTATTTCAGCCATTGCATCGCTTCAGAAATGATATGCTGAATACACTTTTTTAATGCTACAAAGTGTGCATATGTTGTCACACGCTCACCTAAATATTCAGCCACCTTGTCATGATATTTCCATCACATTAAAGCATCCAATCACTGCAAACACTTGCCTATCAGCAGCTCTGTGTTTACAAATGCTGCAAAAATATGCAGTACCATATTTAGCAAGACTTGTGCACTGATGGTGTCAGTCACCTGCTGTGCTCGCACTATAAAAGACATTTTAACCCAACGCTGTGCATTACATTATGGTGCAAAGGTGACTCAGCGGTGCTTTGCATGAAATGAGTTCTCCAGGTAAACCCTCTAATGCGAATTAAAGGTGAGCAATTACACACCTTATGCGTAGGAATATCACACAATATTCTACTTGCTCCTTGTTTGCACCCAGTTTCATTTCATGTAGGGACTTTACACAAAAGCCAGGGCAGACTTCTTTGGTAGATAAGTCTTTGCGTGACTGTCTGTGGGTATTTGCACTGTTTCCTGTTCTGCTCTTCATACATTAATTGGTATTGCCATTTGTACCACCAAGAGTCGCTATTCTTTGCCTCACAGCCAGTGAAAATATGGAGTAAATCTGGGCCTCGTGAATGGTGTAGTAAAAAAACGAGGGGCAAACTTATATTCTTGGGCACCTGGGTAATGAACAATGGTTCCCTTGGATATAAATTAAGAAAGCCACTATAACTGATGGCGGCAAGAGGATGGGGTGGAGTATTTTTCACATTACACTCCTGGGTACACATTAATTATGATGTTGTATAATGAAGTAGTGTGTTTTATCTTCTTCAAATATATAATGCAAGAAAATGCAGGTGATCTGTAAGGCGGTGCAGTGATGGTGCCTTGTGACATAAGCAAGTTAGTGAGATAACCGGAGACTATTGGTTGAAAATACAGTTCATAATCCTGAATAGTACATTAAATGGCCCATCAACATGTTCATAAGTACGTTGACATTTCAACCCTAATTAGTTAAACGCAGGGTCTTCATCAGGACAGGCAAAATGGTAGCATCATCATAGAAGGTAATCATGAGGTCAGAGAAAGTGTTGAATTCATATTCCTACGTCTGCAGATGAAATGCAGGAGCGCTGACTCCAATATCTGGTAGGAATAACTTGCATCACAGACAGGAATTAGAGGGGAAGGAACCAGATGGAAATAGATGCTTAAAGGGACAATTTACAAAGTGTAACACTGTTGGGCTTCATTCCACTTTGGAACAAAAGTTTCGCAAGGCTATCATTTCATCTTTTTGCTTTATATGCAAGATATGTTATGTTTTTGTTATTTTCTTATATTTATGTACAAAGAGCAAAACACACTTTAAACACAAAACGTGTAGCAAGTTAAGGTTTGGGAAAATGTGCTGAAAAACGTGCTGTTTCTCATCAACATGTGTTGTTTTTTAAGCACTGTTCCATGCCCCACTCACAGGCAAGTTAGAGACAGCAAATGGGAATGCGAAATCCTTGTCTTGGTTTGAAGATCTTATATAAATTAGAGCCTTTCTCCTAGATTGCCTGCTGTTAGATTTGGGGGTCTCTAGTTGGCAGAGGTAGGTACCTTTGTCCAAATAGGGACCCTTGCGTCTAGTCAGGGAAAGTAGGTACACTCCTAAAATAATCCCTGCTCACCCTCTTGGTAGCTTGGCACGAGCAGACAGGCTTATCTCAGAGGCAGTGTGTAAAGCATTTGTGAACACATACAGTAATCAAGTGACAACACTACAAATGGACACCACACAGGTTATATATTTATAAAAATAGGTATACTTTATATAGATTTATCACAAGACCATAAACGACAAAAATAATCCACAATACTGTCAAGAGTGCTTAGTTCTGATCAAAAAGGCTTAATTCAAGGTTCTGTGCGAGTCGGTAGCCTCCTCCGGCTACGGTGATGTCGAGAACAAACAGAGTCTAACAAATCCATCTGACCGCGTTGTCCCTCGATGCGGTGCAGGCAGCGGCTCGTTGACGTCGTCGAGACGGAGTCGGTGAGACCAGGGGCGTGCGTTGCAGGGCGAGACGGTGCTTCGATGCGGTGCTGGCAGGTTGCGGTGCGGCGACGGAGCCGGATTCAGGAGCTGGCGTCGATCAGTCCGGACAGCGGTGCGAGTCGGGCGGTGCGTCGCAAAGCGTGCGAGCGGTGCCCAACTCCGGTGCGGTCACAGGACTCGAACTCAGCAGCAGTGACCGTGTCGGTCGGACCAGTTCGATTCGGCGTAGCGAAGCGTTGCAGGACGCGTTGTCCCTCGATGCGGTGCAGGCAGCGGCTCGTTGACGGAGTCGGTGAGACCAGGGCCGTGCGTTGCAGGGCGAGACGGTGCTTCGATGCGGTGCTTACAGGACACCGAGTCGGTCGTGAGAGTCGGCCACAGCTCCCTACCTCTGTAGCCACTGAAACAGAGTTTCCAGCAGCAATTCACAAAGGGGGTGAAGTCCAATGGTCCTGGGACTTCGGTCAGGGGGCAAGCTCTCTTCCAAGCCCTTGGCGATCCTTCACAAGTTGATGAAAGTCACAGCAAAGCAAAAGTTCCTTTCTCCTTTCTTTGGCAGTCAGGCAAACCACTGCAGGCCAATCCCCCAAGCAGCACTTCAGCTTAGGGATAGTCTCTCCTCAGTTTCTTCTTGGTTCCGCTCCTCAGCAAAGGTTTCTTCTTGTTCCCAAAAGTGATCTAATTTCCTAGGGGTCTGGGTCCCCTTTTTATACCCAGTTTCTCTTTGTTCTCTGAAGGCAGAGAGGCCTCTGCCTAGTCCAAAACCAGTTCTGGTCAGTCCTGGAGCACTTTGTTTTTCTGACTCCTTCTTTCCTTTCAGAATGTGGGGCAGAGTGCTCAGCCGCCCGGCAGGAGGTGGAGCCAGCATTGTGGAAGGCAGGCACAGCCCTATTCAGACCCAGGTGCAACTCCTCCCTCCACTCTGGATGCAGATCTTTCTATTCAGCCCTGCGCTGACTCACCCTGTCTCCTGTAGCCACCCCCAGCCCCTGTCACTCAATCTCCAGACAAGGAATACACAACCTAGCAGAGGCAGGCTTGGATAGTTAGGCAAGAAAATACCCACTTTCTAAAAGTGGTATTTTCAAACACAGAATGTTAAAACCAACTTCACTAAAAGATGTATTTTATCATCCTGAGTTCAGGCATACTAAATTCGTTTTTCTACCATGTTCCCTGGGTCAGTTCTGACTATAAGGTGTAATAGTCAGTCTGCCCATTCTGGCCTATGGGGAGCAGGTAGCCTTGCAATAGTGAAAACGAAAATGGCTGTAATTCACTATTAGGACATGCCACACACACCAGGGCATGTCCTACCTTATACTTACAATGCACCCTGCCCTAGGGCCTACTTTAGGGGTGACCAACATGTAGTAAAGGGAAGGTTTAGGGACTGGTAAGTGGGTGTACTCACCAAGTCGACATGGCAGCCCTAGGCTGCACACAGGCTCTGCGATGGCAGGCCTGAGACACATTTTGCAAGCCGCTTCTGTGGGTGGCACAACCAGTGCTGCAAGCCCACCAGCGGCGTTGGATTTACAAGCCCTGGGCACACTGAGTGCACTGTACTAGGGACTGACAAGTAAACCAATCATCCAATCACGGAGTCACTAATACATATCAATTAACGATAGGGAGCACTTGCACTTTGGCACTGATTAGCAGCGGCAAAGTGCCCATGAGCATCTAGTCCAGCAAAAACATATCGGCAACAGTGGAGGCATTACGAAAAAATGGAAGGGAGACCCACGCCAAGGATGCCAGGTCTAACACGTGCCCCCTCCAACTGAAATGTGGGGAGAACTATCCTACCCCTAGGGAGTTCTCATCGCTAAGGCGGAAAAATCTGGACAGTCCATCAGCATTGGCGTGTTCTGTACCAGGGCGATGTTCCACCGTAAAGTCCATCCCCTGTAGGGAAATGGACCACCTCAACAGCTTTGGATTCTCACCCCTCATCTGCATCAACCATCTGAGGGGCCTGTGGTCTGTCTGAACCCGGAAGTGAGTCCCAAACAGGTATGGTCTCAGCTTCTTCAGTGCCCAGACCACAGCAAATGCCTCACGCTCAATAGCACTCCATCTCTGTTCCCGCGGAAGTAACCTCCTACTGATGAAGGCTACAGGTTGGTCTAGGCCCTCCTCATTGATCTGTGATAGAACAACCCCTACACCATGCTCTGAAGCGTCGGTCTGAACAATGAACTCATTGGAGAAGTTGGGTGTCTGGAGCACAGGCGCCGTGCACATGGCAGTCTTCAAGGTGTCAAAGCTTTCTGACAGGCGTCAGTCCAAATCACTTTCCTGGGCTGCTTCTTGGAAGTCAGCTCTGTCAAGGGGGCAACAATGCTGCCATACCCCTTGATGAATCTCCGAGAATACCCGGTGAGTCCTAGGAAGGCTCTCACCTCTGTCTGGGTCTTGGGGGGCTCCCAAGCCAGAATGGTATCAATTTTCGGTTGGAGGGGCGCCACCTGGCCGCTCCCAACCTGATGTCCCAAGTACACCACAGAACCCTGCCCAATCTGGCACTTACTCGCCTTGATTGTGAGGCCTGCCCTCTGCAGCGCCATCAACACTTCCCAGAGTTGACGCAGATGTTCTTCCCAACTGGCACTGAACACTGCGATGTCATCCAGGTAGGCGGCACTGAAATCCTCCAGTCCAACCAACACCTGGTTGACCAACCTCTGAAAGGTGGCAGGGGCATTCTTCATCCCAAAGGGCATCACCCGGAACTGGTAGTGCCCATCTGGTGTGAGAATGCTGACCTCTCTTTGCCCCATCAGTCAAGGCGATCTGCCAGTACCCAGACGTTAAGTCAAACGTGCTGAGGTACCGCGCAGCCCCTAACCGATCTATGAGCTCATCAGCTCTGGGGATGGGGTGGGCGTCAGTCCTGGTGACGGAATTGAGTCCCCGGTAGTCCACACAGAACCGGAGTTCTGGTGTGGCACCAGGCGCGGCAGCCTTTGGAACCAAGACCACTGGGCTGGCCCAAGGGCTGTTGGAGGACTCAATTACCCCTAGCGCAAACATCTTGGAGACCTCCTCCTTGATGCAGGCTCTGACCCTGTCAGTCACCCTGTAAGCCTTGTGCTTCACAGGAAGACTGTCCCCAGTGTCCACATCATGGACGCACCAATGAGTGACACTGGGAACCAGGGAGAACAGGTCAGGGAACTGTCCCAACAGTTGGCGACAGTCACCCTGCTGCTCAGGTGTCAGGGAGGTAGAGAGGTTTACTCCTCCACTGATCCATCTTGCTCTCGGGCTGACAGGAGGTCAGGAAGAGGCTCGGTCTCCTCCTCCATTCCATCATCTGTAGCTAAGAGCATGCCCACTTGGGACCTCTCCAAGTGGGGCTTCAGGCGGTTCACATGCAGGACCCGCAAGGGGTTCCTGGGAGACTGCAAGTCCACCAAATAGGTAACTGGACTCTTGCGCTCCACCACCGTAAAAGGGCCGGTCCACCTGTCCTGGAGCGCACAAGGCTCCACAGGGGCCATGACCCACACTTTCTGACCAGGCTGAAGCTCTACCAGAGTGGCATTCTGGTCGTACCACCGCTTCATCTCCTCCTGGCTGGCTTCCAGATTTGCCTCAGCAAGTTCTCTGAAACGCCTAGTCTGGTTCCGGAAGGCCAGCATGTAACTGTATACATCCTGGGGAGGTTTCCTGGGAGATTGCTCCCAGCCTTCCTTGACCAAACTCAGAGGTCCTCGCACTGGGTGTCCATAGAGGAGCTCAAAGGGACTGAACCCTAGAGACTTCTGTGGCACCTCCCGGTATGCAAACAACAGGCATGGTAAGAGGACGTCCCATTTACGCCTCATGGGTTCTTCCAGACCCATAATCATGCCCTTGAGGGTCCGGTTGAATCTCTCAACCAGCCCATTTCCTTGAGGGTGATAAGGAGTGGTGAACTTGTAAGTTACACTGCACTCTTGCCACAGGGACTTCATGTACTTGGACACGAAGTTGGTACCTCTGTCAGACACCACCTCTTGAGGGAATCCCACATGTGAGAAAATTCCCATCAGTGCCCGTCCCACCACGGGGGCCGTCACTGTCCTCAGAGGGATGGCTTCAGGGTACCGGGTGGCATGGTCCACCAAGACCAGGATAAACCTGTTGCCCATGGCTGTCTTGGGGTCCAGTGGCCCCACAATGTCAATACCCACCCGTTCAAAGGGGGTGCTGACCACAGGGAATGGCTGGAGAGGAGCCTTGTGCTTCCTCCCACTCTTTCCACTTGCCTGGCAAGTCTGGCATGTCCTGCAGTGAGTGGCGGCACTCCTGCGCATCTGGGGCCAATAGGAAATGGGTAACAAGCCTGTCAAAGGTCTTGTCCTGCCCCAGATGTCCTGCTAACGGTACATCATGAGCCAACCCCAGTAGGAAGGCTCTGAAGCGCTGGGGTACCACCAGCACACGGGCTGACCCAGGCTCAGCAACCTTAGGCTCTGTATACAGGAGACCATTCTCCCAGTAAATCCAATGTGATCCAGACTGATCACCTGCTGCCTGGTCTGTGGCCTGTTGCCTCAGACCCACGAGAGAAGGGCATGTGTTCTGCTCCTCGCAGAACTCTTCCCTGGAGGGTCCTCCTTCTTGCTGCCAATGGGTCAGCTCAGGTAGGTCCCCCAGTTCAGCTACCTGTTCCCCTGTAGGCTCCAGGGCATCCCCCTCAGGGTCTGCCTCCTCCTGGACCGTGGGAACCTCGGGGGCCGGTTTCCCGTGCCCCCTGCCTCCTCTCTCTCCAGCAGGCACCTGGGCCTCCCTCTCAGGCTCCAGGTCCTCTTGAACACCTTTAGCTGTCATTGACCGGGTGGTCACACATGCCCAATCAGGCAAGCCCAACATTTCTAAATGCGCACTCCGCTCCACCTTAGCCCAAGGTGAGCTCTCCAAATCGTTCCCTAACAAACAGTCAACAGGCATGGCTGGCCTCACAGCTACTTGAAGAGTACCCGAGACCCCCCCACTCAAAGGGAACCTGAGCCACCTTGCAGTGACTCTCTGTGTTGTCAGCGGCAACAACCAGATAGAATGCATCAGGGACAACCTGCTCCTTAGACACCAGGTGACACTTGACAGCTGTCACACTGGCTCCTGTGTCTCTCAGAGCCTCCACCCTATGGCCATTGATGGTCACCCACTGCCTGTATTTCTTAGTGTTCTCAGGCAGCGGGGTCCTAGGGACCATCTCAGAGTCTCCTAATGAGACAAGGGAAAACACTGTGGGATCCCCCACCTTGGGCACCCAACTCCTCCCCCAGGGCTACACTAGCCAACTGCCGGGGGACTGCACTGGTGGGTGCTGGTTTTCCATGCAAAGGGCAACGAGGATCGTTGGCCTTGTGGCCAGGGCGCCACACTTGAAACATACCAGTGGTCCCTGGTGAACAGGGGGCCTGTCAGGGCCACTGGCTTCTTCTCAGGGGGAGGCTGGGAACCTTTCCCTTGGTTCCCTTGGGGTCTACTTTGGGGCCCTTTCTGGAACTCCTTCTGTTTACCCTTGTCCCCCCCACTCTTCTGCTGGGGACCCTGACCACCCTTGGCGGAGTCTCCCACGTGACCCTTGTGGACCCGGGTACTCACCCAGCGGTCCGCCTCCTCAGCAAGCTGCCTAGGGTTAGTCAGCTTACTATCAATCAGGTGCTGGCGTAGCTCAGGAAAACAATTACCGGACAAGTGCTCCCAGGCAATCAAATCAAAGAGCGCCTGAAAATCAGTCGCTTTGCTACCCTTTACCCAACCATCCAAGGCTCTGCAAAAGAAGGTCACATATTCAACCCAGGTACTGCTTTCAATCTTACTACAGTTCCTGAACCTTTGCCTATAAAGCTCAGGGGTCAAACCATACCTAGTCATTAAGGCATCCTTCATGTGGCTGTACGAATTATAGACTTCAGAGGGCAAATCTAACAAGGTATCCCGCCCCTCACTGAGGAACCGTCCCCACAACCCCGCTCCCCAATCCTTCTCAGGGACCCGGTGGGAAGACATGGCTACCTCATAGGCTTTGAACCACTGCCCAATGTCATCATTTTTAAAAACTCCTTCACCACATCTTTGGGAAAATACACCCTAGCTTCAACAGGCACAGGCGGTACACTGCCACCAGAGGGAGTAATCTCTAAGCTCTTGGCCTTCAATTCCAACTCCCTCAAAACTTTCTCATGTTCAAACTGCATTTTCTTTTCCTCTAGGGCTAATTTCCTAGTTTGCATTTCGAATTCTAACTGCCCATTCAGCTTGAGCTTAGTCAGCTCCATTTCGTGCATCCTACTCTCTTTCCTGTCCTCCAACTCCTCTGGAGACAGTCCTCTGGCAGAAACACTGCTACCTACTGGGGAAGGTGGTCTTCTAGCCCCTAGACCCAATAGCCCCTCCAGCTGCCCTTCTGCATTCTCAGCCCCCTCCACAGGGGCACTCCTTGATTCGACCCAGGCCCTAAGTGCCTTTTGGAGGTCCTCCTTCCTGGAGAGTCCGGTCAAGGACACTTTAAACTTTTTGCAGAATTGCCTGAGCTGCTTAAGGGTGTAGCATTCTAGCCTCTCTTCTTCCCAATCACACTCAACAGAGGCTACTGATGCTGGTTTCTCCACAGTGACTGAACTTGGCATTTGCAAAAATAGGAAATCCCAGAAAAAATGCTATAAAAGTATGTGGTTGCGTTTTGGTCTGCACTCACTAAGTAGTGTTCACCAATCACTGTACATGAGTCACAAATGCAAGTCCAGAATCCTCACTGCTGACCACCAATGTTAGATTTGGGGGTCTCTAGTTGGCAGAGGTAGGTACCTTTGTCCAAATAGGGACCCTTGCGTCTAGTCAGGGGAAGTAGGTACACTCCTAAAATAACCCCTGCTCATCCTCTTGGTAGCTTGGCACGAGCAGACAGGCTTATCTCAGAGGCAGTGTGTAAAGCATTTGTGAACACATACAGTAATCAAGTGACAACACTACAAATGGACACCACACAGGTTATATATTTATAAAAATAGGTATACTTTATATAGATTTATCACAAGACCATAAACGACAAAAATAATCCACAATACTGTCAAGAGTGCTTAGTTCTGATCAAAAGGCTTAATTCAAGGTTCTGTGCGAGTCGGTAGCCTCCTCCGGCTACGGTGATGTCGAGAACAAACAGAGTCTAACAAATCCAGCTGACCGCGTCGAGACGGGCCAACACAGCGTAGACAGACTCGGTCACAGTACCTTTTACTTGAAGCGGCAGGCACGGGCGTGCGAGCCGGATGGCTGTTCTGTCGCGGGTCGCGATGCAAAAATGGAAGCGTTGCAGGACGCGTTGTCCCTCGATGCGGTGCAGGCAGCGGCTCGTTGACGGCGTCGAGACGGAGTCGGTGAGACCAGGGCCGTGCGTTGTGGAGGCGAGACGGTGCTTCGATGCGGTGCTGGCAAGTTGCGGTGCAGCGACGGAGCCGGATTCAGGAGCTGGCGTCGATCAGTCCGGGACAGCGGTGCGAGTCGGGCGGTGCGTCGCAAAGCGTGCGAGCGGTGCCCAACTCCGGTGCGGTCACAGGACTCGAACTCAGCAGCAGTGACCGTGTCGGTCGGACCAGTTCGATTCGGCGTAGCGAGCGTTGCAGGACGCGTTGTCCCTCGATGCGGTGCAGGCAGCGGCTCGTTGACGGAGTCGGTGAGACCAGGGCCGTGCGTTGCAGGGCGAGACGGTGCTTGATGCGGTGCTTACAGGACACCGAGTCGGTCGTGAGAGTCGGTCACAGCTCCCTACCTCTGTAGCCACTGAAACAGAGTTTCCAGCAGCAATTCACAAAGGGGTGAAGTCCAATGGTCCTGGGACTTCGGTCAGGGGGCAAGCTCTCTTCCAAGCCCTTGGAGATCCTTCACAAGTTGATGAAAGTCACAGCAAATCAAAAGTTCCTTTCTCCTTTCTTTGGCAGTCAGGCAAACCACTGCAGGCCAATCCCCCAAGCAGCACTTCAGCTTAGGGATAGTCTCTCCTCAGTTTCTTCTTGGTTCCGCTCCTCAGCAAAGGTTTCTTCTTGTTCCCAAAAGTGATCTAATTTCCTAGGGGTCTGGGTCCCCTTTTATACCCAGTTTCTCTTTGTTCTCTGAAGGCAGAGAGGCCTCTGCCTAGTCCAAAACCAGTTCTGGTCAGTCCTGGAGCACTTTGTTTTTCTGACTCCTTCTTTCCTTTCAGAATGTGGGGCAGAGTGCTCAGCCGCCCGGGCAGGAGGTGGAGCCAGCATTGTGGAAGGCAGGCACAGCCCTATTCAGACCCAGGTGCAACTCCTCCCTCCACTCTGGATGCAGATCTTTCTATTCAGCCCTGCGCTGACTCACCCTGTCTCCTGTAGCCACCCCCAGCCCCTGTCACTCAATCTCCAGACAAGGAATACACAACCTAGCAGAGGCAGGCTTGGATAGTTAGGCAAGAAAATACCCACTTTCTAAAAGTGGTATTTTGAAACACAGAATGTTAAAACCAACTTCACTAAAAGATGTATTTTATCATCCTGAGTTCAGGCATACTAAATTCGTTTTTCTACCATGTTCCTGGGTCAGTTCTGACTATAAGGTGTAATAGTCAGTCTGCCCATTCTGGCCTATGGGGAGCAGGTAGCCTTGCAATAGTGAAAAACGAAAATGGCTGTAATTCACTATTAGGACATGCCACACACCCAGGGCATGTCCTACCTTATACTTACAATGCACCCTGCCCTAGGGCCTACTTTAGGGGTGACCAACATGTAGTAAAGGGAAGGTTTAGGGACTGGTAAGTGGGTGTACTCACCAAGTCGACATGGCAGCCCTAGGCTGCACACAGGCTCTGCGATGGCAGGCCTGAGACACATTTTACAAGCCGCTTCTGTGGGTGACACAACCAGTGCTGCAAGCCCACCAGCGGCGTTGGATTTACAAGCCCTGGGCACACTGAGTGCACTGTACTAGGGACTGACAAGTAAACCAATCATCCAATCACGGAGTCACTAATACATATCAATTAACGATAGGGAGCACTTGCACTTTGGCACTGATTAGCAGCGGCAAAGTGCCCATGAGCATCTAGTCCAGCAAAAACATATCGGCAACAGTGGAGGCATTACGAAAAAATGGAAGGGAGACCCACGCCAAGGATGCCAGGTCTAACACCTGCGGTTTTACATCAGCCCTCTTCCATGTCAATAAGTGCATGTATAAAGTGAGAAAAAAATCCTATACGAAGTGCAGTAGAAAACAGTGAATCTCAAAAATTGGGTTTCCCACTTACAATACTGGTCAGTTAGCATTAGCAACAGCTCTGCTCCCCAGAACATCCCTTATAAGACTCACCCCATTTTGGGCCTGACAAAACATACTCCTTTGATCTTGAATATAGCTTCTTGCCTTTGGCGGTCTGCAACGATACGCTCAAATGTTCGAGGCTGAAACAGCAGCAGGTTATGGCTTGATATAATTTCTAAGAATACCCAGGACAAGCAAACAGATTCTTCCTGGTGAACCCTGACCGCTATCAAATGCATCTTTTTTCTGCACATTCTTAGAACACGAAACACTGCCGGCCACACGATGCTGGCGAGAGAACACTGAGCATGCACATATGTCAGAGTTAAAGTCGCCAGAAGGGGCAACACATTCTACACAACTCTAAATAATTAGATGGTCTGAGACAGAAAAGCTATCATCTTACACGTGCATGTTTTACAAAGCAGTTCCTTGCAGTGCTTAATTTGTAAAATATTAAGTGCCAGGGCTCTGACCAGGAGGCCACTGCAGCTTGCACCACCCATCGCCCTTGTCACTGCTGCCAAAACAACTACTAACCATCTCTCTTGCATGTAAATGCGACAGTTCAGATTATTCCAGGTCCCCAAAGCTAAAAGAATGGCTGGGGAGGCAGGTATTAGCAATTTTAGTGTATATTGTATTCCTAAGCAACTGTTCTGCTCATCTCTAAATTAGATGAGCAGCGCCACCATGTGGTAGACTGTTCTTAGTATGGTGTTGACAATTAGGTGCCGGTGCCGAGCACTGGAAACCAATTAAGTTAAGGTGCTGAGCACCGGAAAGCACCGGCTCAAATTAAGCACTGGTTCCTTGCCAATAAAGGTGTCACAGCGGTATGAGGTGCTAGGCATGTTTGCCATCTATTTGGCTTTTTTTCTATGGGGCTGTTGGCACCAGAAAGGTCATGCGTACTTGATGTCACTAACCACAACACGACAAAATGCGGATTTGTGTTTTCCACATGAGCGTGGCATACAATATGCTTCTCTGAGTATGTGCCAATGAGTAGTGACTCAAGTTGAAAGCATGAGTATTAAATAAAAATTTCTAATTTGCAGCACTGGATGGACGCCGATCGTCGTGCCCTTCTCTGCAATGCGTGTTCAATGCAATAGCACTACGGTAATCCCTAAAATACGATTTTTACTGGTCTGCGGCAGTCAAGGGGGAAAGCCGCCAGTACCAAGGGACAGCAGGAGGAGGGTGATTGAAGGACGAGAGAGGAACCAAGATAAGGACATGATTTACAGCTGTAGGCTAAGCACGTTCGGAAAGCCAAATAAAACAGGAGCCAGGGCAAAAGAAAAAAGCATTGAAAATGCAATAGGTCTCGGCTTTGATTAAGTTAAAGCCATTTGCTTTGCTAATGGTATTGTATAGCAAAGCAAATGGCTTTAACTTAATGAAAGGCGAGACCTATTGCCTTTTTAATGCTTGTTAAGTAACAGATCTCCATTTGCGAAAACCTTTGAGGCAGGAAACGGAGGCGGTAACACTACACCAACAGGGTACTGCATAATGTTTGCAGGACATATACACAGCAATGCGAGGCCAGTAGGCACAAAGAGCACCGAGGCAAACTTGGCTACAGAACAATGCACGAACAATGTAGCGCACATTCATTTTTAGCATTGGTGAGAAATGTATGCATGCCTGCCCTTATCGAAGTGAGCGAGCTTTGGGGTCAGGCACTGCGTCCTGAGAGTAGTAACCCAACTTGGTTAGGCTTTTGCCAGGCGTGTGCGAGCTCAGCCATGAGCAGCTCTTGAACTGCTATTTTTTATTTACATATATTTTGTATTTATTTATATGGCGTATCTCGACCCAGTTTGTTTAAAGCGCTTTATATAATAAAAAAACAACGTTGTCGTTAAACAGCTTAGTTTTGTTTGTTTGATTGATTGATGCGATGTGATCCCATTTTCGCCTTTGCAGCTTTGTGCAGCGCTTGTGGCAGAAGAAATACTCCAGCCAAATAAATAAACAATAACGGTCCAACCATAAATTCACTAAGTCATGTGATTGGTGGGATTAGGGGGACAAGGAAATAGAGATGCGGTACTTCACATCAGCACAGTCAAGAGGTGTTTATCGTTTGAAAATAAGCGTGTGGGAACTCTGTAAAACTGCACCAGCGTGATAAGGCGATTGATCAGGGCTATAATAAACATGTCTGTCAGTACGCACATGGGGGGGGGGAGGTCCCTGACCGTGGGGGAGGGGGGTTCCCCTGACGAGTAATAGCCGAAGACACCCCAGTAACTGCACAAACCGTGGGCCCAGGGTTCAATGCACGTGAACCTGCAGCGCCTACAACATGCCGGAGCGCCGGCTGCGTCGATGCGCCTCTTCATGCTTCCGAGGTCGGGAACGGATGCGGTCTGGACACAGAAGAGCAGACGTTGGCCGCTGGCTGCAGAGCTCTCCCGCGGCAAGCCTGTACCCCGAAAACAAACTTCAGTGCCTAGGGGACCCCCTGCGGCCTACTGCTCTGTGGGGCACTTCCTGTGTGGGGGCGAGTGGGTACTCTTATGGGGTGCACAGCGTTAGTTGTGACGGATATAGCGCCACTGGGTGGCAGGTTCAGGGTCCTTATTCTAAGGCACTTGGGGCAGGAAATGAAAATGCTTATCAGATGCAGCGAGCCCACAAAAGAGCGAGTCTGCTGCTGAGCGTCGTGCACACCTGTGCGAGCATGGAGCACTGGTCCGGTTGTATGCACATCAAGAGTCACGTGGCATGGAAGGCTCAGCTCGGGCGTTCTTGAAGCACAAACAATCTTTCAGGAAAAGAAGGGTCTGCACTCTGCCTACAACAAACACAGGAAGGGGAGGGTTACTGGAGAGAAGTGCCTGGAAGATGGACACAGGCGCGGAAGTAGGCATGGCTGCTGGGGCTGCAGTCCTTCAAACCAGTTCCAGACCCACACTGCCAACCTGTGCCGCCCCAACAGTGACAACCCGTGCTCTTGGCAAAGGCTGCTCATAAATTGACACATTTCTGTTAATCTTTGTGTGCAGTGTAAACTGCACTCTGTTCGTCTCCCCCATTACTCCAGGCTTCATAACTCCAAACAAAAGTAGAAACAAGCGCGCGCGCCTCGCGCGGCAGCAGGGGGAGGGGAGAGAGGAGGGGGCCTGCGCGATTCCCTTGCGGGAGCGAGCAGCAACGCACGATAATTGCTAACATATGGTGCTGCTGCTTGCTCCCGCAAGGGAATCGCCAAACATGCACGCGTTGCCATTGAAAGCAATGCAACGCGTGCACGTTTTTGGCAGAAAAAGGGAATCGATGGCTAAAGGTCTTTTTCCTATGCAGCGCATGCGCGCTGAATAGGCGAGACCTAAAAAGGAGGGAATTTCGGGAGGTGACTACACACCTGAGGGAACACGGAGTGGCCTATTCATGGGGTCACCCCTTTCGACTGATTTTCAAATGGAATGGCAAGATATGTCAACTCCGCTCCCTCCGGGAAGCCTACAAGCTCCTCGGCCTGGAATACCAAGACCCGACAGATGAAGCGCATACTCCAGAGCGGAAACCTCCAGAGCGGAAACCCCTGGGAGCGACATGGCAAAATGTGGGCCGAAGGAGATCTCCTACTCTGGGGCCAAGACCAGACCAGGCCACAATAGCACAGGCGAGACAAGCAGCTCTGAACTCCGTCATGAAGGACACAGCACCCGCTGACTGCCCGTGACTCTTTTCTGAGGGTACTCATGCCTTGTAATTATCCTGGCTCGGGGGATGGCTGGGGGCGTGGGGCCCGGTAAACTTGGTCCACACATGCTCCGAACTGACTTGTTCTCCACATGCCCGCACTCGCGAGTGACGGGCACTGGACTTTTGTTGGGTGTTGGGGTTTTCAAGTTGGGCTTAGGGAGGGGAGAAAAGGGGAACCGGTGTGCTACTTAAGGCGGGGACCACTCAAGGGTCCGACGGGGAGACACATGACGTAGGGGAGACTGGGGACATACCCGAAGTTACGGGGACTATGCTCACACAGATACAGCAGGTCAGGCCCACGGCTGCTTCATGTCGCGATCCAAACTTCAGATAATCACCCTTAATGTGAAAGGGCTAAACAACCCCATTAAAAGGAGAGCCATCCTATCCTACCTAGAGAATTCAGGAGCCGAGGTGTGTCTATTGCAGGAGACCCATCTCCTCCCCAAAGACTGGCACCGGGTGAGATCCCAAGCTTTCCCCCAACAGTTCTACTCCTCCACACCTGATAAGAAAGTGGGTGTGGCTATACTGATTGCAAGGACATTCCAGGGTTCAGTGGGCGACAAGGTGGCAGAAGTAAAAGGCAGTTTGCTGGCCTACAAACTATGGGTGGGGGGTGCTCCCCTGGTGGTGGGTTCCCTCTACGCCCCCAACTCAGGACAAGACAAATTCCTCACGACAGCCCTCTCGGAAGTTCTACGACCACAAGATAGGAGACTGGTGGTTGGGGGGGACCTTAACCTGGTCATGGAAGCGGAGAAAGACAGGTCATGCCAACGTTACGGCCAAACGGGCGCACTATCCGCAGCAGGGAAGGAGTGGTTGAGAGACAGGGGGTTGGTAGACATGTGGCGGGTGGCTCACCCTCAATCCTCTCAATTTTCCTTCTACTCCAATACACACCATACCTACGCCCGACTAGACCACTTCATAGGCTCCACGGAATTGAATGCGCTAGTAGACACAGTGAACATCACACCGGCAGCGTTATCAGACCATGATGCAGTGACACTGACCCTCAACATGCCCCCGACTCCCAGACGGACCGGGATGTGGCGACTTAGGGAAAACTTGCTCAAGAGAGAGGGAGTGCCTCAGCAACTCCACAAATGCATTACCGACTACCTAGCGACGAACGACTCCCCGGACACTCCCCTTGCTGCACTATGGGGGGCCCTCAAAGCTGTAGTGCGGGGCAAATGAATAGCTATTTCTGCTGCTGAATCCAAAGAGCGCAAGGAAAAAAGGGAACTTCTCACGGCACAAGTGTTAGAATTCGAAAGAGTCCACAGTCGAACAGGCGCGCCCAGGGTATTGCGCCGACTGAAAGCGGCAAGGGCGCAATTGACGAGCCTTGACTTGGACAGAGCCGAATATGCGGCCCTCCGGCTCAAACACTCCTACTATATAGGGGGAGACAAGACAGGGCGTCTCTTAGCAAGTAAGCTCAGGGCTCGCACCCATCGCTCAAAAATCTCAACCCTTCAGAATGCCAAGGGGGAGACTGACGAACGCGATGATGAGATTGCGGAAGCCCTTCGAGACTTCTACTCCACATTGTATGGTAAAGACCCACAACTTAGCACCGACGGGGAAGCCTACTTACAGAGGGCAGCCACGACGCCATTGAACGCGGCGGGGGCAGAAGCGCTAGATGCGCCTATCAGGATCGAAGAGGTGATACGAGCGATTTCTCGCCTCAAGCCTTTGAAATCCCCGGGACCCGGTGGCTTTTCAGCGGGGTTCTACAAGTCCTTCTGCCCACTTCTCGCCCCGGTCCTGACGCGGCTTTTTAACTCCTTTAGCGGTCCTGGAACAATCCCCCCTGATATGCTGGCCGCTGACATAGTGGTCATCCCAAAACCCGGGAAGGACACGACCCAATGTGGCTCATACCGCCCGATCTCCCTACTTAATTTAGATCTAAAGCTGTTTACAGGGGTCCTAGCTGCCAGGTTAGGCCCACGCATGCCAGGTATCATCGAGCCGGACCAGTCTGGCTTCATTCACAATCGCCAGAGCAGCGATAATACTAAACGTATACTGCACCTTATCGACAAAGCCCACCGCACAAAGATGGATGCTCTGTTGTTGTCGGTCGATGCCAAAAAGGCCTTTGACAGAGTGGACTGGGGCTTCCTAGACAAAACATTGGCTCATTTTGGTCTCGGTGACCGATTTCGGGCCTGGGTGGCGAGCTGTTACGATAGGCCCAAAGCAACAATCAGGGTAAATGGGACAACCTCGCGGCCTTTTGTGATCCAGAGGGGCACGAGACAGGGGTGCCCGCTTTCACCCCTTCTCTTCGCACTCTATGTGGAACCCCTAGCCCAGAGGATCAGGGACAATCCAGATATCGTGGGCATTCCATTCGGAGGAGAGAGGCTTTCAGTGAGCTTGTACGCCGATGACATCTTGGCGACCTTAGAGACCCCTGAGCAATCCGTGCCAGCATTCCTCCGTGAATTAACCTCCTTTGGCCAGGTCTCCGGTTTCCGGATAAATGTGGGAAAATCCATGGTCCTGCGCCTAGGCCGAAGCGAGGACCCACCCGGGGAAGGACCAACGTCCTATGGAGGACTCCAGATCCGGGTTACAGTTCCCTATCTGGGACTGGATTTAGCCCCCTCTATCGCGCGGACAATCACGCATAATTATTCCAAACTCCTCTCCCAAATCATGAAAGACCTTCGGCATTGGCAAAAACATTCACTGTCACTACTCGGCCGTATCGCAGCCATAAAAATGTCCATCTTACCCAAAGCACTCTATGTGTTCCAGACCCTACCGGCCTGGCCCCCACCGGGGACACTCCACGAAATGCAGAGAGCAGTACAACAGTTCGTCTGGGCGGGAGCGCATCCTCGCATGCGTAGGGATCTTTCCCACAGACCGCCGGACGAGGGAGGGCTGGGTATCCCAAACCTCTTGGAATATTTCAGGGCGACACAACTTAGGTACTTAGTGGAGTGGAGCAGACCTGAGTCTGAAAAAAGGTGGCTGTTCCAAGACCGAGCGCTAGCAAAGCTCTCTTTGTGGAAGGTGCCCTTCTTGAAGAGGCCAGACAGACCACCAAACCTCAAGGGCTCACCTATCACGAACACAGTGCTAAGAGTCTGGGATGCAGTTGCGGTCAAACGGGGACTCACATCTTTCCCCTCACCATTAACGCCCCTATTTGACAACCCGGAGTTTACACCAGGGCTAGAGGAGCCAGCGTTCTCGCAGTGGAGTGTCTCCAAATGCAAGTCGTCGGGACACCTCTTCGATTTGGAGGGGTTTCTCCCGTTCTCGGAAGTGAAACAATTCGATGGCATACCGGAATCGAATCGATTTCAGTACTTTCAACTCCGTCACTGGCTCCTCCACCCTGATGTGTGGCCGTTAGTGAGCCGAAAGTTTACAAAATATGAGAAATGGCTCATAACGAAACACTCCGACAAGAAAATGATCTCTGAACTCTACAATATGCTCCAACTACCGGCCCCTATCACGCCCTCCGCGGGTCAAAAACGATGGGCGCGAGAACTGGGGAGGGACCTGACCGCGAAAGAGTGGCACGATATCTACTTCCGGGCCAATCACACGGCCCGTAACACGGCCAGTAGGGAGTCTGCGGTCAAGGTGGCCACATACTGGTATCTGACACCGGCCAGACTGAACAAAGGGAACCCTGACCGTAGTCCGACATGCTGGCGAGGCTGTGACGAAGAGGGCACTCTAACCCACTTACTTTGGGACTGCAAGGAATTGACGGGGTACTGGGCCGCTGTCCTAGACGACATCGACAGACAGTTCGAGACGGAACTCCCACGCTTCCCTGCATACACAATCTTTGGACTCCCCAACCCCATCACATATCTGCTGACGTCCATCCGGGGGAAACAGATGGGTCTAGCGCTAGGAGCAGCTGTCCAACACATCCTCTCCCTATGGGGCTCTCGGACCTGACAGACACACACGGGTTGGTTGCACAAATTATGGTACATCTTAGGTATGGAATGCATTCAAGCCTCTCTTACAAACTCAGCAGACTCATTCGGGACTACCTGGCGTCCCCTAGTATCCCTGCTCGCACTGGAGCTGAATGAGGTGACTTGTCTGAAATATCTTCGACTTCTCCGACTTACGGAGGCACAACTCACGGCTGAGGCTACTTGATTTTCTGTCCACCGATGACCCCTTAATTAGAGCCCTAATGGCGTGTATTTTTAGCACACCGGTTCAAGGGAGGGTGGGGGGGGAGGTTGGGGGCGTTTTGGGGTAGTTAGACTTCTTGAACGGCTCGGTGGGGTCTGCCCCGTATCCTGCTTTGTCAGAGGCCACCCCCGTGATCGCACCACAGGGACTCTCCGGTGCTCCTATATGCTTACGTTGGTTCGGACACGATGGAGGGAGGGGGGATACCCTGCAAACGAGATACGGGAATGCTCGATGTATGCAATGTATTTTCTCATTTGCTTGAAAGTCAATAAAACAAAGTTAACCATAAAATATTTTGGTTCAAGACAGCTTACTCCGGAGTGATTCTATAAATCGCAAAGGTATGGATTACACAAGAGTGGTACATTATTTGGTATACTTTGGATTAATTTGGTTAACTTGGATGAAAAATCTTACTTCACAGGATCGTTTTCCTCATTTTAGCAGTGCTACAGCTGGGTGCACGAAAGTTGCACCCTTTTAAAGTATCTTTGATATGCTGTGTTGGGACGAATCACAGCGCTGTGTGCACGCTCTTACTCGACAGTCAAAGCAAAAACTAACTTACGAACTAAGGGAAGGAGTGCATTCGCTATTTTTGTACTTGGTTAGAATCGAATGCCCCATTGCCCCGTCCTCACGATGTATACTGTGTTGTGTTAGCATTCATGTAGCTATATCATATTAATCGCGATTGCAAATGCGTGTTTGTATTCAGCTTTTCTGATGTCGTGCAGGCTTAAGTTAGCATCTGAGATGCCATTTTACTGCTGTAGTCGCCATGTTACGCTGTAAGCAATCCCCGGCCTCTGTGCCCCCCGCTCTCTGCCTGAATCAGCAGAAGCTGCTGTTCAGAAAGTTTCCATATCTCATCCAAGGTTGGAGCCCAGATGCACGAAGAGAATAGTTTATTCAGCTCTGCATTCCTCTCCTTGGACATAGCTACACTCCCACACCAGAGAGAGCTGAGACCGAGTAAGATGGCCTTGGGAGCTTGATAACGTGTACCCATTCTGCAGGTGGTGGCTCATCCCTCAGTGCCTCCTTTGTTCAGTCTTTCTGCCCAAGCAGTATTTTTCCATCAGGGGCGGGGTTTTGAGAGGTGTTGGAAGGCTTATTTTGTGTTACCAAATGTTTGGAAGTCAGTCCCCTCGGTAGCATCTAAGGAGGCTAGTCTGACTGGACTCCGCTGCAGCGTATTTACAATAAAATAACTTGGTTTGTATTCTCTACTGCGTCACCGACTCTTCATTTCTTGGAAGGCTAAGAGGAGGTCGCGAGTAACCCGGGTGGCCCTAATCGGGTCACTTCCTTCAGTTGGCGCCTGAACAGGGACTCCACCAGGTGACCCATCTTCGCCCGCGACCGGGTGTGGAGGTCGGGGTTGCATCTGGTTGGATGGGCGGATCGGGGTACCCCACACAACCAAGCTTAGTTCTCGCAGCTGCCCCGCCCGTCTGATCGGGCGGTGCCTCGCCCAGTGGTCATCCCGGCTGGGGTCCTGAAAAACCCTTTGATCTGACCGTTTGGTCCGAAGAGTCGGAAGTGGAGAATAACTTTGCTTGACCTGTGTGCACCAGGTGAGTTTGTCTTGCCTCTTGGTGAATATGGCGCCGTCTTGAATAGCCTTGCATATGGTCTGAGGACCATTCTTAGCTTGTTTGAACTTGGTGGGTCTGTGGACCCTTGAGGTGCAGAGTGTTGCGAACGCTCTGCCAGGCCACCTACTGAATTTGGTTTACTCTTGAAAAGGCCTGGGGCTAGAGCCTGCCTTCTTGTTTTGCTACAGTCTTCGGACTGTCTTGTTTTGGTACAGTCTTCGGACTGTCTTGTTTTGGTACAGTCTCCGGACTGTTTGTTTTGGTACAGTCTTCGGACTGTCTTGTTTTGGTGCAGTCTTCGGACTGTCTTGTTTTAGTTTCCCTTTGTTTGGTGTGTTGTTTGGTTCATGTGAGTAGTGTATGTGTCTGCTATTGAGATGCCTTGTTTAAGTAAATTGTGGTGTGTGGGGTGCCGCTGTTGTTCTGCCGAAGCTCGGCTGGAGGAGAGGCAACCTGCGCCTCCGGAAGGCATCCCAAACTTTGACATGTACGTAAAGCACGGCCTTGGCCCTATTATGTTTAGTACATTATGGCACAAATATACGAGGGACAATGCCGAGCTTCAGTGGCCACCGACAGGTACCTTTGACGAACAGAAATTGAATTATCTGCAGGATAAATTGTTTGCCAGGAGAAGTAGGCAGTTGATGTTTGATTCCCTCCAGGTATGGCAGAAGGAAGCTAGGCAAAGGCGCATGCGGGCAGAGAAGGAGGCCCGGAGGGGGAAAATGCAAACGGTAACTCAGAAAGCAGTAGCCTACGATAGAGAGAAAATAGAAAAAGGTATAGAGTGTGTTGATAGGAAGTTTTGATTACAATGTGATAAGTCCTATGTTGCCAGGGAGGAAGGTGACGCATTTGTGGATGAACTAATAGACACTCGGCCACCACCTCCCTACGCCCCGCAGAGGGTATACCCTGTTGTTCCGACATCTCAGTCTGCTGCTCCTCCGGTTCCTACATCTGGCCCTGCTACCTCTGATCCGGCTGCTTCTGCTACGGCCCGCCTTTTTCCCCCCTGGCTTCGCAAGCTGCGAGTGCAGTAGCTGCGAGTCCCCCTGCTGTATCTGCTGTCCCCGCTCATGTTTCTCCCCCTTCTCTCACACCTTCAACGCAGTCATTATTAACACTAGTGCCTGTCCCTTCATCTATTGTGTCTTTCCCAGATATTTCATCCCCGGCATCGTTGGGTGCAGGGACACTGGTGCGTGGAATGGATGAGGGGAGTTGGGCTGCGGCACGGGAACGAATCAGGCGGGTGCTGATTCGATCCGATGTGGGAAATGAGGAAAAACAAATGGTCGCCAACCAGGCTGCGCAGTGGGCACGGAGCCCGATCTACAGTGTAGAGGATGTGTGGAGTGTATTGAAGGATTTCGAGCCATTTGTGCAGCAGCATGCTCTCAAGCACATGTCGGCTACATTGATAGGGTTGTGGGATCAGTGTTTTGGTGGTGTAGCACCCCAAATAATTTATGACATCCGAGACCGTGTATATGCTGCTGATATGGCCCCGAATGACGTCTTTAGTAATGTGGCAACGATGATTGGGTATCGGGGTAGGCTGCACCAGAAAACACCGACGACCATGTCCCAATTCCCAATGAGGGAGGTGCATCCTATTTTTCATCCCGAGATCCCAGAATGACGTAATGCGCAGGATATTGTAATTCAACAACGAGTGGAGGCTCTTTTTCAGGAACAGTGGGTTTACACTCCATGGAAAAGCAGAGAGGTGCTCGCCCTCAAGAGCCAGCTGCCGGACCCTAGAAAAAATCCAACAGCATATTACAAAGAATTAACGGAGGCCGCCTCATCGACGGTGATGACACTGGCTGATATTGAGATGTTTTTTGGGTTGTTGGTACCAGTGGACATATGGAGGCAGGTGCATATGCAGGACCATATTGTGGAGTTGGGTGGCACTTGGAATGCGATTAGGGCATGGGATAATGAGCGTAAGCCTGGCGAAAAGCCTAGGGCTGAGATACTAGCTTTGCCCAGTCGTATTATTACTTACATGCATTCTCTCATCCCACCCAGGCGAGTAGATTGGGATAAGTTAGCGGCATGTCGTCAGAAGAAGGATGAAAGTGTGTCCGATTTTTTCACTCAGTTTGAAGGGTTGTTTCTGGACTTTAGTGGACAGGACTTGTCGGTGGAAGGCGGTGTCCGGTTGTTCGTTAATAGATTTGTAACGAACTTACTTCCTGAGATCGCAGCTCGGTTGCAGGCTTCTGAGAGCACCTTGACTACCACCTCCCCTTCAGTGATATTGAGTATGGCACAGTACTATGAGCATAGGGAAAATGAGGAGAAAGAGAAGGTGGAGAAGAAGAATAAGGAGTTGAAGACTAAGGTACTGATGCAGCAGGCAGCAAGGGGGTCCGGCAGAGGACGTGGCGCTAGTCCGGCTCAACGGTCGCATGGCACAGGCAGAGGAGGCGGCCCGGTGGGGCCGAACCAGTGCGCGTATTGTAAGAGGGAGGGGCACTGGCAGAGTGAGTGTCCGGACTTGTTGCAGAAGTTTGCAGCCACCAGAGGTCGGGGTGCTGGTGGACGGGGACATGGTGAAGGTGGTCGCGATGAGATTCAGGGTGGGGCATCTTCGGGGGGTCGCTCCGATCAGAACTATTTTGATGACCCCCGGGGAAGGCAGTACTATCATGATGATTATGATCCGGACGAGGCGTCAGGGATGTCCTATAACTAGGACATCCAGGGACAGGGTGAGGGACCAGTTCAAATACCTGTAGATCAGCGTGGTCCTTATGTCACGGCGGATTTGCATGGTTCGGCTAAGAAGTTTCTGGTGAATACAGGTGCAATGAATAGCTCTGTTTCTCGGTCACTGGTCCCCGGGGCAGCTCTGTCTGGCCATAACAATGTTTCGGTAGGTTTTTCAGGCATACCGGTTGTGAGCCCCATTTCTGAACCTCTTGCTTTAACTATTGGCCCTTTCACTGTGGACTCGCCCTTTTTGTTGACAGCGAATTGTGGAGAAAATTTAATGGAATTAGATTTGTTGAAAAAGTTGCATGCTAAGATTTCATGTTCTCCAGATGGCGTTTAGATGACAATAGGACCCAATGTGGCCAGTACTAAACAGTGTTTTTCAAAGATGCACCGCTTCCTGCTGAATTTAAGGATGTGCCGCCCACTTTGTGGGCAACAGGAGATACAGATGTAGGGTTGTTGCAAATACCACCGGTTTCTATTACGATTAAAAACAATGCCGTGCTGCCTCGTATTCCCCAGTACAAAATACAGCAGGCGGGGAAACGGGCTTTGTTGCAGATTATACAGGATTTGATCAAATCGGGGGTGGTAGAGGAGACAGTTACCAATGAGTGTAACAGCCCTATTCTCCCCATCCTCAAAAAGACACCCTCAGACTCTGCTGATGCTTATCCTAATGTCTATCGTTTTGTGATTGATTTGCGGGAGGTTAACAAAATAGTGGTCCCTCAGTTCCCGGTGGTACCCGACATTACTGCTCTTTTGACAATGATTCCCTCCACAGCCAAATTCTTTTCCGTGATTGATTTGAAAAATGCTTTCTTTAGCATCCCAATTCATCCGAATAGCCGGCACCTTTTTGGTTTTACCCTAGGGGGCCAGAGTTTCCAATTCTGTCGTGCTCTTCAGGGGTATACTGAAAGTCCTAGTATATATAGTCAAGCCCTGAAAGGTCAGTTGGATTCCCTCTCTCTTCCTTCAGGTAACGTATTATTGCAATATGTGGATGACCTGTTGGTAGCCTCCGATACTGAAGAAGGTTGCAAAGATGCCACAGTCAAATTGCTGCTACATCTGGCACAGCATGGACATAAAGTGTCCCTTTCAAAATTCCAATATTGTCGACAGGAGGTCACCTATTTAGGTCACCTACTGTCAAAGGAGGGAAGGAGGCTAACACCTGAACGAGTTGATGCCATTGTTAAGATGCCCGTCCCCAAGACTTAGAGGGACGTGCGTGCTTTCATAGGCATCACCTCGTATTGTCGCCACTGGATACCCGGTTACTCCTTACTAACAAAGCCTCTGCTCTATTTAACCACTAAAGATGTGCATGAGCCTTTACCCTGGACGCATGAGCGTCAGCAAGCTTTTGAGCAATTAAAAGTTGCGCTTTGCTCTGCGCCTGTGCTTGGTACTCCTGATTATCAGAAGCCTTTCGTGTTGTACGTACACGAAACGGCTGGATGTGCACTTTCTGTGTTAACACAAGCCTTTGGAGGTAAGCAGAGGCTGTGTGCTTATTTCTCTGCCCTTCTTGACACTGTCGCCAGAGCCCTCCCGAGCTGTTTAAGAGCTGCCATGGCTGTGGCCGTCTCTATACGACAATCGGCAGGGCTCGTCCTTAATACTGATCTCACAGTAATGGTACCCCATGCTGTGGACACACTTTTGAACAAGACAAAGACGCAGCACCTTACCAGTGCTCGTCTGACTGGTTATGAATTGACTTTGTTTGTGCCACACATTACAATAAAGAGATGTGCCACTCTGAAGCCAGCCACGTTACTACCCCTCCCTTCGGACAATGAGGACAAAGATGTCCATGATTGTCTATTCCGGACAGAAGAAGAGACGAAGGGACGGGTAGACCTGACTGACGTTACCCTACCTGACCCACAAGGGGAACTATATGTCGATGGATCTTGTTTCAAACTGTCAGATGGCACCACCACCTCAGTGTATGCTATTACTACGCTGCGCACTGTAGTTGAGACATCACGTGTTCCCTACCAATCGGCACAAGCTGCGGAGCTGGTTGCTCTTTTGCGAGCATGTGAGTTGAGCGAGGGATTGACTGTCAATATTTATACTGACAGCCAATATGCGTTTGGAGTAGCCCATAATTTTGAGCGGCTCCGGGCGGAGAGGGGATTCCTGACCTCACACGGAGCAAGGATACAACACGGCCCTCTGATACATAGGCTCCTGTCAGCCCTAGCACTTCCCAAAAGATTGGCGATAGTGAAGTGTAGTGCCCATAAAGCGATCACTGATGAGGTGGGGAGGGGAAATGCGTTTGCATACCAAACAGCTAAAGAGACAGCCAAGTCCAAGATGAAGAGAATGTTTGTGGCAGGGCCAGCTCGATGGGTGCCTGAAGGCGGGATGTTTGAGAACACGTTAGAAAATGTGAAAGAGATTCAGAGTGAGGCAACAGTTCAGGAGTTGGCAATGTGGCAGGAGAGTACGGGACGCTTAGATGAGGAGGGGTGCTGTACCGATAAATCAGAAAAGCAAAGATGGATGTTACCAGATGCATATGCATTCCCTGTAGTTACAATGGCACATGGTCCAGCCCACATTAGTGCAAGAGGGATATGTAAGTTATTGGATCCTGTATGGCAAAATGATAACATCCTTAAGGTAGCGGCCCATCTAGTGAAGTATTGCATGGTTTGCCTGATACATAATCCTGGGAAAGGTACCCCTACACCTCCCGGTAATTTTGCACCCCCCTATTTCCCTTTCGAGGTTCTCCAGATGGATTACATCGAAATGGAACGAGTTAACAACTTGAAATACGTGCTGGTGGTCGTTTGTGCATTCAGTAAATGGATTGATGCTTACCCCACTAAAGAGAACACAGCCATGGAGACGGCGAAGGCTCTTCTGAAGGAGTTCTTCCCGCGCTTCGGCTTGCCCCATTTAATTTGGAGGACAACGGGAGTCACTTTAATGCAAAGGTGATTCAGTTGGTATGCGACGGCCTGCATATCAAGCAGAAGTTCCACACGGCAAACCACTCCCAGTCGACCGGTTTGGTGGAGAAGTACAATGGTACTCTCAAGTTGAAGCTGGCAAAGATCAGGGAGCGCACAGGGTTGCAATGGCCGGACGCACTACCCCTTGCCCTGCTATCCACCAGAGTGACAGCACATTCTAGAACAGCGTTATCTCAATACGAAGTGGTTTTTGGGTGCCCCGCAAATGTGTGGGGTGTCCCCCGCCCACGCCATTTCTCTGATATTGAATACCCGTTACTTGTGGATTACCTATACGAATTAACTAAAGATTTGCGTTCTATTCATCAACAGATCCACAAGGCACTCCTGCCAATACCTGAGGGGCCAGGGCACAGTATCCAGCCCGGGGAATATGTGCTAGTGCGCAACTACCAGAGACGAGGGTGCTTGGAGCCGAGGTGGAGGGGGCCCCTCCTGGTTTTACTCGCCACGCGGACTGCTGTGAAGGTGGAGGGATGGAAGAACTGGATCCATTCATCCCACTGCAGGCGAGTCCCGCTCCCTCTCCCTTATGACAAGTGAGTCCGTGAGGGAATCGGGGACCATGAGACGGAGAAGGTCCCTCGCTTTGTCCCTTTTTCTGATGCCCGATTGACCTGGGCACAGACAGAAGAGGAGAACGATGATGCTTTGAATGAGGCAGTGCCTCCAGAAATAAGGGCTGCCCAAGTTTCTCCTCCATCTGGTTCACAGAAGCAGGAGTCTCAGTCCACTGCCTCCCCTGAGTTTAAGGTTCTTTTCCGAGACGAGGCAGTGCCTGGAGTGGCTCGGTACAATCTGCGTCCCCGGCGGAGGGACAGTGCACCCAAGGGACAGTCAGGTTAGTAGGGATGGACTTCTGGATGAAGAATAGGGCCCACTTACCCTATGGTACAAACAATCGTTTAGGGAAAGGGAGAGTGGTGCATTGTCTGAGACATTGGACAGGATAAGTGGGGGGTGCTTTCCAAGAAGGGAAGCTGCCCTATCCTGAGTGAAGAGACAGAAAGGGTTGTGATTGTGCAGCCCCACCGCGAAGTGCTCGTTAGCACCACCGTTGAGAGACACTGAGAGACTAATTTTTTTTCCTTTTCTTTTGAAGTGCTCATTAGCACCACCGTTGATAGACACTGAGAGACTCTTTTTTTCCTTTTTTCCCCTTTCTGTATACCTGGCTCCTTAGCACGGACTCCCCTGTGGTAGTTCGATAGATGAACATGTATCCCATTGGTCGTATTGTTATGGAAGAAGAACAGCCTTTAGAAGAACGCCGTTTTGACCAACATAGCCCCACTTGGTCGAGCTGGCTCACCAAGACTAAGATAGTGTTCCTAGTGTTAGGGATCCTATGGTTCTTGGAAGAAAGACATCCTGTACACTCCCTGATTGCAACCACTACGGCCCCCCCCGAGCATGTCTTTGTCACCCTGGCTCCGCATAAGGAAAGACATAGGCAGACTTATGTAGATAACATCTTCCTGCAGATGCTCCATCAGGCCCACCATACCACCAATGTCACCGATTGTTGGGTTTGTGGTTTACTCCCCTCAGTGATGCATAAAAATGACCTGTTGCTGTCCTTGCCCCTCTCTTATTTGGCCAGCTGCGAAGCCTGGTTTCAATTGTTCACCACGGTATATGTCCATTATCATTCAGATGCAATGAATATGACATACTTCGATTATGAGGCTGTACTGGGTTATATAGCAACTCACCAAGGATTTACCCCGTGGAGGGATGGGGCTGCAGACACTCTACATCCCGATGCCTGCATGAATGTGTATGAAAGGAAGAAAAATGTAACATGGCTTCTGGGGGAGATGACAGATTTCCAAGACTTTAACGTCACTGACTATTTCAGGGCTTTTCAGTTACATAATTTTACTCAGGATAAGGCAATGCCAGTACCGGTGATTAACACCACCACTAGTTTCCGTGTCCGAGGCTTTGAAAAGGTTCCGGTAGGAGAGAGTATTTGTAATTACACTTATGACTTGAACACCACTAGTAGTCCACCATTGTTTCCGCCCCACAACGTGTACTTCGTCTGCGGGACCCAGGCTTACATATGGCTTCCTAGGGGGTGGTCTGGTGTGTGCTACGTGTCCTTTCTCTTGGCCTCTGTGTATATTGCACCATCCAACTATCATAGAGACCACAGATTACGGCGCAGGAGTATGTATCTGTCTCGAGTAAGAAGGGTTCTTGACACGAATGATATCGATCAGACTGACACTACCTTGCAGCAATTTACAGATGCCATGAAGGGTATTTTGCCATTTCGGGGTCCTATGTATAACAGCCGTAGTATACGCCGGCTCACAAGGGTTGTAGAGGGAGTTATCAACACCACAGCGGGAATACTGACCAACATCACAGCTGAGCTTCAGGCTACGAGACTTGTTGCCCTTCAAAACAGGATGGTGTTAGACGTCATCCTTGCTGATCGGGTGGGGCCTGTCGCGTCATCGGTAGTAGTTGCTGTGTGTACATACCAGACCACGCCCCGAATGTATATGCAGCCATACAAAAGTTACACAGACTAGCGTCCGACATCCACCAGGAGAATGGCACGTGGTCCCTGTCTGGGTGGTTTTGGGGTCTGTTAGCAACATGGGGCTGGAAAATACTTTATTCTTAGTAGCTATTGCAGGTGCTGTATTCACCCGTTGTCTGTGCATCAATTGCCTTCCCGCCTGTTGTTCTTATTGCATGCAAAAGTTAACACCAAAGAGCGAAGTGAAAGAACAACCAGCTAAAAATTCTGTCATGATGGTACAGGCTGTGCATGACTTGATGTGCATCGATGAGGGCATTTTTGAATATTGATATGTGTACCTGCCTAACATTGCTGATGATTACCCCAATGGTTAACTGTTATATATGTAACATCATGTCTCCCCATCCATTAGAATTGTAAAGACCCTAACTTGATAGCACCAATAAAGACTTAGCAATGAATGCTAAAGGAGGGTCTGTTAGAATCGAATGCCCCATTGCCCTGTCCTCACGATGTATACTGTGTTGTGTTAGCATTCATGTAGCTATATCATATTAATTGCGATTGCAAATGCAAATGCGTGTGTGTATCCAGCTTTTCTGATGTCGTGCAGGCTTAAGTTAGCATCTGAGACACCATTTTACTGCTGTAGTCGCCATGTTACGCTGTGAGCAATCCCCGGCCTCTGTGCCCCCCGCTCTCTGCCTGAATCATCAGAAGCTGCTGTTCAGAAAGTTTCCATATCTCATCCAAGGTTGGAGCCCAGATGCACGAAGAGAATAGATTATTCAGCTCTGCATTCCTATCCTTGGACATAGCTATGCTCCCCCACCAGAGAGAGCTGAGACCGAGTAAGATGGCCTTGGGAGCCTGATAATGTGTACCCATTCTGCAGGTGGTAGCTCATCCCTCACTGCCTCCTTTGTTCAGTCTTTCTGCCCAAGCAGTATTTTTCCATCAGGGGCGGGGTTTTGAGAGGTGTTGGAAGGCTTATTTTGTGTTACCAAATGTTTGGAAGTCAGTCCCCTCAGTAGCATCTAAGGAGGCTAGTCTGACTGGACTCCGCTGCAGCGTATTTACAATAAAATAACTTGGTTTGTATTCTCTACTGTGTCACCGACTCTTCATTTCTTGGAAGGCTAATCAATCAATCAATCAATCACGGCATTTATAGAGCGCGCTACTCACCCGGGAGGGTCTCAAGGCGCTGGGGGAGGGGGTAAGTTACTGCTCGAACAGCCAGGTCTTGAGCTGCTTCCTGAAGGCGAGATGGTCCTGGGTTCGCCGAAGGTGAGTGGGGAGGGAGTTCCAGGTCTTGGCCGCCAGGTAGGAGAAGGATCTTCCTCCGGCGGTGGTTCTGCGGATGCGTGGTACGGTGGCGAGGGCGTGGCTGGTTGATCGTAGCTGGCGTGTGGGCGTGTAGAAGGACATGCGGTCGTTGAGGTACTTTGGGCCCAGGTCGTGGAGGGCCTTGTGTGCGTGGGTGAGGAGTCTGAACGTGATTCTCTTGCTGACGGGGAGCCAGTGCAGGTCTTTCAGGTGTACGGTGATGTGGCTGTGTCGGGGGATGTCCAGGATGAGTCGTGCGGAGGCGTTCTGGATGCGCTGGAGTCTCTTTTGAAGTTTGGCTGTGGTTCCGGCGTAGAGGGTGTTCCCATAGTCCAGTCGGCTGGTGACGAGTGCCTGGGTGACGGTCTTCCTGGTTTCAGTGGGGATCCATCTGAAGATCTTGCGGAGCATGCGCAGGGTGTTGAAGCATGAAGATGAGACGGCGTTGACTTGTTTGGTCATTGATAGGGAGGAGTCCAGGATGAAGCCCAGGTTGCGTGCGTGGTCCGTTGGCTTGGGTGCGGTGCCCAGGGCCGGGGGCCACCAGGAGTCGTCCCAGGCGGAGGGTGATGAGCCCAGGATGAGGACTTCCGTCTTGTCTGAGTTCAGTTTAAGGCGGCTGTTCCTCATCCAGTCGGCGACGTCTCTCATCCCGTCGTGCAGGTTGGCTCTGGCGGTGGTGGGGTCGTTGGTGAGGGAGAGGATCAGCTGGGTGTCGTCGGCGTAGGAGATGATGTTGAGGTTGTGTCGGCGTGCGATGGCTGCGAGGGGGCTCATGTAGACGTTGAAGAGGGTCGGGCTGAGTGAGGATCCTTGTGGAACGCCGCAGATGACTTCGGTGGCTTCGGATCTGAACGGGGAGAGGCGGACTCTCTGGGTTCTTCCGGCGAGGAGCGAGATGATCCATTCCAGTGCTTTCTCTCGGATTCCGATGTTGCTGAGGCGCTTCACTAGGGTGCGGTGGCAGACGGTGTCGAACGCCGCGGAGAGGTCCAGGAGGATGAGGGCAGCTGTTTCCCCGTTGTCGGTTAGGGTTCTGATGTCGTCGGTGGCTGCGATAAGGGCGGTCTCGGTGCTGTGGTTGGCCCGAAACCCGGACTGCGAGGGGTCGAGGGATCCATTCGTCTCGAGGAAGGCGGCAAGCTGTCTGTTGACGGTCTTCTCGATGACTTTGGCCGGAAACGGAAGGAGCGAGATGGGGCGGTAGTTCTTGAGGTCGGTGGGGTCCGCCGTTGGTTTCTTCAGGAGGGCGGTAAGCTCGGCGTGCTTCCAGCTCTCCGGGAAGGTGGCGGTGCGGAAGGAGGAGTTGATGATGTCCCGGAGATGGGGTGCGATGGTGGCGTCGGCTTTGTTGAAGACGTGGTGTGGGCAGGGGTCGGTTGGTGATCCGGAGTGGATGGAGTTCATCGTGCGGGTGGTGTCTTCGGTGTTGATCGGGGTCCAGTTGCAGAGGGTGGTGGTGGCGGGCATTGGTTCGGCGGTAGGGTGCGTTGTTTGTGCGTTGAAGCTGTTGTGTATGTCGGTGATCTTGCGGTGGAAGAACGCGGAGAGTGAGTTGCAGAGGTCTTGCGAGGGGGTGATGTCGTTGTTTCCGGCGCTGGGGTTGGAGAACTCTTTGACGATGCTGAAAAGTTCCTTGCTGTCATGGGCGTTGTTGTCCAGTCGTTCTTTGAGTGCCGACTTCTTGGTGGCACGGATCAGCTGGTGGTGTTTGCGGGTGGCGTGCTTGAGGGCGGTCCTGTTGTCTGTGGTCTGGTCGAGTCGCCAGGTTTTCTCGAGAGTGCGGCAGTTCTTCTTGGATTCCTTGAGTTCGTTGGTGAACCAAGGGGTTTTCTTGCTTCCGGGTCTGCTGGGAGGGTTTTTAGTGGTGCGAGGTCGTCGGCGCAGGCGGTCAGCCACTTGGCGAGGTTGCTGGCTGCTTCGTTTGGGTCCGTTGTGTCGGTGGGTGTGTTCTGGCTGAGGAGGCGGTGAGCTGCTCGGCGGTGATCTTGCTCCAGCTCCGGCGGGGAGCCTGTTGCGGGTGGTGGTGGGTCGCAGTCTTTCTGAAGCTGAAGTGGACGCAGCTGTGGTCGGTCCAGTGGAGTCCGGTGGCGTGGCTGAAGGAGATGTGCTTGCTGGACGAGAAGACGGGGTCAAGCGTGTGGCCGGCGTAGTGGGTGGGCGTGTTCACCAGTTGCTTGAGTCCGAGGTTGGCGAGGTTGTCCAGCAGGGCGGTGGTGTTTCTGTCGTTGTTGTTCTCCAGGTGGAAGTTGAGGTCCCCTAGGAGGATGTAGTCGGCGGAGGGCATGGCGTGCGGGCTGATGAAGTCTGCGATGTCTTCGCTGAATAGTGTGCGTGGTCCCGGGGTCTGTAGATGAGGGTGCCTCGGAGGGTGGTCTTGGGGTCCGTGTGTATCTGGAAGTGTAGGTGTTCGGCGGCGGTGAAGGTCTCGTCGGAGTTAGTCGAGATGCGGATGGTGTTCTTGTGTACGATGGCGATGCCTCCTCCCGTCTGGTTGACGCGGTCCTTCCGGGTGATCTTGTATCCATCCGGGATGGCTATGGCGATGTCAGGCGCTGAGGAGGCGTTCATCCAGGTTTCGGTGAGGAAGGCGATGTCCGGTGCTGTTGCGTCGAGCAGGTCCCAGAGTTCCACGGCGTGCCTGTGGACGGAGCGGGTGTTCAGCAGGATGCATTTCAGGTGGTTGCTGCTGTTGCTCGACTTGGCGGAGGTGGTGCACGTCAGGGGGCAGGTGAATCGGCAGGTTTGGCAGGTGAAGGGTCCGTGGGTGCGTCTCGGTGAGGCTCGGTAGCAGGCAGGGTTCCGGCCGGCATTGAGTGCGGTGAGTGTGGCGGCGTCGTAGGTCCGTCGAGTGGTGTTGCATCGGTGGGATCCAGGGGTTCTGGCGCTGGGCGCGGTCCAGTCGCGGACGGGCGCAGACGGGCTTGCCTTAGGCGCGCCTTCGGCGCGCCAGCGGCGCGCCCGCTGCGCACGTCCGCTGCGCGGCCGTGCAGCGGCCGCCATTTATGGGGAGGTGGGAGGGAGGAGCAGCTGGGAGGCGGGAGGCAGGGGCAGCGAATGGGCAGTCAGGGGGCGGGGCCGCAGGGGACGCAGCGGCGGGAATGGCGATAGGCAGCGAGGGGCACAGAAGGAAAAACGGGGGGAGAGCAGGTAAATCACGGGCACAACAACAGTGGGGCAGCGAGGGGCACAGAAGGAAAAACGGGGGGAGAGCAGGTAAATCACGGGCACAACAACAGTGGGGCAGCGAGGGGCACAGAAGGAAAAACGGGGGGAGAGCAGGTAAATCACGGGCACAACAACAGTGGGGCAGCGAGGGGCACAGAAGGAAAAACGGGGGGAGAGCAGGTAAATCACGGGCACAACAACAGTGGGGCAGCGAGGGGCACAGAAGGAAAAACGGGGGGAAAGCAGGCAAATCACGGGCACAACAACAGTGGGGCAGCGAGGGGCACAGAAGGAAAAACGGGGGGAAAGCAGGCAAATCACGGGCACAACAACAGTGGGGCAGCGAGGGGCACAGAAGGAAAAACGGGGGGAAAGCAGGCAAATCACGGGCACAACAACAGTGGGGCAGCGAGGGGCACAGAAGGAAAAAACGGGGGGAAAGCAGGCAAATCACGGGCACAACAACAGTGGGGCAGCGAGGGGCACAGAAGGAAAAACGGGGGGAAAGCAGGCAAATCACGGGCACAACAACAGTGGGGCAGCGAGGGGCACAGAAGGAAAAACGGGGGGGAAAGCAGGCAAATCACGGGCACAACAACAGTGGGGCAGCGAGGGGCACAGAAGGAAAAACGGGGGGGAAAGCAGGCAAATCACGGGCACAACAACAGTGGGGCAGCGGGGGCACAGAAGGAAAAACGGGGGGAAAGCAGGCAAATCACGGGCACAACAACAGTGGGGCAGCGAGGGGCACAGAAGGAAAACGGGGGGGAAAGCAGGCAAATCACGGGCACAACAACAGTGGGGCAGCGAGGGGCACAGAAGGAAAAACGGGGGGAAAGCAGGCAAATCACGGGCACAACAACAGTGGGGCAGCGAGGGGCACAGAAGGAAAAACGGGGGGGAAAGCAGGCAAATCACGGGCACAACAACAGTGGGGCAGCGAGGGGCACAGAAAGGAAAGGGGAGACAAGCAGACAAAACTGGCACCGGGGCCACAAGCGGAGGGCGATCTTACCTACAGGAGCAGCGGGCAGACAGCACAGGCGGAGCTGTGTGGTGGGGGAGCGACCTACCTGGCAAGGCTAAGAGGAGGTCGCGAGTGACCCGGGTGGCCCTATTTCTATTTGAAAAATGTATAGAGCGCGACAGCTGCCCCGGCCAAGAGGCGTCCCGGAGCTAAACAGCAAATAGGAGACCACAACGCAAAGAGGGAGCCAGGAGACCTACACAGTGGGAAAGAGAAAAGTTTTAATAGCTTTCCTAAATTTGAAGAAATTACTGAGGCCACGAATATAGAGAGGCAGTGAGTTCCAGAGAATAGCCACTCTATACCGGAAGGAACGCCCACCGGCCCGGGTCCTCCTGACCCGAGGGACCACTAGTAGATGTTGGCCCATAGAGCGAAGCTGATGGGAGGGGACATAAAAGGATAGCAGATCCGTCAGAATGTTGGGGGAGGCGGCCTTCAAGATTTTAAAGGCTAAACAGAGAGCCTTGAACTCGATCCGTTGAGCTACAGGCAGCCAATGGGGGCGGCGGATTGTATTAGCCACCGAGCAGACTCTACGCAGACCCAGAAGAGATCTTGCCGCAGCGTTCTGAACTCTCTGTAACCTGAGTACTTATGCCTTGTTAGCCCCCAGATACAGAGAGTTCGCATAATCAAGCCTCGATATAATCAGCGCCTGAATAATAATCTGTCTGGTCGGGGCATCAAAGAAGCCCAAAATAGGTTTGAGACCGCGCAGCAAACCAAAACAGGTACCCGCCACCTTCTTTGTTTGGGTCTGGAAATTGAGAGAGGCGTCCATCCAAACCCCCAAGTTCTTCACCACCTGTTTAGGAGGAGTGGGGGTGCCTAAATTCGTGGGCCACCAATACTCATTCCATAACCCATGATCCCTACCCACCAGCAACACCTCTGACTTGCTGGCATTCAGCTGGAGGCAGTTGGCTGTCATCCACCCGGCAACTGCAGCAAGATCGCCTTGAAACTTAGAGGCGTCGTGCTTAGAGTTGCTCGAGAGGGCTACCACCAGCTGCATGTCGTCGGCGTAGGAGAACACAGTCAGTCCTCTGCTCTTGGCTAATACAGCCAGAGGTTGTACATACAAATTAAAGAGCAGAGGGCTCAATGAAGAGCCCTGTGGTACCCCGTGCTTGATGGAGAAGGTGGGTGAGGTAAAAGGGGGAGCAGTCACCTGAAAAGTACTGTCGGACAGAAATGACGCCAGCCACTTCAGAGCAAGGCCACCAATGCCAGCCTCTTCCAGACGGCGCAGCAGGACAGCATGGGACACAGTGTCGAATGCGGCACTGAGATCCAAAAGGATCAGTGCCGATGTCTGTCCTGCGTCCATGGCTGTCCAGAGGTGTTCCGTCACCGCCAGGAGCGCCGACTCAGTACTATGGCCGGGGCGGAAGCCATTTTGCGAGGGATCAAGAAAGTGACCCTAATCGGGTCACTTCCTTCATCTGTCACTTTATGATCATATCTAGACTCTGATGTGAGAAGAATGAAGGGAAATGAAGCTCATAAGCAGTACTGTGACAGAGACAGAATTGCAGATGTGCAAGAGTAGAAAGTCGCCAAGACCAGCTTTCCATGTCTCCCAGCATGTTTAGTGGGAAGTATGCAACTATGGCCTTTGTGTAATTGGGCACTTGTGGTCGAGTAGAAAGAGAGTGTGGACTGCGCACACCGATGAGTGTTTCAAGATGCGGATTTGTAGCGTGCTTCAGCGGTATCACCCTCTGATTAGGGGTGTGAATAATAATGGAAAGATGCGCCACCTGTGTAGGGGCGTCCCTCTGAGCACAGCGAAGCCCCCCGTGGGGTGAGTGAATTCTAGTACCAATGGTAGGTGAAGAAGGATTTCAAAAAGTTCAAAACATTCCAGAATTCATTGTGTTTGTATTTAATGATAAGCTTAAATGACACAATCTTCAACTTGATCAAAACAATCCATATTAATGCGAAACCCAATGCATTTCGGGCCGTCGGGCCCTTCGTCAGGGGCCAAGATTCTGAAATTAAAAGTAAACATGAGGAAACATGCTCTCCGAGCCAACTAGATGCAATTTAAACAATGTAGCAGTTAAGACGTAAATGCGAAGTGAAAAAAGGGCAGCAACATACATTAGGTACCGATGCACGTGAGGTGTTCAATAAGGTATAGAAAAACAATGATGACGTATAAACCTCTAGAGCAAAAGAGTGCAGTTGTGTGAAAACCTAGAAAAATGCAATAAGCTCAGTTGAGGTGTGCAACTACAGTGCATCAAATATAAAAACCCAAGAGGTGACAAACAAAGCGTTCAAACGATAAAAAAGTAAAAATATGTGACTCAGTTGTAACAGTTAAACACAGTGCGGTCAAATAAATGGAAAAAGATGCCCATATGAGTGTTCCGTGTACAAAAGTTGACACACCGCTTTGATATGCGAAGTCTAACAATCATGGTTGCCGAATAAGTTGGTCAACCCGAAGCGGGAATGTACAAAGCGTGTCAATGTGCAACCTGAAAATAGAAAGTCTAGGCAGGCATGGTGTAAACAGTAAAATAACACAGCGCTTAGCAAGTGAAATGAGAAGTGCGCTATTTGTTCATGCGACGGTGAACGCTATGCGCAGAAAGTAAAAACGCTGGTAATTACAGCATATGCCGGTTGGAGCAAGAAAAGCAAACTTACGTCAGCCGTTGAGAGCAGCGACGCGTGTAGTCAGTAAAGTGTCAACATACCGGAACAGTGAGGCAGGTTAAACGATATGTAACAGCAATAGAAAACAGACTGTAAAGAGCTTTGCAAAAGCCACAAAAAACAGCGGCCATATTAGAACGGCGATTGAACATAAGTTGTAAGTATATGTTAAAATAGAAAAAAGAATAGTGAAAGCTGATGCAAATGTGCAAGTATAGAAAATACAAAGGGTGATGAGTAAAAGAAAATATGTGAAAGAAGGAAAATAAAGATTTTCAGAAGAGGAAGGAAGACAAATAGCAAGGGAAGAACTATGTACTACATGGGTCCAGAGAATAAACCAAGGGTTTATAAATAGCACAAAAACTCCATCCGGTCATTCAACCCAAAAGGTTTCAATGAGTTCAGGGCTTTTATCCAAAATTTTTCACGCTGTAGCAAAAAATTATTGTTGTTTCTGCCTTCTTTCTTCTCAATGATCTCTAGGATGAGAAACTTAAGTTGACAAATGTTGTGATGATTTTCGGAAAAATGTGCAGCCACGGTGGATTTCATGTTTTTGGTTCTTATATTACTTTTATGCTCGTGAATTCTTGTCTTGATCTTCCTTTCGGTTTTACCCACATAGGGTAACCCGCAAGGACATTTCAGAAGGTAAATAACATTCATAGTGTCACACGTAGCTGTGACTTTTAAGTTGATGCCTTCACAAACTTAATGCAATCAATGATCGCATACAATTCACCTTTGAAGTACATCAAGAACAAATGTCCTTTCTTGATGTGTTGTTCAAGAAAGCTGCCAATGGGTTACAAACTGATTTGTTTCGCAAAGGGACAGACCGGAACAACCTTTTACACTTCAACAGTTTCCACCAACAAACACTCAAGAATCATTTACCGTACTCCCAGCTTCTGAGAGTGAAACGCATTGTTTCCAACCCTGAAAGATACTTGCAACAGATGGAAACCATGTTGACTCGGTTCACCAATCGTGGCTACCCTACTAAGATCTTAGAACTAACCAAGACACGAGTTGCCTCAACAACCAGAAATGAACTGTTGACCAAAATCGATAAACCCAAATCCAACAAGATGGTAGTAGTTTCCAAATTCTCCACAATGAGTCAACGCTACAAAAAGTGTATCAACAAACATTGGCAAATGTTGGCCATGGAACCTGACTTCAAAGACATTTTTTGTCACAGACCAATTTTTGCTTACACCAGAGGGAGAAACCTCAAAGAATTACTCACCAGAAAATCTGAACAGCTCTCGACTAACATCTATAAGGGCACTAAACCCTGCATGAACTGCAGCAACTGCAATAATGTCATTAAAGGTTCTTGGACCACTCACCCCATGAAAGGCTCCCGCATCAACTTAAAAGTCACAGCTATGTGTGACACTATGAATGTTATTTACCTTCTGAAATGTCCTTGCGGGTTACCCTATGTGGGTAAAACCGAAAGTAAGATCAAGACAAGAATTCACGAGCATAAAAGTAATATAAGAACCAAAAACATGAAATCCATCGTTGCTGCACATTTTTCCGAAAATCATCACAACATTTGTCAACTTAAGTTTCTCATCCTAGAGATCATTGAGAAGAAAGAAGGCAGAAACAACAATAATTTTTTGCTACAGCGTGAAAATTTTTGGATAAAAGCCCTGAACTCATTGAAACCTTTTGGGTTGAATGACCGGATGGAGTTTTTGTGCTATTTATAAACCCTTGGTTTATTCTCTGGACCCATGTAGTACATAGTTCTTCCCCTGCTATTTGTCTTCCTTCCTCTTCTGAAAATCTTTATTTTCCTTCTTTTACATATTTTCTTTTACTCGTCACCCTTTGTATTTTCTATACTTGCACATTTGCATCAGCTTTCACTATTCTTTTTTAACATATACTTACAACTTATGTTCAATCGCCGTTCTAATATGGCCGCTGTTTTTTGTGGCTTTTGCAAAGCTCTTTACAGTCTGTTTTCTATTGTTGTTACATATCGTTTAACCTGCCTCACTGTTCCGGTATGTTGACACTTTACTGACTACACGCGTCGCTGCTCTCAACGGCTGACGTAAGTTTGCTTTTCTTGCTCCAACCGGCATATGATGTAATTACCAGCGTTTTTACTTTCTGTGCATAGCGTTCACCGTCGCATGAACAAATAGCGCACTTTTCATTTCACTTGCTAAGCGCCGTGTTATTTTACTGTTTACACCATGCCTGCCTAGACTTTCTATTTTCAGGTTGCACATTGACACGCTTTGTACATTCCCGCTTCGGGTTGACCAACTTATTCGGCAACCATGATTGTTAGACTTCGCATATCAAAGCGGTGTGTCAACTTTTGTACACGGAACACTCATATGGGCATTTTTTCCATTTATTTGACCGCACTGTGTTTAACTGTTACAACTGAGTCACATATTTTTACTTTTTTATCGTTTGAACGCTTTGTTTGTCACCTCTTGGGTTTTTATATTTGATGCACTGTAGTTGCACACCTCAACTGAGCTTATTGCATTTTTCCACACAACTGCACTCTTTTACTCTAGAGGTTTATACGTCATCATTGTTTTTCTATACCTTATTGAACACCTCACGTACATCGGCACCTAATGCATGTTGCTGCCCTTTTTTCACTTCGCATTTACGTCTTAACTGCTACATTGTTTCAATTGCATCTAGTTGGCTCGGAGAGCATGTTTCCTCATGTTTACTTTTAATTTCAGAATCTTGGCCCCTGACGAAGGGCCCGACGGCCCGAAATGCATTGGGTTTCGCATTAATATGGATTTTTTTGATCAAGTTGAAGATTGTGTCATTTAAGCTTATCATTAAATACAAACACAATGAATTCTGGAATGTTTTGAACTTTTTGAAATCTTTCTTCACCTACCATTGGTACTAGAATTCACTCACCCCATGGGGGGCTTCGCTGTGCTCAGAGGGACGCCCCTACACAGGTGGCGCATCTTTCCATTATTATTCACACCCCTAATCAGAGGGTGATACCGCTGAAGCACGCTACAAATCCGCATCTTGAAACACTCATCGGTGTGCGCAGTCCACACTCTCTTTCTACATTGCCTTTTCTGATTCATTGGACCGCAGTACCCTACGCTCATCATGGCCTCTGAGGACATAGCCAATCTGACTGAACTCAGAGCGGATACTTTCGCATTCGCTGAAGACGATGCAAAAAAAATGTACGCTTTGATACAAGAGGACATTTCTCTCCCCTCGAGCACCAGAAACAAAGATAGCACTATTCGTCAACTGTTATATTTGACCAAACGTGAAGTGAACCAGAGACTCCATGCCAGCACACTAATCAAATATCACAGAGCCCAGAGAATTCCACGTGGTTTGCGAATACCACTCAAACCCCTACTCTGCAAGAACTGTCCAAGATTCATTGAGAGATGGTACGCCATCCTCAATAAATGCTCATTAGATTTGATCTTATTGATCATTGAAGAGTTTTCGAAAACATTAGAAGATCTGGCAAAAGACATCACCGAGATTAAAGCAGAACTCACTCTGCTTATGGACGCAGACAATTTATTCAAGACCCTCGAAGACATCAATGCTCAACTTCTCAAATATTCACAAGAAATAAACGAACATAAAATCAGAAAATACAAGCATGATACGATCGATTATAAGCTAGGGGAAGTTTATTCTTGAGCCGAAATTTATGCCAAACGGCGACAGAATCGCCCACACACACAAAACACTGAAACGGACACATCATCGTCTGATAACGATACTTGACAGACTATCTCACGTCCGAAGAGCATTCAGCCCACAGCAGAAACTGATTCAACACAAACTACTGAGGCGCCTTTTTTAGAAGGAGGCCCCTCCGACAAAGACGACCCAGGCGGGGCAATAGGAAAAGACAAAGACGATTCTGTATTGAAAACTCTTCCAACTACCGGCAGACGGGGCAAGGTAAGGAAAACCTAGATGCTTACAACGACGACATAGACAATCTAGTAATCAACATTTCGACATATAATTTGAGCCTTTTTGAAATTGAAACCTTACAAAAAGGCACTTCATTCGTACCCACCAGCCACACCAACGCTCTTGAATTGGAGATTAGTTTTTTTCGCTTTATGCGTAACCTTCGTCTTCGCAATTTCTTTGAAAATGTCATTGAGAAAGGTGACAAACATGAAGATAATTTGCTCAAGGGTCTACGTCCACCCAGCACCTTCATGGCTCCTGTGAGCCACAAGACTTTAGACACCTTTGAAATGTTGGTCAAACATGACATACAATCTTTCAATTTCAACAAGAGATCGAAACATTGCAACATGTCCATGAAAGAAAAACAAGCACTACAAAATTTAGCCAGTAATCCTGATATAACTTGCCAAAACGCTGATAAAGGTGGTGCTCTGGTCATCATGGACACTGTTTTTTACAATCAACAAGTTGACAACCATGTCATGGACACTGAAACTTATGCCCTGCTTGATTACAATCCCACAAAAGAATTTGCTGGCACCTTACTAAGTTGTTGAAGAAGGCCATGGATCAGGGAGTAATCACAGAGAAAGCTTTCAAATATTTGATCACTATTCATCCTAAATCTCCACACTTTTACATGCTACCGAAAGTTCACAAAAGCATTGAACAACCTCCTTTCAGACCTATTGTCTCCACCAGAGGCAGTTTACACGAGCCCATCGGAAGATTTTTAGATAAACAACTACAACCTTTCGTGCTCAAAATGCGCACATATCTCAGAGATACTACTGATTTCATATCCAAAATTGAACAGGTTTCCTACAACCCTGACGATGAAATTTGGCTTTGCAGCATTGATGTGAAATCTTTATATACTTCTATTCCTCATGATTCTGGCATTGTTGCCATTGAGAATGTTTTGTTGAATTCTGATCTGGATATTGACCTACAATCATTTCTCATGGAATTACTGATCTTCTCCTTATATCAGAGCTACTTCAAATGGAACAACCAGTGGTTCTTGCAATTGTCCGGGACTTCCATGGGCAATTGCGCAGCACCGGCATATGCCAATATCTTTATGCAACAATTTGAGGAAAATAATATTCTCAACCAAGAAACCTGGAAAACTCATGCTAAGATTTTTTTGAGATACATAGATGATATCTTTATAGTGTGGAATGGCCCACACAAAGATCTGATGACATCCCTTCACAAACTTAATGCAATCAATGATAGCATACAATTCACCTTTGAAGTACATCAAGAACAAATGTCCTTTCTTGATGTGTTGGTCAAGAAAGCTGCCAATGGGTTACAAACTGATTTGTTTCGCAAAGGGACAGACCGGAACAACCTTTTACACTTCAACAGTTTCCACCAACAAACACTCAAGAATCATTTACCGTACTCCCAGCTTCTAAGAGTGAAACGCATTGTTTCCAACCCTGAAAGATACTTGCAACAGATGGAAACTATGTTGACTCGGTTCACCAATCGTGGCTACCCTACTAAGATCTTAGAACTAACCAAGACACGAGTTGCCTCAACAACCAGAAATGAACTGTTGACCAAAATCGATAAACCCAAATCCAACAAGATGGTAGTAGTTTCCAAATTCTCCACAATGAGTCAACACTACAAAAAGTGTATCAACAAACATTGGCAAATGTTGGCCATGGAACCTGACTTCAAAGACATTTTTTGTCACAGACCAATTTTTGCTTACACCAGAGGAGAAACCTCAAAGAATTACTCACCAGATAATCTGAACAGCTCTCGACTAACATCTATAAGGGCACTAAACCCTGCATGAACTGCAGCAACTGCAATAATGTCATTAAAGGTTCTTGGACCACTCACCCCATGAAAGGCTCCCGCATCAACTTAAAAGTCACAGCTACGTGTGACACTATGAATGTTATTTACCTTCTGAAATGTCCTTGCGGGTTACCCTATGTGGGTAAAACCGAAAGGAAGATCAAGACAAGAATTCACGAGCATAAAAGTAATATAAGAACCAAAAACATGAAATCCACCGTGGCTGCACATTTTTCCGAAAATCATCACAACATTTGTCAACTTAAGTTTCTCATCCTAGAGATCATTGAGAAGAAAGAAGGCAGAAACAACAATAATTTTTTGCTACAGCGTGAAAATTTTTGGATAAAAGCCCTGAACTCATTGAAACCTTTTGGGTTGAATGACCGGATGGAGTTTTTGTGCTATTTATAAACCCTTGGTTTATTCTCTGGACCCATGTAGTACATAGTTCTTCCCCTGCTATTTGTCTTCCTTCCTCTTCTGAAAATCTTTATTTTCCTTCTTTTACATATTTTCTTTTACTCATCACCCTTTGTATTTTCTATACTTGCACATTTGCATCAGCTTTCACTATTCTTTTTTCTATTTTAACATATACTTACAACTTATGTTCAATCGCCGTTCTAATATGGCCGCTGTTTTTTGTGGCTTTTGCAAAGCTCTTTACAGTCTGTTTTCTATTGCTGTTACATATCGTTTAACCTGCCTCACTGTTCCGGTATGTTGACACTTTACTGACTACACGCGTCGCTGCTCTCAACGGCTGACGTAAGTTTGCTTTTCTTGCTCCAACCGGCATATGCTGTAATTACCAGCGTTTTTACTTTCTGTGCATAGCGTTCACCGTCGCATGAACAAATAGCGCACTTTTCATTTCACTTGCTAAGCGCCGTGTTATTTTACTGTTTACACCATGCCTGCCTAGACTTTCTATTTTCAGGTTGCACATTGACACGCTTTGTACATTCCCGCTTCGGGTTGACCAACTTATTCGGCAACCATGATTGTTAGACTTCGCATATCAAAGCGGTGTGTCAACTTTTGTACACGGAACACTCATATGGGCATTTTTTCCATTTATTTGACCGCACTGTGTTTAACTGTTACAACTGAGTCACATATTTTTACTTTTTTATCGTTTGAACGCTTTGTTTGTCACCTCTTGGGTTTTTATATTTGATGCACTGTAGTTGCACACCTCAACTGAGCTTATTGCATTTTTCCACACAACTGCACTCTTTTACTCTAGAGGTTTATACGTCATCATTGTTTTTCTATACCTTATTGAACACCTCACGTACATCGGCACCTAATGCATGTTGCTGCCCTTTTTTCACTTCGCATTTACGTCTTAACTGCTACATTGTTTCAATTGCATCTAGTTGGCTCGGAGAGCATGTTTCCTCATGTTTACCTGCCTCACTGTTCCGGTATGTTGACACTTTACTGACTACACGCGTCGCTGCTCTCAACGGCTGACGTAAGTTTGCTTTTCTTGCTCCAACCGGCATATGATGTAATTACCAGCGTTTTTACTTTCTGTGCATAGCGTTCACCGTCGCATGAACAAATAGCGCACTTTTCATTTCACTTGCTAAGCGCCGTGTTATTTTACTGTTTACACCATGCCTGCCTAGACTTTCTATTTTCAGGTTGCACATTGACACGCTTTGTACATTCCCGCTTCGTGTTGACCAACTTATTCGGCAACCATAATTGTTAGACTTCGCATATCAAAGCGGTGTGTCAACTTTTGTACACGGAACACTCATATGGGCATCTTTTTCCATTTATTTGACCGCACTGTGTTTAACTGTTACAACTGAGTCACATATTTTTACTTTTTTATCGTTTGAACGCTTTGTTTGTCACCTCTTGGGTTTTTATATTTGATGCACTGTAGTTGCACACCTCAACTGAGCTTATTGCATTTTTCTAGGTTTTCACACAACTGCACTCTTTTGCTCTAGAGGTTTATACGTCATCATTGTTTTTCTATACCTTATTGAACACCTCACGTGCATCGACACCTAATGCATGTTGCTGCCCTTTTTTCACTTCTCTTTTACGTCTTAACTGCTACATTGTTTCAATTGCATCTAGTTGGCTCGGAGAGCATGTTTCCTTATGTTTACTTTTAATTTCAGAATCTTGGCCCCTGACGAAGGGCCCGACGGCCCGAAATGCATTGGGTTTCGCATTAATATGGATTGTTTTGATCAAGTTGAAGATTGTGTCATTTAAGCTTATCATTAAATACAAACACAATGAATTCTGGAATGTTTTGAACTTTTTGAAATCCTTCTTCACCTACCATTGGTACTAGAATTCACTCACCCCACGGGGGGCTTCGCTGTGCTCAGAGGGACACCCCTACACAGGTGGCGCATCTTTCCACTTGTGGTCGAGGCCATGCATGGGCCATTGACTTAATGGCAATGCATTGTGTTTTGCGAATGAACATGCTGCTATTGAAGGTTTGCACATGTACATTTCACTTATGTTTGCTCTGTCAAGTGTTAATGAAATGGTGACAGCGTACTGCTCTAAGTAGCCTGCTTTAGACCCTCACCTTTTGGCCTGTGACCAGCATAAAAGCACCTTCCATGTTGCTCTCTTGCTTGTCTGTCGGGGGACAGCATTGCATACCATACACCACAGAACCAATCCTTGCTCATGAGTAGATGCCTTTCATGTCAGTCTCAGCTGCCTTGCTTCTATTTGTTGCTTTCTTTCCTTTCTGTGTTTGACCCACCCACAGTAGCTTTTTGGTTTCGCCATCTGTAGATTTGCCATTCTTCCTGCTCTAAACGCTGCATTACTAACAGAGCCACGTTTAGAAACTTTGTTGACTATTAATGCCACCTGGGGCCGAATTACACATGGTGCCCCGGGGGCGCAACAGGCGTTTGTGCCCTCTTAGTGCGCCCCCGGGGCACTTTGGTATTATAGAAGGGGGCACAGATGCTTGTGCGTCTCCTTCTATAATACTGATAGCGCTGGAGCACTTAATGCACCAGCGCTACCTTAAGAGGGTGTTCCCTCATGTGCAAAGGGGCGTGCCCTATGCAAATGAGGGAATTCCTTTGACTCTGTGCCCGCACCATATTACAGACGCGGGCGCTGAGTCAAAGAAGCCCTCAGGAGGCTCACTGACAGTGCGCCATTTAAAAGGTGGACCCTCCAAACGTCCCCTTGCAGGCAGGTGCAGTCACTGACAAGGGGATCTCTAATCCCCTTTGAAAGTGCAGGCGGGTCACGCCTGCACTGTGTAAAAACGGAGCGGCTGCTCCGTGTTTTCACATGAATGTGCTGCCCTGGGGGCGGCGCATACACCATAATGGGGCGCATTATCACTATTTGCGCCCGGCGCTCCTTCTGGAAGGTGCGCCGGGAGCAAACAGTGATTATATGTAATACGGCCCTTGGTGGTCACTAGAAAAACTACAGCAGAAATGTGGCAGATACAACATATGGACACTGAGGTCCTGATTTAGATCTTGGCCGATGGGTAACTCTGTCACAACCGTGACGGATGTCCCGTCTGCCGAAATATAATCCCATAGGATATAGTGGAATTTATATTTCGGCGGACGGGATCTCCATCAACGTTGTCATGAGGTAACCCTTCCACCAAGATCGAAATCAGGCCCTCTATTTACATACTACTATAAACAAGTATCGGCAGTGCAATAGGGCTCACCTTTACATACAAGCAAGACCAACTGGTACTGCCAAAGCTTGATTTTAGTTTTATGGCTTGCATATTATTTTATGCAGTAGTAACTCTGATCTCTCGCAACTCATCCTCAATAATCCGAGCCACAGAGCACAGCTGAAGTGACTGCAGTCATTAACATTGAGGTGCACTCAACTGTGGATCATATGAACGGTTGGCCATACAAAAATGTGCTAGTCAGAAATATGTATGGGCTGTGCATTTTGCAGAGAATATACTAACATTTATCAGTACATGCAATCCTAAATAGAGAGAAGTATGCAGGAAGAACTGTTGAACATGAAGAACATGCACACTACAGCTTTTGCCCGTCTTTTCCCAAAATTCTCACAACTCGCTTCATGTGTGGACTTCTTCAAATTTTCATTTAGCAGTTAACCATTTTTGCTTACCAGCCATGATTTAACTTTTTCCTCTCCCCCCTGTTGCCAGGTCCAGAGAGGCTCGTCCAAATCTGGAACACTTGGCATGCCTTTGAAACAATGAGTAGTTCTTCCAGGACCATCACAAAGTATGGGCAACTGGGTACATTTCTAATAATCTCTAATGGGTGAGCGCATGGATGAATGGTAGTATATGTGAGCTCATGGGTGGATGGTTGGAAGAATGAGTGAGTGCACTGATGAGTGAAGATTGTACCACTTTCATAGGCCAGCAGAAGTCATAATGTTATTCAAATGCTACAAATTACCAATGTTATACCTGTGCAAGTATTACACAGGGCTTGGCAGTATCTTGCCAAGAATGCCTGCGATATATGAAGAATTACCACCATTACGCCAGTGCAAGCATTACAGAGGCTTGGTCACCATCATGCCATGATGTCGAGAACTATTGCCATTGTGTCCGGTGGTAGTTCAAGTGAAGGGAGGGTAGCACAATAGTAGATTGTGGCCATGTCAGGGTGCAGGGGGGGTAGTGTACTGCTGGGAGATGTTTTGTAGCGATGGGAGATGGTAGATCAGCGATGAGGTGGTTGTATGGTGCTGATAGGAGAGCAAATCAGGGATATTTGTGCAGTAGTGTGGTGGTGGTAGTGTGGTGATGATGGGCTGGAAATATGTTATGTTATATTATTTGTATTTGAATAGAGCTGTCTCACCCTGCATGGGGTATCCTGGTTCTGTGAATGGTAATATTATTGGAGGAGAGCCTGAACTAGAAATGTGCAAAGGAACTAAGTGATTCAATAGGCCCCCAAGGGTGTCAGAATAACCAAGTTTTCTGCAGTTTAAAAAAAATGAAAAGTTGGTAGCAAGGCGTAAATGCAGTAGGAAGGTATTCCACTTATGACGTGCAGCTAGAAAAGAAAAGGTGCGGCTGTCAGATCTGGCGAGATAGATGTGGGGAATAAAGTGAAGGCATTGCATGGACGATTACAGAACCCGCACTGTCGTACATAGACAACTTTTGTTCTGCCGATACTGAAGCCCCGTGAAACAGATGGTTCTGTGAGTGTGACACAGACGTTTAAAAACGGCCAGCTTACGTACCAGGAGCCAATGGAGTGATCTAAAAATAGGTTTCAAGAAGGAGCAGTGCAGAAGTGTGAGAACTACCCATGCCACTGCTTTCTGGATGGTCTGCAGTCTTTTCAAAAGGTAATCCAGGATGCCAATTTATATAATCCAGAATGCCAATTTATGAAGTTTTACCATATTCAAGCCTGTTGGTTATCAGAGCCTATGTGAACGTTTCACACAGCCCTAACGGCGGCCACTTGAAGATTTTCCGGAGCATGCATCAAATTAGAATGCCCCGGCAGGATGTGGAGATTGCTGTCACTTGGTGTTTTATGGATACAGAGAGGCCAAGAAGGATCAGGGCGAGTTGTCCGTCCTTTTCAGGGACGCAGGTAATGTCATCCGCTGCGGCTCATAAAGCTGTCTCGGTGCTGGGGGCTGCTCTGAACCCTGACTGGGACAGGGCGAGTAGAATATTAGTTTCCAGGTAGACGGGCAGTTGGGCATTGATCGTTTCTTTTTAATACCTTTAGTGGATACGGTGAGAACGAGATAGGTCGGTCGCTGGTCAGTTTTTTTCAGCAGAGGACGTTGTTAGTATGTTCCCAATCTGTCTGATGGTCAGTCATAGCAACGGAGATGTTAAACAAAGTCGCTAAAGGGCTGCAAACAAGATCTGTAAAGGTGAAAAAAGTCAAATGTGGGCAAGGGTGATGTGGAGAGCCCTATGTGACAGTTTGCGTGGCTTTTCTTACAGCTCCTATGTCTAATGGAGTAAACTTGGCTAGAGAGCATCCCTTCCCCATTGATGGCACGTCAGTGCTGAACTTCAAGGAGTTGAGGGGGGGTGGGGGGATTGAAGGGCAAAGCAGGTATAGAATAGATGGTTTTTACGTTTTCCTGTAAAAAGGATTCCACACTGTGAACATACAGCCGGATGTGAGAATTCCTTGATGATCTTAAACATGTATTTTACAGAGTTAGAGTAGGATTCAATAAGGTAAGCAGTGGGGTAGGAAACCCCCCACTTAAGAGGGGGCTGCAACTGGGCCCCATGGGCTGGTGAACTGTGTCCCTCTAAAACATCAATTAGTTGTTTCTTGGCCTCTCGTCTGCAGGATTGCAGACAAAGTATCCCGTAAATAATACTTTTGGGCAATACTGTGAGAGAGGGGTGTGACCGGTGGGCTGACACAGAGAAGGGAAATACAGAAAAAGAAATAATGAAATGACGAATACAGGATAAACAAAAGAGAGAGAGAAATAAAAACAGTGAGCATGAGAGAGAAAGTAAAGAACAAAAAAGTTAGGATGAGACAGAAGATGGGGAGATGGAAAGAAAGAAGGGAGGTGAAAGGAAGGGTGGAAGGAAAAAAATGCGAAAGAAATGAGGAAGAACCAAGTAAAATGTAGGATGGAAGGGTGAAGGAAGGGTGAAACAATGAATGGATGGAAGGGGAAAGGATGGGTGATAGAATGAATGGAAGGGTTTAAGGATGAATAGATGGAGAGGTGAAATGATGGATGGAAGAGTGAAAGAACTGATGGGTTAATGGGTGAATGAATGGAAGAATGAACAGACGGGGAAAAGTGAATGGAGGGATGGGTGATTGGACGGATAGATGTATACATAGATATAATGATTGGTAAGTGCGTGAAAGAATGGCTGTATATGTGAAATGGTGAAAGAATTAATAGGTGGATGGAAGGGTGAAAAGATTTACAGATGAACGGATAACTAGATGCTTGGTGCGTGGCTAGATGCACTGTTCAATTAGGGGGTATTTTAATTTCCTAGCTACTCCCTTGACGGTAAGTGAAGTAATTCTGCTGAGTCTTGAAAATGTGTTTTCTGGTATTTTTTCAAGGCAGGTCTGTTGGTGGGTTTGCTCGTATTCCTTCTGTTCACGATTATACCATTTGGCCGAGGGACCTTTAATACCTTATTGGGTGTCTTGAGAGGGTGTTTGGTGTCTTGAGAGGGATGTAGGGCTTCTGTGATGGATTTTGCAAACCCAGTTACTGTTGCTTTGATGTTGAAGGCACTGTTATTGGGCAAGGTGGATATGGCTTTCACTAAGCTCTGTTTCGTGGCAAGTCTCCATGATCTAGTCTTCAGACCAGTTTGCCCGCGGGTGGGGGTAGAATGGACTCTGCGAGTTGGAGATGCAGAACTTGGTCAGATGGCGATTTGTCCTGATCAAAAGCAGAGGAGGTTTCACCTTGATGCTGTTTATGTTAGCAAAAAACAGGTCTAGGATGTGGACAGCAGTGTGGGTCGGGCTATCTATTTTCTTTGAAAGGTCAATAACACTAAGGTAATCTTTTGAAAAGGTCATGTGAGTGTCAGTTATGTCATCTGTATGAACATTGAGATCACCCAGAAGTTTGAAATAATCACTTTTAAGTGGGTAGAGGGGTCAGAAAATTGGGTAGCCTGTGGCGGAAATTTTTTATAGAGCCAGAAAGCTTATATAGCTGTGCTCCGTGGATCAGAGAAACAGCATTGACCATCATTCGAAAGATAAGGAATTCCATCCAGTTGCTGCTAGCAGATTTCAGCATGGTGCATTGGATTTCCTGGTTGTAAATAAATGCAATTCCTCCACCTTTTCTGCGTGGATGATCCAGTGTGGCAATGGTAACAGTGATGTCTGGATTGGTGGAAGCTGTGAGCCATGTTTCCATGATGAAACATAGGTCTGGAGTAGAATTCTGAAGCATCTTCCAGATCACCACACTTTGGGACCTATTTATGAGCCAGTATACATCATTCTTGCACCATGCAACGTGGTCCAAGAGAGACGCAAACCTTACATGTGATTTATGAAGCCACGCAAGGCCACTTTGCGAGGCTCTGAGTGGCTCCATAAATCTGGAATTAGGTAATGCAGCACAAATTGCTGCTTTGCCTTACTCTCCCCTGGGAAGGCGTTCCATTGGCGGTATATGGGTGTTCCCATGGAATTCCCATGGTTTTCAACGCATTCCCAGATTTACCAGACCTGGGAATGCGCCAAAAAGATACGCCTTCCCAGGTGAGGCGTATCTTTATTTCTCCTCGTTATTTCCTCTTTCTATGTGTGCTAGAAAGAGGAATATGCCTCTCAGGATTGTTTTTGTGCAGACAGGTGTCCTTTCCTGCTCAAAAACAATCCTGCATGCAACGCAGGCACCCTTGCACCATGGTGCAAGGATGCCTGCGTTGGTGCCAGTGCAGGAATACGCCATATTGCCTTAAATACGGCCCATTTCTGCCCTTTTCCTGTGACGCAGCGCAGCAAGGTGACTTGCTGTGCTGCATGACATTCTCATAAATAGGCCCATATGTTTAGGAATCAAACTGACATTAAGATAACAGCACTTCAGCCTAGGATGAGTGTATGTGGAGAGGTGATCGTCTGCCTTCTATTGATGGAGGATGAACAGAGAGTGCTGGTACTGATGGCCTAGTCAGATGCCCGAGGGTTGGCTCTGTGAATAAAAGGGGGTCGGAGTCATATGAAAACATACAATTGCAGCTGCAAAAGGGCCCTTGAATATGCGAGTCGCACATGACGGATGGGTGAGGTGCAGGGATTCTATCATCTGGTGTCATCCAGGTGCGGACGAGCACAGTTGGACATGCCTTTCCCACCGCTGTAAAGACGAAATTAACACAGAATTAAAATAACAGAGGGGGTTAAAAAGTGCCTAAATTACAAGAAACATAGAAGGGGCAAGGGCAAAGCAGCAACCGTTCAAGTTCAGGCAAATCCAACAGTATAACTATCGTGTCAGCGCTGTGGGTGCCATTATGAAGCCAGGAAACAGATGGGAAAAATGCACTGACCAAAGCTCCGCCCCGCTAGTCCAAGTGAGGGTCAGGCCCAATCAGAAAACAAACTGACAAATTAAGCAAACGAACACAAAAACTCAATTAAAACACAAAAGTAGAGAACAGGTAACCTTCGCCCAACGAGTCCAGTGGGAGCAGGCCTGAACAGAAATGGCAAAAGGAAAGACATCTAAACAAACGAGCACCAGAAAATTAAAACACAGATCTAATAGGTTTCAGTGTGGTGGCATTGGCTAGAATCCACGTGTGACATAAAGGGTTAATATGACAAAAAGTGTGATTATTCATTGTAGTTAAAACAGCCCTTCATGTTTTGCAAGAGAGGCACTCACTGAAAAGTGGAATGATACACCAAAGAGCCAATATCTTAAGATAAGAGATGTTTCCTCCTCTGAAGTGAGAGAGAGAAAAGAGAGAGAGAGAGAGTGTGTAGTAAAGCATTTCTTTGGAAAAAACCCAAAAAGTCTTGGGTAACCCCAGGCCTAAAAAAAAGGTGTTTTCATTAATTTGGTATTTTAAATACAAACACACAAAGTGGGACTTATTTACAAGCCCCTTGCGCCACCGGTACGCCGCTTTTTCCCATATTAAAAGTGACGCACCGCGGAGCAAAGGTCTTGTAAATAAGCCCCAGCGTGTCTCCATTGCGATGTAGCAGTAGCATGCATCTTGAAAACGTATCCAAGCATCATATCGACAATCTGCATAGTCATGGTCTCCTGCAAATAAACATCGCCCAAACCTAAAAGTAATTGTTAACAAGAGTGCCTATATCCAGTCCACTCACAGTATCGGAAAACTGCAGGTGTAAGCCCATAGGAAGATTCTAACTCTTTACCTGACCTCGATCATCTATTGAGGAAGTTTACATGTAATAGCTGAGCTGGCTATACCAGATTTTGAAAGCACAATAAAGGTGTCTAATCGGAACTTGGATGTTTTAGTATGTCTGGCTCTGTGCATTCTTGCGTGTTTTTTTTCTACAGAACACGTTTCCCCATCCCATTTCTCCTAGCTGGAAAGCAGTTCGAAACCCGAATATATAATAATGCACTGCCAAGCAGCACTGATAGCATCTAAGAGAATGCATAAGAACAGAACCTTAAGGGACAGCTTGTTTAGTCAATGACTTCTCTTATAGCCGCATTATACAAGCAGGTGCCTCACAGTAAACAGTAAGCCCATCTGCACACAAACAGGCTGCAGGGCACACCAAACAAACTACTGACCTTCACTTTACTGTGCTCCAGGAGAGAGAATGTCCTATGTTGATGCTGCAGTGTTACACTACAGGAAAGAGGGCCCCGCCCTAAATAGTTAACAATACACCACCAGTTCAGCACGCAGACAGGTGCAGATTGTGGAACGATAAACGTGTCTCTAGTGTTCTTTCAAACAAAAGAGGCCACGGATACAGCAACAAACACAACATGCTCAGAAAATGTGACGTAACTATTAAAAGGGCGTGATTTATAAACAGTATAAAACAACAAGCATTTGCAATGCGATCGGTCTCGCCTTTGGGACCTTATAAGTATTTAGCTATGCAGCACATTATTGTGGGAACAGCAACATTAACTCTTATAGTGTGCACTAGGCAGTAAAAGGGTGCAGTACCACAGTCTGTCACTAGGTGTACATTGTGTTTTGTTTTGGCTTGTTTCTGGTAGTTCTCACTGACCTGCTTCTCTGCCAGACACAGTAAGAGCAACGGGGGTGGCCTCCGTCTGACCCTGCTCACTGTCCAATCTCACTGCCCGCCACTGTAACCACCACGTGGGACCCCCAACCTGCCTCTGTTTCTGCTCGCTATTACCGTCCTATCTCACTGCCAGCTACTGTCCACTTGGCAATGCTATCTACAGTAAGCACCCAGAGACCCTTATCCTGCCCATACTCTCCGTCACTTACTGTCCCACTGCCAGCTACTGTCACCCTTAACCTGCCCCTGCTCTCCTTGACTGCCCTGTCCTACTGGCAGCTACTGTAAGTAGACCCGTTTATAATCCAAAAGAGGGAGCTAATAGGACCAAATGAACCATCTACCCACCAGCCATAGGCATAGTGAGTTAAGGAGGCTATGCCATCAGGAGCACCATTTCTTATCCAAACTGAATTCTGGGGGTTGTAGTTTGAGTTTATTTGAAGATAACAATAAGGCTAACAGCTGAAAAAATGCCATGAAAGGAAAGAGCACATGACAAGAACATGGTGTTCCTAATGACATAATGTGATTGCCACCTAGTCCGGTGCTCCTAGGCGTAGGCACGTCCAGAGATGTTCCAGGGAAATAAGCAGGGCATCGACACAGACAGACCAGGGACACGCAAAACAAATATATGCAGCCAGGTCTGTAAACATTTTACCAGGCTGCAGCACCCACACCCATTCCTTTTCACAACTACAGATACCCGCCGCCCTCGGAGACAAATTATTACATGAACACGTGTTAGTAAAAGATCACACAATTCGAAGTGACCTTCACTGAAAGCGCTGTGCCGGAGCGAAGCCTAGGACAGTAACGCGGTGCAGTTGCTGCCTGAGATGCATGGATCTAATTACAGAGGAGCACAGGAGGAAGTACGGCTAGAGTCAGGGGTCAGCACTGGGCAGCGAAGGCCGGCTTGGGGCTGAGGGTATCCCCCTGGCCGCAGAGGGAGCGCGGTTAAGCATTATCTTGTCCCACCCGCCCTCCCACTCCATTACCGGATGGGCATCTCCTTACCAGTGGACGGAAGACTAATAAAAGGTGCCTAGTGGTAGTAAAGTGCATACTGACTGGTGTCCTGGACCAGGAACATGCTGGCGGTGAGCCCACAACCCCGACGGCACGCGCACAAATCCACAAGCGCGCGGATGCTTCCGTCAGGCTTGGCTTCACGCGAGCAACAGAGCTGCAGGCAGCTTTCGGGTCAGCCAGGGAATCCACGAGCGCGCTGACTTTTGGCGCATGCGTATGATATAAGGCAGCGCGTGCATGTTAATGCGCACTACTTTAAAAACAAGCATTTGCAATGCAATAGAACTCGCATTTACGCAAGTTCTATGGCATTTTAAACGGGAGTGCGGGCGGACAAAAGGGCAGAAACGGGAGTGCGGGGGGGGAGCCTCAGAAGTGTACAAATTACGCCATGGCCATCAGGAGGAGGGACTAACAAGTCGAAAACCAATCAGAAGGCAGCATTTAGGCTGTAAGCCAAACAAAAAGATGGGCGGAGCTTACGCGAAGCTTCCCCGCTATAGTATATACTACATGCCTCGCAAAGCGAGCAACGCATGCGCTGCAACGCTAGGCGAGACCTAAAAATTGTATATGTCCATTAAACGTGCTTTGTATTTATCTGATGCGTGCTTATTACATAGGAAAATATAATCATGCGTATGCCAGTTTCTTAATTTGATTTTCTTGCTTAAACCAATCAATATATATTCACCAGCATTCTTATGCAATGCTTTTGCAAACTGAAATTAAAAATTAATCATGTATTTCGTTAGTCGCGCACATACATGTAACTGTCTAACGCACAGGCTCAGAACAATAATGGGGATACCTACTATATGACATAATATTCTCCAGCATAACATTCTCTTCATGATAACCTTTGTCCCTCAAAAGGCAGTGGGTGATCTAAAACTCTGTGGATCGCATCGAGCAGGCTCCTGAATCTCATGAGAAGATGTAAGGGCATCACGTCTTTCATCATTGCCAAAACAGAAAAATCACCACCGAGCATTTCAGCCAGGTAAAAATCACCATAGTGTATCTCAACAAACCAAGGTAAAACACAGTTTAGGAGTCTGCATGCTAAGATATCACAAAAACAGAGATTAGACAGCAGAGAAACAGAGATCCCACAAACCTAATTGCGTGTATTTGTAAGAAGATGGACCGTTCATAGCCTTGAGTGGAGGTGGTTCAGTGACTATGACAATTGCCGCAGCACAAAGAACCATAATATTCCCTGCAAAATCATTGTGAAACACAATATGCATGCTCCTCTGTCTGAAGACTTTATTGTACCACTCAATCATTCCGCCACAACTACTCAGCAGTGATATAGTTTCATCGTCCCGAAGTGAGGTCCACACACCAAGGTCATGCCATTATGCCTCATGTAACATGGCATGCCAAAGTTACAAAACACTACTCACTTAAAGGTTTAGAAGAAAACACAAAATATGCATTCTATCGCAACCATAAAGTAGTAATATTGCAAAATCCGTGTATGTGCTGAAAAACAGCCCCTTTTGGGTCCCAAGAGGATACTTTGGCACAAAGAATGAGGCACATGTAGGATGAGGGCTCACAGATATATATGTCAAATTAACGAGTGTTTTCCCCAATTAAAAAAGCCTGACCGAGAAGCATTTGGGGTAAAAAAATAGTGTTTTCTACTCTCTGGAAGAAACCTTGGCCCAATGCTTCCAGTGGCAAGAGATTTGATCATATTATTCTGGAAAGTAGGTCCTGTCAAGAATGGCAGGAAAGGTAACTTAAAGGGGAAAATCCTCCTTTGGATAGGGAAGAGATTATGGGATTTCAGCAAGCTTGAAGGATTCACCATATGGAATACAATAGGCTTATTTAAATTGGGTAATTCATGCATTTAAACAACTACTGGCAGGGTATGAACTTCGAAAACCAGAATTACTCAGGTTCCAGCAGCCCTGGCACTCATTGTGTATGCAGTTTGATCTGGGGTTAGGACACCAGATGAATCATTGCTTCCTGAGTCTCGAAGGTCTCTTCATCTTCTGAAATTCCGGTCCAGGTTTTCACGCTGATTTTCGGTGAACGAGGAAGGCGAGGAAGGCGAGGAAGACGAGGAAGACGCCGAACTGCTGCCTTGCGCCTCACCTCACCTCCCAGTTTCCAGCTCGTGGCTCGTTGTTTCCCGCTGTTCTGCTGTTCCGTGCACAGTGGGGGCCCGAGAAGTAATCATTATCTTCAAGCCTCGGGCGGCCTCGGGCGGCCAAGAGCGAGTTTCGGACGAATTTCGCCTCCTCCCTGCTCCCTGCAGTGCCCTCCCGCAGTGTTCTTGGTAGCCGTGTCGGGTGTGAGCAGCGGGAGCAAATAGGAAGGTGGAAGTGTAGAAGAGGGGTGAACCCCTCGGTGGAATGAGACCGAGTGTGACTTGCGGGTGTGGCCAGTGAGTCTACGGTGAGTTTACGGTCATCTGGGACAGTGACAGTGTGACCGCAGACAGGGGACTTCACGGGACTACACTGGTACCTAGGAAAACTTAAGAAAACGTAGGAATCCTTTCCCTTCAAGAACACCAACAGATCATAAGACCTCCTGAAGGAAGTGGCGGTATTCCATATAATTTGTTAACTGACTGAGTGTTCTTCCCAGAGATATTTTAATTTAAGTCTTTCATTTCCTCTGTGTACTCATTGGCGACCGTTGGCTACGCTATGAGATCTGGTCGCGTTAGGGGTCAAGCGCAACTCCATGAACAGTTACAAAAAGGCGGAGAGTTGCCAGGAAAATGCTAACTTGCTCCAAAAAGAATCCCCTGGAGGCAAGTGAGTCAGCCGACGAGAATGTACAGGGTAAAACTGGGTTAAACTCAAGCCCGGGGCTTGTTGTGAAGGCAGTGGGGCAAATTAGCAATCCATTCTCTGTTGGAGGTGGAGGGGGACCACCTCCTTTCAGCCAAGTATTAAGGATTTCTTTATAAATAAAGGTGTCGTTCAAAATGAATGTAATGGTGATGTCATCATGCCCTCCGTGTCAGAAATTTTGATTAAAGATCCAGCTGTATTTGAGGACCCTACCCTCTTCAGGGAGGAGTTGAGAGATAGTGGAAACCAATTGTTCGGCCCTACACAATCAACACAACCAGTACAATCAAATCAGGATACATCTGCTGCGAAAAAATCATCGTATAAAATGGTAGTTAATGCACAAGTCCATGCTGTCCCAATAAAGGATCATATAAAGGTGGGGTCACAGCTTGGTGTAAAAGTTGAACAACAGTCAGTGAATACTTTTTGGGACTTATCAAGCTGTACTATGCTCTTGAATGATAGCGATGCCTCTGTTATCTGTATTGGAGATGTGCAGGTTAACAAAGTGTCCCAAGTCCTTTTGATACCTGAGATGCCTGAGATGCCTGTACTTGGGGTTGACAAGGAAAGTGGGAACCTAGGAACGTCTATTTTTGAGATAACAAATGACAAGAATATATTAGGCATATTTGGTCCAGGGATATGTGGTGATGATCAGGTTCTAGATGATCATGCAATTTTAACTCCTGTAAAAAATGAAATTATAAACAATCATCAGGGTCCTCAGACTCAAGGGCAAGTTGATATTTCACTGAATCTTGCTGATCCCATTCTAGGTCAGCCTGATGATTCAGTGAACCCTGCTGATCTTTCATTCCTGGACAAATATGATGTTTTACCCAATATTGCTGCACATACTTTAATAAATAAAAGTGCAGATGATATTGGTGTATGGAAAAGTTTGTTAAATACAATGAATGTTATAACAAGCGCACTTGACTACCATTCGAATAAACTTGAAATCCAGGTGGATCTTTTAAATACCTTAGCACTCTATGTGGCCGGTATTGACTCAAAACTACAATCACTGACAGGATTGGTGGTTAAGGCCCAGACTGAGGTTAATGATCAATTGATAAGATGCACATGTTCTCACATTTTGGATAAAATGTCTGACCTCCCAGAAATTGTAGGTTCCCTTGTGAAAGAAGTTAAAAAAATTGCAGGGAATCCTGTTTTGGATAGAAATTTGGTTTGTAATAAGAAAGGGGGTGATAATGAATGTTGTGAAAACAAGAAGCATCAAGAAGTTGCGGCAAAGGTGGGTTGTGATAACTCTGGATTTTTAAAGGATGTAGACGGGGAGGCTAAGGTTAGTCTGTGTGCAGACATACATTTAGAAGATAGTCATGTCTTGCACGGAACCAAGAATGGGAAATCATTGAGTATTGCTAAACCCTCGTGCTCAAGTTCTGGAGATAGTCGAGATAGTCGAAGTGATTGCCCCCTGTTATCCAAACGCTCAAGGAAAAGGTTGCGGAAAGTGCGGAATAAGGCCAGGAGGTCAGCTGCCTTAGTAGCTAAAGCAGCAAAACCCAAAGATTATTACCCTATATTCAAACCAGTTGTTAAGAAATGTTTATCTCCGGTGGGTGTAGAAGCAGGGGGATTCTTCTATAATATTGCCGCTACCTTTGAGGGATAATGATCAGGGATCTGTAAATGGTAGTAATAATGATGTTCTTAAACCAAATGGCTTAATAAAATCGGATCTGGAAGTTATTAGTAATGAAGGGGTGATTTGGTTGGAAAATATACCCCAGGGGCTAGGATTTTTGCCTAAAGAACAAGTTGTCGATACCCAGAAGCGGTTAAATACTGTAGAAATGCTAGAATCTAGCAATGCCCAGACTCTATCTTCATTAAATATATCTACCAATGCCCAGAGCCTATTTCCATTAAAAATATCTTCTGAATCTACTTTGCCAAAAGATAGTAACTCAGGTATATTAAGCTCCTTGTGTGGCAGACAGGATTATAGTTGCAGTAATGATGGGGTGCCTAGGTTGGACAATAAACCGCCGGGGCTAGGATTTTTGCCCAAAGAACAAGTTGTCAATACCCTGAAGCGGTTAAATGCTGTGGAAATGTTAGATTCTACTAATGCCCAGAGTCTATCTCCATTAAATATATCTTCTAAATCTATTCTATCTAAAAATAGTAACTTAGGTATATCAGGCTTCCTGTGTGGCAGACAAGAGTATAGCGGTGGAAATGGGGACACCAAACTAGTAATGCATCCCCTGTATGAATCCCAGGGGTTTTATGATAGCCTCAATCGGGGTTTAATCTTGAAAATTATCTCTACTATTCCGGAATTAGCGTTTATTAAATCCATTGATTTGTTGTCAGTACAGTTTAAACATGTGCAACCCAACACTCTTCGAGAGTCTACTATTACAACTTGGTCCTCAAATGATATTGTTACTAAGATTTTAGGATCAAGTTTGTATTTCATGGAATGTGGAATTAAGGTTGAGATCTGGGCTAGTGTACAATATCCCCCGATTTTGAAGGTGTTGGCCCTTAAGGCGGATAAAGGTTGCAAAACAGTCGAAAACGAGAAGCCAAAACCTGTACTCAGAGGAGCAGCGGGTCCATTAAATAATCAATCTTGCAGTTCTGGTTTGTTGATCACCAATTCCCAAGCAGGTGGTCGGCTCTGTGAGTGGCTACCCAAAAATAATGTGCGAATGGAGGACTGGTCTTGGCTGCCAGCATCATTGGCAAAGGTGACCCGTGTAGATAGTAATTGAATAACCGGCTCTCCGGATGTTACTGTAAATGAAATAAGTTTATGCTCCTGGAATGTCCACGGATTAAACCATTTATTGTCTGACCCAGATACGATATTATTCTTAAATTTATTTTCATTTTTATTATTCCAAGAAACGTGGTGCGAACAAATGACCCCTTTGTCTGGATTTAATGAATATAGTATTCCGGCAGTAAAAACTAAAAGATTTGGATGGGCAAAATGTGGATTGGCGTGTTATATTGCGGCCGACTTAAATCTCACAGTGGATGTGGTAGATTTCAACCTGGGTTGGCTACAATGCCTTGTGGTAGATACCACTGATTTAAGTATAATTATTCTTAATGTGTATTTGAGTGCCAGTAAAAATAAGTCTGCACAGATTTATATCCTGCGGGATGTACTGAGCACATTAATAGTTCAATACCCAGATGCTGGTTTAATAGTATCAGGTGATTTTAATTTGCAACTAAGCCGGTTCTCAGATTTTAATTGTAAGTTTGGAGGTCTGGCAAAAGAATGCTGTGACATTATGTCTGAGGCTGGAGTTAGCCAGTTAAAAGAAAAATCCAGGTTCACTCCCACGTTTAAGAATTCCAAACAATGTTCAATCATTGATTATACATATATTTCAGACAATTTGAGATCAAATATGTATGACTATAAGGTAATCTGTAGGCCAGAAAGTGATCATAATCCCCAGGTTGTAAAATTTAATTTTCCTGTTAAGAGTCACTCTAAATCTAATGATCTTCCCAATGTGGCATGCTCTGCATATAACCTGAGGAGGCTGGTATGGCATTTAGCCAAAGAGGAGGAGATTATGCAAACAGCTGAGGTATTGATTAAGGAATGTGACCTGGGTGTTCAAGACGATATGAATATGATCAACAAATGGGACTATATTACAACGTCCCTTGTGGGGAAATTTGCAGCCAGCAAGATCAGGAAAATTAATACCCATTTGAATCCACAAAAATGATGGTTCCCCCCAAATTACAAAAGTTAAAGAAATCACTTAACAAAGCAGTTAGGGTTGTGTACGCTCATAGATTTTGCCAGACCTATTCAGTGTATAAAGAAAATCTGAAGGAACTTAAGAAGTCCTATAAACAAGAAGTCTGGAAAACCAAACTTAAACATCAAACTGGGCTATGGAATAGTTTATTATCCGCCTCAAAGCAAAATAATGCAAAAATATGTTGGTCAATTATTAATAAGCTCGAAAGGGGAGGCTGTAGGGCTTTTTCTGTAAATATAACAGAATTTTGTTGGGTCACGTTTATAACCAATTTGTATGGCGCACCGGTCCAGATGGAAAATCAACCGGATGTATTGGTTGGATGTGTTGAAAATATTATTTTACCAATCAATGTAGGGAATGGTGAGTGTCTGGAGTTGAATTCTATAGATCATCTTATTGACTCCAGTCCTGATCCAAATTTTGACTTGGGAATTCCGAGTTGTAATCAGATATTGACCCTGTTAAGAGGGCTTCGAGCAAATGGTGCCCCTGGACCTAATGGGCTACCTAATGCCATGTTTCGTGTTAATAGTGACATGTGGGCAGGTATTTTGCATAATCTATTTAGGGAAGTATTGACATTGGGGATTGTCCCAGAATCATGGCAAGGCAGCATACTGCAACCCATTTATAAAAGCGGCCCGGTGGCTAATCCCGCTAACTATCGATTAATTTCACTTACTGATGTCGATGCAAAGGTGTTCGCTTCTACTCTTTTAATAGAATTGGAAGATTGGGCTACGCAGGAGGGCATTATTCCCTTTAATCAGACTGGTTTCCGGAAAGGACAATCCACCATCACAAACCTGTTGGCTTTAACCCTACTTGCGGAGAGGGCTGCCTTAAATAAACAAAATTTATATATTGCTTTTATTGATCTTAAGGCAGCCTTCGACTCTGTGCCACGAAATTTGTTATGGAAAAAACTGTTAGATCGTGGCATTTCAAGTAAATTGTTGAAGGCTATCATTCTTTTGTATACAGATACTTGGGTCCAAGTTAAATTGGGCGATGGCAACTTGTTATCAAGGAAGATTAGGACATATAATGGCCTAAAGCAGGGTTGTGTTCTTGCCCCCTGTCTATTTAATCTATTCTTATCTGATCTTTCCCTGCATTTGGAGGTTGTTAATGGGCATGTCCCTAGGATGGGGGGTGCAAATTAGTTACCTCCAGTATGCCGATGATACTATACTCGTGAGTCATACTCCTATCGGCCTACAAAGACTTATTACCGCCTTTGAGGACTATACTCAACAGAATGGCCTTGAACTGAATGTCAAAAAAACCAAAGTGATGAAAATTGGTGTAGTTAAACAGAAGTTTACTTTCTGGAAGGCCAGAGCAGGTATAATTGATGTTGTTAAGACGTATAGATACTTAGGGGTGGTGTTTGATAACCGTGTGTCTTTTAAATTTCATCTTAAGGATCTAAGGGCTAAGGCTGTGACCTTAATCCATGCTTTTAAATGTTTAAAAAATCATTGAACTGTCAATCATATGATTTTATTTTCAAAGTAATCAAAGCCAAATTACAACCAACCCTCATATATGGTTCTCCTATTACTAGAGGTAAAGATGTGAAGGTTCTTGACCTATTGGTCGTTAAGGTCTTCAAAGCAATTTTTGGGATTGCCAAATCAGTGTGTCAGGCAGGAATAAGATTGGAGTTTGGTCTCCAGAGACAGAGCCTAGTATCAAAAGGAGCTTTTATTAAATGTATGGTTGCATTGTCAACTTCAGCACCCGCATCCCTAGGGGCTATTTGTTGGCAAGAAATAGACAAGTCTGTTTACGCAGCTAAATGGAGATCTTACATTTTAACTTCCATAAGAGACATCGGCCTGCAAATTGAACTGCAAGATCTGAAAATGCCCAATTACAAGTTAGTTTTAAAAAGCATATTAAAGCTGAATCGCTTAGATTGGATAAAAATGCACTAGCTGAGAAAAATTATGCATGGTATGTGATTAATACATACCAATCCCTGCGTATTCAGCCGTATCTGAATGTCTTCTTTCAGCGAAGATTAAAAATAAGTTTTTAAGGTTACGCATGGGATTAAACCCAACAAAGGAGGGCACGCAATCCTGGATCATGCAGTGGTCGGATTCTAACTGTAGACTTTGTGGTTGGCCACAGGAAACACTAATCCATATAGTGTGTGTATGCCCCAATTTGATTAATCTCCGACGTACAGTTTTGAGACCATTTTTTCAGGTGAGCGGGGTGAGATCTGCTCGTCAGGCTTTAATCATGTCACTATCAGGTGAATCGATCCCATTACTATGTCAACTGGTAAAATTTTTATCGGCAGCTGAAAAATGTCTGATATAATAAGGTAGTTCTCTACTATTTGTATGGCTGCCGACTAATAGTGCTATGCGGTCCATACTTTTATCATTTGAATATTATGTTGTGAGGGTGACAATCTGAAATGTAACGATGGAAGTGTCACCACACAGTAAATTGATGCATTTTAATCTTGTTTTATATGACGGTTGTTGCTATAATTGCACATTAGACTTTTTAGTAAATTGATGCACTTTATTATTGTTTTGATATGATGTTGTTGCAATAATTGCACATTAGCACTTTGAAATGTAATTTGTGCACTAAATGTATAATAGAAACCTCCCTGTCTCAGTTAGTATTGCACTTTATTATTAACACTTAGTAATACAATATGTATTATGTTTTGCAGTAGAAATCAATGGTTATTTAGTAGTTATTTTCCGCTATGCACAAGGAAATATTATGCTGCGCATACCAATATTTTAAAATTTAAAATGTGCAATATGACTATGTAATTAATGATGTTGGGAGGCTAGATCTGAGTTTACTGATAAGTTTTTAACTTGTACATATGGGACAGTTTTTATTTGAAGGGAAGATGTTTTGTCTGTAATGAATTTTTTTATGATTAATCTGGTTTTAAGATTGAGATGTGAAGATGTTGTGATTGCAATGATTTTAATTAATCAAGCAATAAAGATGTTTACATACATTGCAAAATAACTCATGCAAAGCACTCAATCTACCCAGGAAGTTCATAGCCAGAAACTGAGATACGCCTCTTTAGAGTCACAAGCCACATACCACTGCGTCTTGTTTCCATAGCACTTGTTTGAAGATCATAGAGTTCTTCTACTTATGAACTAAAGTGCTGTCATAGCTAACCGTCTTAAAGAAACAAGCATTTGCAATGCAATCGGTCTCACCTTTGCATTCTAACTGGTTAGAAATGAAAATTAATGTTTGCATTTGTGTTCCTTGCTGTAGTCCAGGAGGCGGTCTCTGCGTCACGTCTGTGCTGTCACTGGCGTTTTCCCTTTTCAGCTTATGAGGAAGGGATAGGTCTTGGCAAAGTCACAAGACTTTCATAATTAACGGGAAGCAGGAACTTGAGGGTGGTGTGGGCTCTCGCAAATAAGTTTGGTTACAATCTATCTGCGCATTAGTGAAAGCTGGGCATCATTCTATTGCACTGATTTTCAATGATAATACATGAACGTTTATTTCCACTCAGTCAGCCGGTGTGAGTCATAAAGTGAGGCACAGATCAGGATTGCTGACAACAGTCCTTCATCCCATGGAAGCGATGATGGGGCCTGGGGAAGAGCGCTGGAGGGCCTCCATTCATCCCTAAAGCAGGGGCACACAAGCTGGGAGCATGAGTTTCACCATCTGCATCCCTGGCCTGTGGGGCGTCCCATGTGCTGGATCTTTCTCCCATCTTCAGTCGGGCCAGCACTGGGATGAATCGATTGTAGAGGAGCCCTGGGCATGAAGTCACAAGTGTCCTCACATCTGCTGCCTGCCTTAAGTCAGATTTACTATGCCTTGCAGAGCCACCTTGGGTGGCTCTGCATGGCATCGTAAATCTGTAGTAACGCAAGGCAGTGCAAGTCGCTGCCTTGTGTTACTCTGCTCTGGGAAGGCATTCCATGGGTGGAGTATGGGTGTTCCCATGCATCCATCCATGGTTTTTGGCGCATTCCCAGATTTGCTAACTAGTAAACCTGGGAATGCGTCAAAACGGCATGCCTTCCCAGGGTAGGTGACATTGGATGGAGCTCTGCAAAGAATAACAAAAGAAAATAAGATAAAAGCAGGATCCTATAGACAGTGCAACATCTTATGACAGACAATGTGACAACCAACAGGCCTGGACACTTAGACTAGAGGTCCAGTTGTTCCTAAATGGCCATACTGGCTCGTTGGTTAAATGAACAGCTAATAGCTAACTCCAGGGGTCCATAGTCATCCTTAAATTCAATTCTCTAGGAGCACTTACAATTTAGAATAAATCATTGCTTTTTTAGTTCAGCACTTAATGGGTGGCCCAGTTAGATGAAGGAAGCAGTAGCGGCGTGAAAGACATATGACACCTGTCATTCCCCATCATGTGCTGCAGCAGAATAGGGCATGATTTGTGCCCTTCAAGTATTTTTGTTTGTGGTGGTCCCTTCTGTGACCTCATCAGAAAGCACCAGAAAATGAATATTGATCGTTTCTCACATTAACACAGCAGCTGGAGATGGGGTCAATTATCAATGCTTAATGAGTGTTCATGGCGTTACTGTCTCTCAATCAAAAATGTAATTTGCTTTGAAATAGTCAGGTATGATCTCCAGAGGCTGTAAGTGCAAGGAATGTGATGTGGCAAATGGCAATCCCAGCTCACTTGCCCTGGCTGGTGCTTGTGAGAGTAACGATTGATAGAAAGGAGAGTTAACCAATGTGGGAACATGTATGATAGTGTGAGAAACTATTGAGGTCCTCGGACTAGACATGGAAGGAATGGCAGTGAGAGAGATGACTGATAGAAAGTTTCTTTCATGTCTACTGGGAGTTAATCAGAGCACAAAAAAGAACGTACAGTCTCTAGTGTTTTCCACATTATTTCTGGAGGATCCCTATGCCTGACACTATGATGTTTGCCCTTATAGCTTACCTGATCTAAAACTAAGACCCTATTCTCCTTGATTTCCTCCCCTGCATCCCAGCAGACTGCGGAGGGGGTGAAATACAATAGTCCATCATGGGCCCTGACTCTGACAAAGTGAAAAGTCAAGAAGGTGCCAGGTTCGGGTTATATCTTAATGAGTTTGTGCATTGGCAGAATGATGGAGAGGGGAAAAGGGAAGGGCCCTTAATGATTGCTCCTGTTTTCTTATGTACTGCCCAACCTTAGACCTTATCTCTCATCTCCCGACATTTAATGCATATCTCTTGGAAGGGGAGGTATATATATGTATATATAGCTGCAGAGCTGACCAGGAGATACGCACGACCAGGCTCCAAATAAAGTTTGTATGACCTCCTCTTTAACTTTGTTTCCCATGCGTGAGTAAAACTAAAAATGAAAAGAGTACGGGGACTCCTGCCATGCTGTGCCAAACTTAAAATCATGTCCAGAATGCTAATCAGCCACTGTCCAGTTCGTGGTTTGGAGTTTTGAGACAATTGTCTCAGACCTTCCTTTGATCTTATCCAGGGCCGGACTGGCCGTAGTGGGCACCGTGCGTTTCCCCAGTGGGCTGCCAGGGTGGGGGCCGGTTTGGACTCCTGGGGGGCCGTTTTTGTTACTCGGGGCCGGTTTTGCAGCATAGCTGCAATATTGGTCCCCTGTAACAAAAGTGGCAGCAGGGAGACGGGAGTGGAGCTTCCAACTAGCACCCCCCTCACCCCAAGGGCCGGCCGAACTGTCTGCCAGGGCTGGTTTTGCTTCCCAGTCTGACCGTGATATTCTCTTAGTTGAACGGCAGTTTCCCCAAAATACTGTAGGTTGGAATACGAGTGATACCACTTAATTGTGAGCTTATAATGAGATAAAAAACAAAAGAGTACACATGATATGAACAAGGTGGTATGTGGAAAAGCAAAATACAATAAAGTATACTTCAGTAGGACGAAAAAGGAAGTATAAAGGAAGCTAGCACAGACAGACACAGGAAAAGATTTTACTTTTAAGAGAAATCAAAATAATAAGAACGGAAATGCGAGAACAAACTGAGAGGGAAGAAGAACACTGAATGAACTTAAACAGCAGAGCATGACAAATAAGGTTCTTATTACAAGAATTATGGAAAACACAATTCAGCCTGAAATATTAGTAATCATTCAAATCGGGATTACAGGTTGAATACCACACTCACTAAAACATTCCCCACACATTTCTCTATAAAAACGGGTGAAATATATGTGTGGGAGAAGGTCCAAGTGGTAAGCGTGCAGAAACGCCAATTCCTGTAGTCATTCCTTAAGGGATATCTCATCCCACATCTCAGAACTGCCATACTCTGTCGTATCAGTAATTCCGGTTTGAGGATTACCATTGAAGTTTTTCCACAGGACAGATACTGAGAGCCTATCTACATAGTAACCACGGAAAACGAGTGTGGTGGCTAGTCCAACTAGAAGAAACTCAATGACGAAAATCGTCACGTACTGTGTAACAACAAAGTAAAGGGGCCACTAGCCATGGGAGGATACAAATGATGACATGGCTGTACTAAGGAGGGACTAACAAGCCTCATAATGAATCAGAAGACAGGATTTACAAAGGACAAACACACAAGCCAATGAGAAATAAGGGCGAGGGACTGGGCGAAGCTTCTCTCCGTACTTAACTACCACAGCTCTTGGCAGAGCAGTGCTTGCGCGCTGGCTCACGCTCGACCTAAAAAGGAGGCCCCCTGAATCCAATGCAGGAACGGGACAGGGGAAAAGACCAACCTAAGAATAATACCCCGCATCCCCAAATTATTAGAAAATTGCTACATAGTCATTCGATATTATCACAATGTGCTTTCAATAAGCAAAATCTATGTGGAGTCCTCAATATGTATCAACAACTTGATTAGTTTTCATTTATTAAGACAAAATTTCATTATTTCAACCAAAGCACATCTTAGTTACATATGATTCTTTAGTTACATACAATCTCTTCTACACAAATAAATGTAATCACAAAATTCAAATTCATCAACTCCTCCCACATCACACACAGCCATCACCCTCATAAAATAAACATTCTCATTCATACCTCACACATCCTCTTACACACCTTGACATCTATACATCAACAGTGTCCAACAATTATGAAAATAGTTTCGCATTCAAAACAGAAAAGACCTCGTCACATCAAGTTCATATAAACTAGGTTCAAGGCCCTTGTCAGGCTGACGGCTCTCATATACACGGACCCCTCAGAAGCATTGGTTGACACGTTTCGGGAAACAATCCCTTCATCATGAACCATTCAAAACGGCAAGCGGCAGGCAAATGGGCTACAGGAAGTCCTCCTTTTATTTCATTTTGATACAGGAAGTCTGTCTCAAGTGAGTCACAATGCATACTGGGGCATGTAGTCCATGAAAAAACATATAAATCCCAAGTGGGGTGTCTGCCGCCTCGTTTCTGCACAAAAGTTGTAAAAAGAAGGGCCTTGAACCTATCTGTTTAATATGTGGCCTCAACCCGGCCACGGCATGGCACCGCTGTGAGATCCTAGCGGAACCGCTCCTGTTACACTTGGCAGGATAGCGGTATGGGTGGCCTGGAGGTTGCCTTGTGTTACGGCTGTTAGCGGAACTCATTGGTCCCTTCTTTTTACAACTTTTGTGCAGAAACGAGGCGGCAGACACCCCACTTGGGATTTATATGTTTTTTCATGGACTACATGCCCCAGTATGCATTGTGACTCACTTGAGACAGACTTCCTGTATCAAAATGAAATAAAAGGAGGACTTCCTGTAGCCCATTTGCCTGCCGCTTGCCGCTTTGAATGGTTCATGATGAAGGGATTGTTTCCCGAAACGCGTCAACCAATGCTTCTGAGGGGTCCGTGTATATGAGAGCCATCAGCCTGACAAGGGCCTTGATCCTATCTGCCCGTGAGTGCCAGCCACGAGGGTGTTTCTTCTGTTTATATAATGTATATAATATATATGTCTGTAATATATATATTGCATACAGATGCGCTGGATTCAGGGGCCCTCCTTTTTAAAAAAAAGATTTGTATAGCCTTTGCTGTGAGATACTTGTTCTCTTCACTTGTGCAGCCAAGTCACAGAGTAGAGTTGCACTTAGGGTGATTGGTGGTTTTGGGTTCTATTTTTTTTCCTGTCTGGTTATTCAATTTTAGGGATTTTTACTTATTCTGTGAAACCTTGAGTTTATTGTCCCATACACACTAACAAGATGGAAAGTTTGAAAACCTTTGGATTCAGTGATGATATAGAGGACTCCACATAGATTATATAGTTTAAAAGATGTGATGATGTCTTTTCTATCTTGAATAGAAAACCATATTCATAATTGTTGGACACTGTTAATGTATAGAAATGTTATGTCAAGGTGTGTTTGGGGGTGTGTGAGGTATGAATGAGAACGTGTATTCTAGGAGGGCGTGGCTGTGTGTGATCTGGGGAGAAGTTGATGAATTTGGATTTTAGGATTACATTTATATGTGTAAAGAAAAGAACATATGTAACTGAAGAATCATGCGTAACTAAGAAGTTCTTTGGTTGAAATAATGAGATTTTGTCTTAATAAATGAAAGCTAATCAAGTTTTTGATACATATAGAGGACTCCACATGACATGCTTATTGAAAGAATATTTTGTTAATATTGAATGACTATATTCCGATTTTTGTAATAATTTGGGGAGGAGAAGTATTATTTTTTGGCTTTATTCACATTACTTTGCAGCTCACTAAACATGTAACAAAAACAGTTCTTATCTGCCCTGGCATGGGTTCTCGATCCAAGGAGACCCCAAAAACCTGAGAAAAAATGATCTATTATATTGTGGTTAGTTAAATGTTTAAAGTGAGTTAAACCTGTGAGAAATATTTTGAGTGTCCAATCCGTCAGTTTTGATGTTTTTTAAATATCTACTTAAGCTATCGATGTTTAAAACAATACCTTAAAGCAGTGCTTAATTTGTAAAATATTAAGTGCCAGGCCTCTGACCAGGAGGCCACTGCAGCTTACACCACCCATCGCCCTTTTCATTGCTGCCAAAACAACTAATAACCATCTCTCTCGCATGTAAATGCGACAGTTCAGATTATTCCAGGTCCCCAAAGCTAAAGGAATGGCTGGGGAGGCAGATATTAGCAATTTTAATATATATTGTATTCCTAAACAACCGTTGTTCTGCTCATCTTTAAATTAGATGAGCAGCGCCACCATGTGGTAGACTGTTCTAAGTATGGTGTTGACAATTAGGTGCCGGTGCCGAGCACCGGAAACCAATTAAGTGCCGGTGCTGAGCACCGGAAAGCACTGGCTCAAATTAAGCGAAAACCTCTCTGACATTTCTTGAGACTAGCACAGCAGGGCTGTGATGGGTTGAGTTATATTAAAAAACCCATAGACGCAATTGTATAATCAAATGCACACTGCCAAGCAGTGCATAGCAAAGGCAGCTCCATAAAGCAGAAACATCAGTAGTATGTAAGGCTAAAGCTAGCACGCCTTTGATTATTTATTTTTTCTATGAATGCACGCAAACATACAAGCACTAAGCATTGCACGGAAGAGCACAAGACAGAACCACAGCATAAAATAAAAGAAATCCTAGTGTTCCAAAAGCAATATAGCAGGTAAAGTACTGCAGACTTAGGAAAAGGAAGGATAAAGGGCGCTATCTTTTGTCTTACAAAGGAGGGGATTTATTTGTGATAAATGATGGTACATGAGGTTGACTCTCCAATTTTGTTTACTGGACGATGACCCCTCAGCCCTCCAATAGCCCAGTTTGGCTAGGAATATTATTTATTTTAAAATGTTGCTAATACACACCCTACAAAATAAACGGCAACCCTCTCCCCCCAATTTCCAGTGCAATTTGGCACTCTTTAGACACATACAGAGAACAGAACGCAAGCGAAGGATAACTCACCCTTGGTCAGACCTAAGCATCTGTACAAAATCACTGCTGGTGGCCGGATTTCTCACTCACCTCTCCCCCCCACACACACACACTTCCGCCCTCTCCTTCCCACTCCATGTTTCCCAGTTCTCTCTTTGGTTTGTTTTCCCTGAAATTTAGGTGATATAAATAAGCATAGTATACACTCCACAGCTTTGAAACACTATGATATATACAAACCTCTTTACATCTGCACCCACCCATTTTTGTTTGCTGTTAGATACCTTATTCAGGCTTATTTTACAAGTGGACCTGGATTCACAGCTTCTTCTTATATATTATTGTACCACTACAGTCTTGGGTGTACGATGTTCCATAATTTATGACATGGAATGGTATATCATCTTCTTGACATTATTGTATTGAAGGTATACCTTATACTTGTATCGCAATGATATCTGATTGTATGTTTTTTTCTTATTCAATAAAATAAAATACTTTGAAAAAAATGCTGCTAAAATAACTTTGAATGTAGAATTTATAAAATGTATGTAGTGCCATATTTCTATATAAGAAGTGCATATTTTCAATACATTAGTATGCTGTTCTTTACATTTTACAAATAATAACAAGCATTGGCAATGTCAATATAAAGGACTTTTTTTATGGTAATGTGAATCATTACAAGTAGATATCATGGAGGGGCAAGATGGCGTTTGGGCAAGATGGCATCCGACTGCCATCTTCGCGGAGATGCTCCGCAGAGTATCCCCCTAAGAAACGCTTTTAATGCGATTTTGGATACCTTCTGGAATGAAGATACGAGGGAATTGCTAGAACTATAAGAAATACGCAAAACTCAAAAGAAAAGAATGCGGCAGAAAAACTCTATCTGGAGCTGGCAAGTAACTCTCACACAACGGCTCGTACTCACGTCTCTTCCTTGCCGCGAGGACGCCAATACGGCTCGGGCTTCCCGGATTCATCCTGACCTGCGTGAGCTCTTCCTGGCACGTCAGAACTACAGGAGAGTAGTCGGGAGTCAGCGCGCACACCTCGCTGAAAGAAAAATCACCCAGATCAAGCAGCACTACGGAGACTTTGTAAAGACCGGCATAATTCCAGGGATACTCTGTATCTGCAACCGCATCTGCAACATCCAAGTAAGAATGACCGGTAAAGGGGCGAGAGTGGGGAAGGTGAAGAGCGCGCTAGTATCTTCTCAGTCTAGCACAACGTTGGCAAGTACCCGACAAAAAAAGCTGGACATTTTAGGTACAAAGGGCAAAGGCGGGAGAGAAAAAGGGGAAAGCCTTGACTCAGTGGGAAAAGACACTGTGATCGCGGGTACTGCCAAAAAGGTACCGCTCGATCACATAAGGAAACTGGTTACTCTCAGCCCTTAATCACCAGCAGTTTCGGGCGCAGCGAGAGGGCGGAAGACAATCTTTCAGTAGAAAGTCCTCGGGAGGCAAGCGGGATGGCGAGTCAGATTGAAGTCGGAGTGACTGTTTACACTTTACCTGCGGCACTGGGTGCATCACAGACTTCAGACACTCTCTCTCCTACAGATATAGCAAACGCCTCAGTACCTGCGATTCTGGCGATAGAAGGTAGCTTAGGGGATAATACTACTAGCTGCGGTAGTAACATCAGTACTTTGAGTAGCAACACAACTACTATTAAAGACATTGCAAGCATTGCCAGCTCTCTACTAACATCTCAAGCTGTTAACAATGTACTGCCAGATTACATACCAAAAACACCTGATAATCAGGACAAGTTCTACTCTCTGACAGATGAGTCGGAGATATCAGACATAAGTATTTCCTTGTCAAGCGGGGAGGAAGGAAATAAATGGTATAGCAGCCCCAACACGGACACTCAGAAAAATAAACAGGGTGCTAAAAAGCTACTAAAGAAGAAAAATAGAGATCGCTTTCAAAAGAATTGCGACATTTCCGACAAAGAGGATGCAAGGGATCTGAAGTGGGACTACAATGACACCTTCTTACGATATTCTCCAACTCCATGGCAGCCTCTGGGGGCAATCAAACAATCATTGGCAGCAACAAAGGGGGAGACCACGGAGACTCAAGAAGCGAACCTGCCTTGACAGATATTCAGCAATCCATCAAAAGCTTCCAGGAGGAATTCAAGGCAGATAGTCGCAGATCGCGCCTGGCTGCCAAAAAACTGCAAGGGGCAGTCAGGAAATTGCAGATTGAATGGCCTCGGTGGAGGAAAGGACTGAACAACTAGAAAAAGACGTTGCCACGCTTAAAACACAGAATGATGAGCACGAGGGGGTGGTTGAAGATCTTATGTGGAAGATGGAGGAGCAGGAAAACCAGCAGAGGCGTAACAATCTCCGTTTCCTAGGAATTCCAGAAGGGGTTGAGAAAGATGACCCCAGGAAATTCATGATTACGCTTCTCAAAGGGGCTTTTCCAGAGCTACAATCATGGGACCTGGACAAAGAAATACAGCGAGCCCATAGATTCCCTCTGTCTCCCGTTAAACGCACCACGGCACCGCAACACCCTCGTGCCATGCTTTTGTTTTTTGGTAATTTCCTACTCCGCCAAACTCTTTTCGACTTGGCCAGACCCACAAATAAGCGGACCTTTGACGGGATAACCTTCTTCACCAGACCTGATTTCGCACACGCCACAGTGGAACGCAGGTGGAGAATCAGACAGCTTTTTGAACCGTTTCAGAAACAAGGCACCAAGGTGTATCTGCAAAACCCGGCCAGGTTAAAAATTGTATATAAAGGGGTCACACGTAGCTTTGTTTCAGAAATTCAAGCCAAAAAGTACCTAGAGGAAGTTTCGGGACATAAGTAATGTATACAATATACATAGTGAGGGTAACCCCTTTGCAACTTGATACTCTGGCAGATGCAATGTGCAGGGAATATAGATCTGTAATCATTTTAGGGGGTTTTTCATCTGTTGGCTTTTTTCATCTTTTTTTCTGATGATTATTATGGTACATTTTTTTTTTTTGGGTGTATGTTTCTACAGAAGGTTATATCTCTAGTGGGGGGGGAGTCTCAGCGGGCTTGCGGGGCTCTGCACGCCGGATGTCAAACTCCTGGCCCGGCTGTGGCCAGGTAACCTCCAAAGGTGGTGGAGGGTGGGGGGGTGGGAGAGGGAAGGGGGGTGGCGGGTCAGACAGGTTGGGCAAAAACGTAAAAAAACTTAATAGACAAAACTGGTATGATGGTAATATTAGGATATGGTGCATTCAAAACTTTGGACATATATATGGAGTATACAATGTAATGAGATGGGATTGCTAAGAGTTTTATCTATGAATATTTGTGGCTTAAATGACATTAAAAAAAGGCAAACAGTAGCGGTAGTGTTACAGGCATGGGGCACAAATATTGTCTGTCTACAAGAAACGCACATAGAGGGTTCACAAACACACATTTTAAAAACACTAGGGTATAGGCTGATTTGTGCCACAACACAGGGAGCTAGGGTGCGGGGGGTTGCTATTTTAGCCAAGGGAAGTGGGTATGTTTTTAGTCACTCTAAAGCAGACAAATTTGGTCGCTGGGCGATTACAGAATGCCAATACGGGAGCGGGCAAAAGATAACACTCTGTGCTATTTATGGAAGCAATAGCGATGATCCGTCCGTCTTTGACGAGATCTCAAATGAACTCACGCATTGGCCACTACCTTTAATGATTTGCGGGGACCTCAATATCAACCTTCCTAATGATTGGTCCATGAAGGATGGTTGGCAATATATTGGCCGTAAACCTAAAGTGTTTAAAGCATTGAGACAGATGTGTTATACGCACAGGTTAGTGGATGGCTGGCAGACTTTAAAACCTAATGATCCAGGGTACACATTTTTTTCCAATCCACATCTCACCCATGTAAGATTGGATTATATATTAGTGTCTAACTCACTCAAAGCTAATTGCCAAATTGAGAAACTGCCTCGAATCCTATCGGACCATAATCCGCTAATTTGCACTGTAGAAATAAATATCGGAATTGCAACACCCAGTTCTTGGACTTTTGAGAAATCCCTGCTTTTAGACGATAATTATTGCACCCATATGAGAGAGTGGATCCCTAATTTTTTAACATACAATATGGGGAGCACTTCAATTGAAGTAGTATGGGATGCTCTAAAAGCTGGGATTCGAGGAGAGACACTGCAATACTCCTTAAAGGCTAACAAACGGGCTAGAGAAGATATGCAGGTGCTTCAAGAAAATTTGAGGATGGCCGAGGAAGATCTGATAAGGGTGACAATAGGAAATAACGGGCGAGAAGAACTAGTAAAAATACAAAGCCAAGTGGCAATTGCAAAGGCTTTAATTACAAACATTTTTATTGACAAAGCGGTTAAAAAAGCACTTTCTCAAAAGGAAATGCTTTACGAAGTGAACGAGCAAATCGGACACCAGCTTGCCGTACGTATGAGGCAACAGGCCTCGTCAAATTTGATTCGTGAGATCCATGATCCTCAGGGAGGCCGAATATCTGACCCGGAACTCATAAGAGAAGCCTTCTGGCGATTTTATCGTGATTTGTATACGGAGGCGGGGGTGACCCAGTAAATATTGAAAGATACCTAGATAAGATTGCTAATGATAAATTTGATGATGAAGATCTGGCTATATTAGAGGAAATCCCCAATACAGAAGAAATCTTAATTACAATCAAAAATTTGCCAAAAGGGAAAGCAACTGGGTTGGATAGTATTCCCTCGGAGTTCTATGTATCCTTTCTAGATCAAATCAAAAACATCTTTACAGACCTTATTATACAAATTTTTAAAGGTGGCCAACCCCCAAAATCTTGGTCCAGGGCAAAGATAGTTATTTTCCCCAAAATGAATAAACCTCCGGAACAGTTAGGTTCATATCGTCCTATTACTCTTATTAATACGGACTCAAAAATATATTCGAAAGTTTTGGCCAATAGAATTGCTCCTATTATCCATAAAGTGATTGCTAAAAGCCAACATGGTTTTGTCCCAGGTAGATCTACTATTAACCACATTCAGAGAGTGATCACTTTATTTGATGGCATGGATGTTGCAGGAGACCCTATGGCGCTGGTTCTGCTTGATGTAGAGAAAGCTTTCGATAGGGTCTCCTGGCAATTCCTGTGGGCCGCTATGTCCAGAGTTGGTATAAAGGAAGGCTATATACAGGCAGTTCAAAAACTGTATGTCAACCCCAGGGCGGTAGTTATGGTAAATGGCAGCTTAACTAAAGAACTGATAATATCTCGTGGAACACGGCAGGGCTGCCCTTGCTCGCCGTTGCTTTTCGCAATTTACATAGACCCTTTCATTCGCAGATTAGAAGGAAACAGAGAAATTGAACCTATTTGGTCACAGGATTATCCCACCAAATCCTTGGCTTATGCGGATGATATCGCTATTGTGACACCTGATCCTATCACGGCCTTGAATGCTATTGAAAGTGAGGCTAATAACTTCGGATTAGTGTCCGGATACGCACTCAACGAAGGGAAAACTCAGATTGTATTGAACAAGAAAAGCGAAATGAGGGATTCCCGAGTAGTAGAAAAAGCTACATATTTAGGAGTTTGTATTTCATCGAATCTTGAAAACCTGGTCAATCTAAATCTTAAACCAATGACGGACTCAATGCAGAAAGACCTCCAACGCCTAGACAATCTACACCTCTCTATTATTGGTAGAGTTAATGCGGTTAAAATGGTCTTCTTCCCCAAAATTCTGTATTTGTTCAGAGCGATATGCCTAGAATTCTCAACTTCTTGGCTTAAATCAATAGAACGTATGTTTTCAAGTTTTCTTTGGGCGTACTCACAACCGCGGCGGGCCTATAAGTTCCTTACTCTCCCCAAGGATAGAGGCGGATTAGCTCTCCCAAACTTAAAGGCTTATTATTGGGCATCGTGCTATTATATAGTAGAGAGCTATTACAGAACAATGGGGAAACGGAGGGGGGTGGGGACTGTATGCCATCCATCTTTCAATTAATCCTAGGCTGTAAGAGTATAGGATATCTTTGGCGACACTTGCACGATAGTTATCACAAGAAGGTTAAATTTAAAACGCTATATAGTGGATTTAAGGTATGGAAGGCCGTTAGAAAAATGCTTGGTATAGGGCGACTTTCTTTCTACACTCCCCTAAAGGATAATCCGGAAATTTTTAGTGACAGATGTATACACAAATGGAATGAGGCGGGAATTGTCCAGATAGGCTGCCTCCTCTCCTCTGCAGGGATTCAATCCTTCGAAGAACTTAAAAGAGATTTTGAACTAGACTGGCGGGATTTTTTCAAGTACCTTCAAATTAGAGACTTCTTGTCACGAAAGGTGGGGGGCAGGGTTTTGTTTGAAAAAGTTAATATAGTAGAAACACTAATTCACGCTAAAAAAAGCACTATTGGGGGGATATATTCTCTTATCAATGTGCTGTTTCCGGACGACATGGAGAAAACCTCACAGAAATGGCAGGAAAAAGTCGGAATGTCGATTGACGAATTTAACTATGCTTATTTAATGTCACAAACAATTCTCATGTCAACGAAAAAACTGCAAGCACAATTTTTTAAAACCTGTTTTTTTATATATTATATGCCTGACAAAATTGCTAAGTGGGGGAGCGGCAAGGGCACGTGTTGTCCAAGATGTATGCTATATAACGCTGATTGTGTACACATTTTCTCTACATGCGAAGGATTAACATCTATAAAGCAAGAGATAGGGAAATTTTTGACCGCAGTACTCCAAAGCACAATAGTATTATCTAGTGATGTCATATTATTAGGGGCGGCGGATCCTAGTAATGCTAGAGTAGGCCATGAACTCATCTTTATTGCTATGGCAGTTTTTAGGCTGTGTATAGCCTCAGCGTGGCTGGACTCTACCGCTCCGTCGTTCCAACAGTGGCTAGCTAGGCTATTAGCCATCTCTAATATAGAGATTGCCATTTATAAACGGAAGGGCCGGAAGCGACGTAAAAGAGGGTTGAAAATCTGGACCCCTCTAATAGAATGGTGTCAATCGCAAGGCTGTACTTAGTTGAGTATCAATGATCAATGGGGATCTGGTTGTGGGTGTTTCTCTTCTACTGAAATTAATGTATTCTGGAACCAGTGTTTCCTAAAGTTATGATTCAGGGTCCGATTCCGATTTCGGCCGGAAGGGAACCGAACGATGGTCGGAGCCCTTCCGACCGAATCGGAACGTGCCGGCCGGATTCCTTTCTGACCGAGCCATTCCGATGGGCTCGGTCGGAAAGGAATCCGACTCGGATTTCCGGATGGCTTACGACGGGCTTTGAGAGCCCGTCCGCCGTCCGGGAATCCTTCAGTACTCCCCCGGCCGCCTCTTCACGACCGAGGGAGTACGATGGCAGTAGTTCACTGCCTTTTCGTGCCGGTCTTTCCGGCACGAAAAGGCAGTCGGTACTGTCTTTGGGGGCCCCCAGTAGGGCCCCCATGGGTGCGAGCCCGCCGAATGGCGGCCTGGGGGCACCATAGGTGCCCCTCTGTTGATCCCTGCACCCGGTGGCAGGCACCTTGGGGTGCCGGCCACAGGGTGCAGGGATGAAATGCACCCCTGCTTTTCACAATGCAAGCATGCATTCCGCTCGGAATGCATGCTCCCATTGTGAAGTATACGAGTGCGACCGAACAGGGTTCGGTCGCATCGTACTTGCAGGGCCGTAACCGACGACAGCAGGTCGGTCGGTTACGGCTCCTGGACGATGTCGGACGGACCTGAGTCCGTCCGACATTGGAATCGGCCCTCAGTGTGAATAATGAAATTGTATGTATACTTGTCTGACCGGGAGGGGTGGGGGTGGGATCGGGGGGGTGAAAATTGCTGTTATAAACTGAATAAAGATATTTAAAAAAAACAAAAACAAGTAGATAGCATGGGAATGGATATGTATTTGTGTGGAAGCAAAGAGCAGAACGATATAGGTGTAGGTTAAGAGGTCAGGTGACAGTTGGACTACCGTGTCAGATCTAAAAATCCATGTAGGTTATTAATGACTGCCCACCTCCCATCTGTGCTGTTGCCAGAGGAAAACACTGCCAATTATCTAGTTATCTTAAACACTTTAACATCTTTACAATGTCTTGTGTGCGCCCCTGAAGGTTCAAGCTCTGGCAGCTGGATAAATAAACAAAATGACCAAAGCTGTGTGGAGAACAAGCCCCTTTTTGTGGAAGCAAACAACCTTTGCCCAATCAAAACATGTAGCCTGGCTGCCAACACGTGGGCGGAGCCAAAACCTCTCTCCTGGTGATTCAATTTCTCACTTAATTGTGTGGTGAGAGCTGTGCTGTCAAGCTAGACCATACAAAAGAGCTTTCCGTTGTTAGTGTTTTTTAGTTGGTAGGTGCAATAGAAAAGATCTGAGTAATGAAAGTAGAGAGGTAAAGGGGAAATTACTTCACCAAACACTATCGCTTTTGTGGTGTGAGCACTGTAGGAGTTTTTGTGCATTTTATAAATGTGTGCATTACTAACAATGAGCCGAATATGAACTTACTCTCGAATTTACATGTATATATTAACATGGTGCTATTGCATTTGAATCAAATTTTCTGTGACTTATTAACGTGCCTTTTCCTGGCTTATGCTAAATAGGCCTCAGTTAGTCCTTGACCCCATTGTGTTCAAAATGGATGCCTCCACCTGTATGTTCACTGTTTATTATTTCTGCACCACACAGTCAAGCAAAGTCATGTTTGTTTATTTCCACTTGTTTGTGCAGCAAGTTTGTCCTGCCATCTCCTGATGACATTAGCATATAGTGGGCAGAATCAATATTCATGTAGTGGGAGAGTGCTTAGATGGTAAGGCAATATGATGTTTAATAGAACCGTGCTCTGATTTGCTAAAATTGTAACTCTTTTGCTCACGTCATGATGATTTTGCAGAAATTAATGCTTTCCTAGATCTTGCCTATGCAAGAAAACTCTATATAAACCCTTGATTTTAGGGGTGAGCCAGAACTTTCTTGAGACTTTTCCGATGCCATTGGGGATGCAGTTGGTTTCTTTACTGATTTTGCTGCTCATTTGGAACTTAGAGTAATTTTTGACTTTGCCTACTTCTCTGTATTTCCATATTACCGAGCGCATTCCTGGCAATGAATTCCTGTATTGTATCTTTTGAATTTTTGTAATAAATCCTTCTATATTTTCTAATTATGCCCTAAAACCCAGTTATTAAGCCTGTCCTTACTTAACTGTATTTTTGATAAGCTGTATGCTGCCTTATCTCGGGGACACATTGCCTCATGAAACTGAAGTTTAACAACATTTCTCATTTATCTATCTATGGTAGTATTGTTGAGGTGCCATTTTGGGTGTACATTTTTAGGGGATCCCACCACCCACAGCACACATTTTGATGCAAAATATGGTTACAAATAATCTCTAGTAAAGTATAGCAACAGAGAGGATGGACTATTTAAGGAAACACATGAAGAAATTGTAATTTGAATGTAGGTGGGGGGATGCTCTAATTCACTTCCAGCCTTTTTAAACTTTATTGTGGCATAAAAAGAAAAAATACACTTCGACCTGACACATTGCTCAAGAGTATTTAAATCTACATTAACAATGAACAGTGGGGCATATTAGCAAGACCCACGTTAAATTTATCGCCGTTTTAGCGGCAGGAAACTGCCGCTAAACCGGCGATAATGGGCTTGCTAATATGCGTTATAGAATTCCAATAGAAGCCCATGTTAGATGTGCAGGACATCTAACCTGGGCTTCTATTGGAATTCCATAACGCATATTAGCAAGCCCATTATCGCCGTTTTAGCGGCAGTTTCCTGCCGCTAAAACGGCGATAATTTTAACGTGGGTCTTGCTAATATGCCCCAGTATATTTAAACAACAGATTTTGCTCATTTCCTGCAGCCTGCTCCTTACCAAAGTTTGTGAATTGCCTAGTTCCTGTTCCAGCAACATGGAGTTCAGGTTTGGTTAAAATATTCATGAGCATAGAATGTTACTGTCAGAAATCGGATTATTAATTTGGAAGGGGGTGACACTTACCATCCTAATAAAAACGAACTGGTTACGTCAAAGCAGATTTCAGAGAGAATCTATGCTCAACTCCTGGTAGCTGTGGCACAATCAGTAGGCAATTTCCCAGGGAAGTGCATGTTAAGTGTAAGTAATGCCAACAATTTTAAAGCAAAGAAAACAACACAATAAAAATCTTAATCCAATTTAGTAAAATAAAGGAATATTTAAGAAGAAAAAAGACACAAAGTTTATCAAAGTTGGGAGAGGGGAACCAGATATACGACTTTTAAAGTTTTAAGACTAAAAGTGCCTAGAAAAATTAAAGCCCCTTTGAAAAACTACAGTTGGCAGTGGATTTCAGACCAACCATGATGGAGTGGAGGTCAGATATACTAAGTGTTTTCCCAGTGAAAGGTTTTACCTCCAGAGGTGGAAAAATTACTTAAGTCCCACTTTTCTCAAGCTGCTGGGAAAAGTCCTACTGGTAAGTCCTTCAGTCCTAGCAGCTAAGGGCAGGTTTCTAGGTTCCTGCAGGTTCCAGTCCTCGGTGGTCAGCTAGGCCCTCTTTGAGTTAGGAGTCTGCTTTTTGTGTACGAAGGCAAACAAAAGGCTAACTCTTGACCAGTGGCGGCTCGCCGAGGGAGTGCTGCGGGGTGGTGCGGTAGTAAACTCCGGCATACGGCGCAACGGAGTTAAGTAAATAAATAAATACATAAAACAATTTACATTGCGCGCGCTGCAACGCCGAGTTGGAGTCTACCAGGACCCTTTGTAATCTCAGACTTTAAGACCACATCACATTTCCTCATCTTGGACCTCCATAGTGTTGCCTGCCCCACCTATATTGTTACCACGTGCAAGGGGGAGTTGCATATATTGCTTCTGTGTGTGTTCCACTTACCCCATACCCGATCCCACTTCCGGGGGCATCCTCTGTTTTTGTAGACCTCTACTTCTGCAATCATGCACCAATCCATGTCCCGCTCCGATTCGACTAAGGTTGGTGACTCTGCCACTCCCCACCTCAGAGCTATATTACGTTTTGCGATCATGAGACCCATGGTGGTCCAGAGCTGCTCTGCACGATTCATGTTGGTTGCTTCCCATATATTCAACAGGCACAGTTCAGGGGACAATCGAATAACCCCACCACTAGCTTCTTTCATACATGTGATTATTGCTTCCCAGTATGTCCTGATCGCCGGACATTCCCAAATAATATGATAAAAGGTGCCAATACCCCCACATAACCTTCTGCACCCTGTCTCGACATTCTTGCCCATTTTGACCAAAGTGGTGCATGCAATGTATGTTCTACGGAGTATTTGTAATTGGATAAGTCACAGTCTTGATGATATTGTAACTTCTCGTGGTGATGCCAGCGCCTCCCGCCAATCCTCTTCCTCTAGGTTCCCGATATCAGCCTGCCAGCGCTCACGAAGACCAAGAAGCGGGTCAGGTAAGTTATTGATAATTTTTTTGTAGGTCAAGGATATGGCCTTGCGGTGCATATATTCGGACAGGAGCCTGTCTTCCGATTGCGAGGCTTCCGGTATGTCTTCCCCAACTGGGACCGCACCCCTGAGAGCATGTCGTATTTGTGAATATCTAAAGGCTTCTCTCTCAGATAACTCATACTCTTTCTGTAGTTCCGCAAATGGGATTATTTTCCCCCTTGCCCACATATCACTCACCCTTGAAATGCCGATGGTGTCCCATTTGTTGAAGCCCTGGTAGCGGCCCAGTTTCCCCAGGCGCTCTACCCACCAGAGAGGTGTGGCAAGCGTCACTCTGTTGCCCCACCTGAGATGTTTTGTAACTCTGTGCCAGGTGGCGACCGTTTGGGCCGTGGGCCCCGTGAGTTTCAGCTTTTTTGGATTGGTGTATAATGCTTCTCTGTACCCCCCGGCTCCCATCAACCACACATCCATACAACACAACGGGTCACCCTGTGCGTGATGTGCCCATTTATTTATGACCACTAATTGGGCTGCCCAATAGTATGCACGAATATTAGGTAAGGCGATTTCGCTGTCGTACCATCCGCTGATAAGTTTGCGAGCTGCAATACGGGGTGGCTTCCCATCCCAGAAGTAGGCTTCGGGAATTTTATAGGTCGTATTCTGCAAAACATAGAGAAACCTTGGCAGCGCCATCATTTAAAAATTCCCAACAGTGAGAGCGGCAAGGCTCGCCAATGCTGCACAGCTTCTCGTAGACGGGCAAGCGGAGCGAGGAGATTGCGTTCATGAAAAAGTTCCTCTCTGGTAGTGACATAAATACCTAGGTATATAAATCCCTCTGTCGCAATCTTCGCTTCACAGCCAGCAGGCAGGGCAGGAGCCGGACCCCGTAAGGGGAACACCACTGATTTAGACCAGTTAATAGTATATTCAGAGTGTCTCCCAAAATTGGAACAAATCTGAAGTATCTTGCCGATGGAGGGTCATGGCGACGCAACATACAACAGTATGTCGTCTGCATAGAGCGAGATTCTGTCTTCACACTCTGCTGTCCATCTCAGCCCATGGATTATTGGATCTCCGCATATCCAACTCAGTAAGGGCTCCAGTATCAGAGCAAACAGGAGTGGAGATAGCGGACAGCCCTGTCTTGTTCCCCGATTTAAGGTAAAGATTTTTGATGCTTGCCCGTTTAATACCACTTGGGCCAATGGTTCAGTATATAGCAGTTGAATCCATGTGATGAATTTTTTTCCCAGTCCCATGCGCTCTAGGACGGTAAACATATATGGCCATTCAACAGTGTCGAAGGCCATGCGAGCATCTAACGACAGTATTGCAGCGTCCTCTTGAATAAAGTCTCTCCGCCCCAACACCCCATTCAACCACCTCAGGTTGAGAGCAGTATTATGACTCGGCATGAATCTGGACTGGTACGGATGCACAAGTTTGGTCACCACTGGGATCATCTGCCTAGCTAGGACCTTAGCCAGAATTTTAACCTCTGCTTTAAGGAAAGAAATCGGCCTGTAGGAGGAGCACTCATCTGCTGGCTTGCCCCTCTTACGTATAACCACAATCGAGGCTAGTCTCTGATCTTTGGGTAGTATACCCACCTGCCTGCTCTCTTAATACATATTGAGGAGGTGAGGCGCCACCTTGGACGCGGTTAACTTAAGGAGTTCTATTGGGATGCCATTTGGCCCCATGGCCTTACCAGACTGTATGCTATTTATAGCCGCAATTATTTCCTTCTTCGTGAGATCGTCTTCGAGCGTTTGCCTGTCCTCGCTTGACAGGGTCTGAATCGGTATATCTGCTAATAACCCTCTGGCTTCCCCTGTCGTGCCTGACGCCCCCGGGGAGTAGAGATGCATGTAGTGGGCCGCAAAGGCCTCTGCAATTTCCTGAGGGTCGCGCAGCCATTCCCCCTCCGCTCCCTGAATGGTCATTACCCATCTATCTGCCTTTTCCCGTTTATCAAGCCAAGCAAGTAGTTTACCTTCCCTGTCTCCAAGTTCGCAGACTCTGTGCTGCATCGCCTGAAATCTGCCTCTCGCTATTTCCATGACTAGATTCCTATACTCTTGTCGCTTTACATCTAATGTGTGCTTGGTGTCCTCGTCCGTTAAGGAGGTGGGTGACTGCCCCAAAGCCAATATGTTTTGCTCTAATGTATCCAGTTGTGCCCTCTTCTCTTTCCTATGCCCCACCATGAGAGAGAGCGCCTGTCCCTTCAAGACCGCCTTGTAAGCTTCCCAGATAGTCTGGGGAGACTGAACCGACCCCACATTTTCATTAAAATAATCTTCAGTGGATTTGACAATGCTGGCTCTGATATGTGGGATTGTGAGGTACCATTGACTGATTGATACAGATCTACGCGTGGATTTCATACCCAGACTGTATCTTGCCCATACTAGTGCGTGGTCCCAAATCCCCCTGGCTAAATATTTTATATCCATGAAGTATTGTTTGTCTTCTGCTACAGTGAGGATGTGGTCGATTCAGGACAGGCTATTGTGTGCCCCTGAGTGGAATGTGAATTGCTTTGTTTCAGGGTGGGCCTCACACCACACGTCTGCTAGGCCAAGGGCATTCATGAATTCAGCCATAGTATTTCGGGTGCGTGGGGGTGGTTCTTGGCGGGAATCTCTCCAGCTGGTCACTTAGGGTCATATTTAGATCCCCTCCATTCACTAGTGTCCCTTCAGGGAAATCTAGAATCATTTTACTCATGTCGGGTAGTGCCACCTTGTGTAATGCAGGGGGTATATAGGCAGACATGATATTGACCCTTCTGCCCTCCCAGCAAATCTGCCCTGTTTAGCCGTATGGGTGCCCGACACTGTAAAGGGGAATTGCTTATGCATCAGTATCCCTGCCCCCCTGGATCCTGAGGTAAAACCTGCTATAAGCTTGTAACCCCATCTGTTAAGCGCCTCACAGGCATTCCCGACCAGGTGAGTTTCCTGAAGCAGGACCACGTCTGGAGCCTGTCTTTTAATGTATTGAAGCACTATACCTCTTTTGAGTTTGTCCCCTAGTCCATTAACATTCCAAGAGAGTATGTGAAATGACATTTCCGCCCTCCCATCTATTGTGGACCTGTCTGTCACATGCGTATTTTCAGTGACTGTTCGTGTGGTCCCTACTATGGAAGCGACAGATGGATCTGCCCATTATGTGGGCTCTGTTATCTTGTGTCCTGAGCTGCATATGTGGTATTTTTATCTGTGGTGAGAGGTGTGGTCTCTGAAGTGCCATTGGTGAACTATTCTACTGTTGCCACTGAACAATATTACATAAATTACAACTAACACCACCCCTGGAGAAATACCCCCCTCCCTGGCTCCCTGCATGACGGTTCCAGAACTACCCACCTCCCCAACTTTGCAGAGTGCCCGTCGCCCACACTTCCCTGTAACGGAGAAGCCATGTGCCAGACTTTCCCTCCTCCCGCCCCCAACTTTCACTGGACAATTTACTACAATGACTACATAAGTGCAGTTATTGATATACTCAGCCGTCTCTCCTTCTGTGGTGTGTCAACAGCTACACCAGCCCCTGTCAAGATGCTGAAGAGCATGCCACATTTACAGTTCTACTCGCGTCCATGAGGCGACCCAAGTGTTCCAGGGAGCCATGTTTCATTAATCTTTTTGAACATATCAGTGTCTCCTGGGCACAAGTAAGGTCGAACCACAAAGTGCAGATAATGTTCTGTTAGCTGGTGAGCTAGTCTTTATTATTAGTGGGGTTCCTCTCTTCTTGACTAGGATCCGTTCGTTTCTGCGTCTTCTCCATTCACCACCCTCGTCTGTCTGGATTTTCCAGATCTCCTACTCTCTGCCATCCCTCTAGCCACTCCCAGACATCCCCCGGCTCGGTGAAAAAACAGCTTTTACCCTCTGCCTCAACCCTCAGCTTGGCTGGAAACAGCATTGCGTACTTCAGCTCCTTCTCTCTGAGGGCTTTTTTTTACCTACAGGAAGCTGCGCCTCTGCACCTTTATGATGAAGTCAGGAAAGAATGTTATTGTACTATTTTCAAACTTAAGAGGCGGTGCGCTGCAAGCAGTTTGGAGAATAATGTCACAGTCTCTGTAGTTGAACACACAAGCCAGGATTGGCCTGGGGGGCGCGCCCGGCTTGGGTCTGCCTCCCGGCACACGATGTGCCCGTTCGATAGAGAAGTAGCTGGAGAGATTCCTAGGCTGTAGATGTTTCGTGACTAGGTCCTCCACAAAGAGGTCTGTAGCTGGTCCCTCTGCTCTCTATGGCACACCCAGGATTCTAACGTTGTTTCTCCTAGATCTGCCCTCGTAATCATCCAGTTGTGCTGCAAGGATTTTACTGGTGGCTTGCAGATCTGAGACTTGTTTTTCTAAAGTCGTTGTGCCCGCGACCATACCGTGGGTTACATCCTCCATTTCTTTGACTCTAGAGTCCATTTTCCTTAAGTCTGCCTGTAGTAGGGTGATGTCTGCGGATACTGAGTCCAAGCGCACCTCTAAGGAGGTACGCACACTGGTAATGGCTGCCATTATATCCTGCAATTTGGG
>CAWUFW010012170.1:200000-202500 GCA_963921515.1 Calotriton arnoldi | reverse complement strand
TTCCTCGCCCGAGCGTGGGTGGGGGGAGACTCCCAGGCCGAACGCCTGGTAAAGTTTTTTCCTCCCAACGGTGCAGTCTGACTCCCAGAGGGGAAGCCTTGAACGGGGCGCCCGGGCCGTCTCGCCGCGCGGGTGGTGGACGGACAGCGTCGCCTTCCTCCCACCTCTCCTGTGCCTGCAGGTGGGCGAACATTTTCGAAAAGTTGCCTGTGACTCTTGGCGGTGGATCACTCGGCTCGCGCGTCGATGAAGAACGCAGCTAGCTGCGAGAATTAGTGTGAATTGAAGGACACATTGATCATCGACACTTCGAACGCACCTTGCGGCCCCGGGTTCCTCCCGGGGCTACGCCTGTCTGAGGGTCACTCAATTGTCAATCGCCCTGGGGCTTCCCCGGGACGTGGCTGGGGCCATCGCAGGGTTAGCTCCGCTGCCCTTCGTCCCCCCACAAGGTCAGACCCCCGATCGCCTGTGGCAGGGTCCCTCACCGGGCCCTGCTGCGGAGGTACGCCGCCGGCGCGCCTAGCCCCGCTTCCCCACCTTGGCGAGGGTGGGGGGTAGGCGACCGGTCCACCCGGGCCCATCCCGGGGCGCCTGGCTGCGTGCCGCACGTGGCTGTCTGTGGTGTCCCACCGGCTGCATGCGCGCATGTGCCTTGGGTGCCCACATTCGCGGCTGGCTTCCTGGTGAGGGCGAACCCCCTCCAGATCCGATCCGTGGAAAGAGGGTGCACGCTGCTGGGACGCCAGGCCCCTGCTCCGGCAAGGGCCTGGCATTCCCCGGCGGCTCTCCCCGACGCTTCGGCGTTTTCTCCAACTACGACCTCAGATCAGATGTGGCGACCCGCTGAATTTAAGCATATTACTAAGCGGAGGAAAAGAAACTAACCAGGATTCCCCCAGTAACGGCGAGTGAAGAGGGAAGAGCCCAGCGCCCAATCCCCGCCCGGCGGCAGGTGCGGGAAATGTGGCGTGCAGAAGACCGACTCCCCGGCGTCGCTCAGGGGGCCCAAGTCCTTCTGATCGAGGCTCACCCCGTGGTCGGTGTTAAGCCCATAGCGGCCCCCGGCGTGCCGGGATCGGGTCTTCTCGGAGTCGGGTTGCTTGGGAATGCAGCCCAAGGCGGGTGGTAAACTCCATCTAAGGCTAAATACGGGTGCGAGACCGATAGCCAACAAGTACCGTAAGGGAAAGTTGAAAAGAACTTTGAAGAGAGAGTTCAAGAGGGCGTGAAACCGTTGAGAGGTAAACGGGTGGGGTCCGTGCAGTCCGCCCGGAGGATTCAACACGGCGGGAAGGTCGGTGGCCCAGGAGTTCCGGATTCCCTCCGCGGGACCGGTGCCCGGGCCCTACCCGGCCCCCGCAGGGCACATTTCCTCTGCGGCGGTGCACCGCGACCAGCTCTGGGTCGGCTGGGAAGGCTTCAGGGTGGCAGGTGGCGCTCCGCTCCGGCGGAGGGTGTTACAGCTTCCCTGGCAGCAGCTTCGCTGTGTCCGCGGGGCCGAGGGAGATTCGCCCACCTCCGCGCCCTCCCCTGGGCACCCGCTCCCGGCCGCCCCTCGGGGTGCGCCGGGGCGGGGAAGGGGGGACGGGGCCCCCTGCTCCCGGCACGACTGTCGACTGGGGTAGACTGTGCTCAGTGGGCCCCAACCGTGTCGCGCCGCCAGGTGGGGAGGCCCACGCCGGGCATCAGGGGTCTGCGGCAATGTCGGTTACCCACCCGACCGTCTTGAAACACGGACCAAGGAGTCTAACACGTTCGCGAGTCGGAGGGCCGAGCGAAACCCTGTGGCGCAATGAAGGTGAGGGCTGGCACGCACCGGCTGAGGTGGGATCCCGCTGCGCTTCCAGCGGCGGGCGCACCACCGGCCCGTCTCGCCTGCTCCGTCGGGGAGGTGGAGCATGAGCGTGCGTGATAGGACCCGAAAGATGGTGAACTATGCCTGGGCAGGGCGAAGCCAAAGGAAACTCTGGTGGAGGTCCGTAGCGGTCCTGATGTGCAAATCGGTTGTCCGAAGCTGGGACAGGGTCCGGGGCTGGAGCTCTGTCCGGCAGGCCCCGGGGATGCGGGAGCCCCCCCGTCCTGCAAGCCAGCCGAGGGTCCGGGCGCTGGGAACGGGGGTCCACCGTGGCCCGGGGAGGCTCTCCCCGGCCTGGATAGGGTTCGGAAGCTGGGACCGGGCCCGGAGCTTGAGCTCCGTCTGGTGGGCCCCAGGGTGCGGGAGCCCCCGTCCTGCAAGCCAGCCGAGGGTCCAGGCACTGAGGACAGGGGTCCACCGGGGCCCGGGGAGGCTCTCCCCGGCCTGGCTAGGGTTCGGAAGCTGGGACCGGGCCCGTAGCTTGAGCTCCGTCTGGCGGACCCCAGGGTGTGGGACCCCCGGTCCTGCAAGCCAGCCAAGGGTCCGGGCACTGGGGACGGGGGTCCACCGGGGCTTGGAGAGGCTCTCCCCGGCCTGGCTAGGGTTCAGAAGCTGGGACCGTGGCTGGAGCTCTGTCCGGGG
>CAWUFW010012170.1:0-190000 GCA_963921515.1 Calotriton arnoldi | reverse complement strand
CCCGGGGAGGCTCTCCCCAGCCTGGCTAGGGTTCGGAAGCTGGGACTGTGCCCGGGGCTCGAGCTCCGTCCGGCGGGCCCCGCGGTACAAGAGCCCCCGTCCTGCAAGCCAGCCGAGGGTCCGGGCGCTGGGGACAGGGGTCCACCGGGGCCCGGGGAGGCTCTCCCCAGCCTGGCTAGGGTTTGGAAGCTGGGACCGGGCCCGGGGCTTGAGCTCCGTCCTGCAGGCCCCGGGGTGCGGGAGCCCCCCATCCTGCAAACCAGCCGAGGGTCCGGGCGCTGGGGACGGGGGTCCACCGGGGCCCGGGGAGGCTCTCCCCGGCCTGGCTGCGTTCTGAAGCAGGGACCGGGCCAGGTAGAGGGGGTGGCTGGCTAACTACGCTCCGCTGGCGGAGCGGAGTTCTCTGCCCACCCCTAGTTTTTATTCGAAACCAAGGAGAGAGTTTACCATACTTCTGCTGAAACAATTAAACTTTATACAATGTAGACCAGCGTTGGTGTATCTACAACAATCACATTCCTCATTTATCTGCTGCTACATTGCAAAAGTCTTAGGGCAGGTCAAGAAGATTAGGAAATGCTTATCAGGGGTACAGATTGTTTTTTCACCTCTCTTTGTATCTGTCGGTTTTTATAATGTGTCTTTTAGTAGTACAACATATTGCCTTAGGTAAAGGGAGTCTTAATATGAATATTAAATATACAATGTTGTTAGATATGTGTTTGTTTTTTTACTTTTATTCCCTTGATTGAGAACCTGATGCAGGGGTATTTTAGTACAGGAAGGAAATATAGCGCACGCTGTTTATATAGGGTCGGTCTATATAGGGTTGGTCTATATAGGGTCGGGATATGGTGACATTTGCTGCTATTTAGGCTTATGGATTAAATGTATTTATTACTGCTGAAATGTTCTTTTTTTATATTGGCTTGCATTGTAATGTGTTGCTTTTATGGCTGTGTTAAGCCGAATAAGTATTTATTGATTGAAGTAAAGTTGTTAAAAAAAATGAAATGACCATGTCATATTGTTACCAGCGTGACTATTTCCAAATGTTCCCCAATATTAAGTAATAATATTAAAAACAAAATACTAGGGCATGAGTGTGAGAATCCCAAAGCATCCTCAAGGCCCCTTGATTTCGTCCCTCGGAGTTATACCTCCCGAACCATGTACGCTTGGCTACAGTTCCGCGTTTTGGGCTAAATCTATGAGAATGCAGGCATATGGCTCTTACTCTTAACACTGAGCACCAGCGAGGATAGCTTTTGGCTCACAGAGCAAGACTGATACAGCCACGTCACCCAAAGGAATGCCCAATGACAGTTGAATTCTTCGACAGTATTTAGGCAACAGGATATGAAAGGTAAAAAGTTAAAGGAAGTATTTGGAACATAAATAAACTCAGATGCAAGTGTAATTATTTTGTATACATAGGCAAAATGCGGAGCATATTTCTCCAATACCGAAAGGAATATGTGTCAGCTGAAGAGTGTGAGGAGCAACTTTCTGTGTTCAGTTATGACAAACACTGTACCGTTTTTTCCACCAATTAGAAGGAGCTATGATTTGACTGAAAGATAAAGGGGCTTATTTAGAGTTTGGCGGACAGAGCACTCCACAAACTGTGCTGAGCAGGAGCATTAAATATGAAAGGTGCTCAGCATGCTTTCAGTGCCTTCGACGAAGCCACCGCAACTGTGGCTCTGATGAATTCATAGAGCTCTTCACAAGGACAGAGGAGTAAATCCCTCCACTGCCTTGGTAGACCGACCGTCAGCCAAACTCCAAATGAGCCCCAAAATCACAGAGATAAAGATAAATATGTCACTATTGTTTAGGCTAACAATTGTGTCACAGTCCACATCTTTCGGAGGTCAGCAGAGCGTATCTGCGCAACCACTACAAACGGATGCAAAATGCAAGACTTATGAAGTTAAGGTCACAGTTAAGTGAAGAAAGAAGAATAGCATCAGAACTGTATAAAATCTGCACAACTGAAAAAGCAGTGGTCACACAGAAAGATACATGGGAGGTGCCCTAAGACATTCAATGGACAAAGTGCAACGCCAGAGAATACAAGCAAACACGTTTTGAACCGGTACACTACAAATGCTCAAGCAGGGCTTATTTATCATTATGATAATAAATCCCGAGACTGGTGTAAAATCTTCCAAATCGACACATGGTCTTTCTATCACACATGGTGGTCTTGTAGAATAGTTACTGACTTTTGTTCATGCAAAGATGTATTGCGATTCATTGGAAACTAGTCCTTGGCCCTCAATACGCCAATGGACCGATGATTTGTGAACTGAGCAACTGCTGAAAGTGTTGCAACTCCAGTGCACCAAAAGTGCGCCAAATGCAAGCAGGTCAATGCTCATCCCAACCAAAGACAGGTTCCAGGGACATTATGGGGCCTATTTAAAGCTTTAAATCCTTGCTACTAGTAAACTTACTCTTACACATTTGAGTAACTATACTACTTTGGGCTGTTCACAAAATCCAAGTTTAAAGGTACTCAAAAGTGTAGACTTATATGTCTCACCCCCTCAAACTGGCTAAAGCTACTAATGGCAAAAAAGAGCAGTAGTAAGTTCAGAACCACACATGGCCATCCACAGATACTCCCACAGCCTCCCACAGAAATAAATGCTGGTAGGAACTTAAAATAAACCCCATAGGAAATAATGTTAAATTAAAATGTCTAGAATAGTTGAAAATTCAAATAAATATAATATAATGTTCAAAATATCTAACAATTTATTATTTAATTTTAAGATATTGTAATAGCCATTTTTGAATGAAAAATAATGTAACATTATTTTTTATCAAAATATCATCAAATTAGTAGAAAATAATGTTACAGTAATTTATGAATTCAAAAAAGGTTGTTAAAATATTTTAGAATTAAATAATAAATATATTTTAATTTTGGATATTTTTAACTGGAAATCATATTTATTTATATTTTTTACTATTTGAAATAATTTAAAATAATTTAAAATTATTTCCTATGGGTTTTATTTTAAGTCCCTACCTCCATTCATTTCTACAGGATGGTTTTGCAGTACAGGTGGTTGGCCATGTGTGGTGCTGGACGTACTCTAGCTCTGAGCTTGAGTACATTCACTACTGGTTTGGGTCCTTTTTGACTGTAGTAACAGTTTGTGAACAGCAAATAGCTTTTCTGGGTGGGTGTCTATCCCTCCCCAAACCCCTCTTTACTCCTCCCTAAACCCCTCCCATTTAGTAGTACATATACTCCTTTTTCCAATCACTCCTCCTGCTCCCTTCCATATTTACAAATAAGTAGCAAACTTAAATGTGTGAGGACTAAACGTACTCCAAATGCAGTTTGTGAATAGGCCCCTATATCTCTTTTGTTGCATGACGTGCTTATTCTCTTGCTCAGCTGCTGTTTCTTCCCCAATGAGCTACTTTCCTTTCTATCCGGGTTAACTGGAGAATTTAAACATGTTGTATGATCAGGATTGTGTTAACTAATCTTCTTATAATTCAATCATGGCTCAGTGATTATCCTGGCCCTGGATCTCACTAGCGTCCCTGGGAGGCTACTCTACTTAAAAAAAAAAAACTTTTTCCACTGGTGAAGGTGGCAGTGTTGCAATTGTTTAAAATGCACTCTCGTCTCAGGTACTGCTCTTGGTATTAGTCAATCTGTTAGGGGCCCTTCATTTGAGAAAAGCAATACTCTGGGCTTAGGTTTTGGTTTCAAAGACAGTATTCTCAGACAAACACTTTTTCTTTTGGGCAAGTTGGAGAAGTGAAATGATGCTGAAGAAAGAGAGAGAAAGTGTGAACAGAATGAGTGTGTCTTTCAAATTTGGAAAGCACTGGCATAAGAGTACCTTAAACTGAACCTGCTTTGCCACAGGCAGCCAATAGAGATGGCAAGAAGAGAAGTATGGTCAAATCAAAGAGAACAAAGGCAGCCTGTTTTGATTTGAATAGTGGAAGCATGGATATTAGCTAAAGTGAGGGGATACACAAGGCCGGGTATAGCGCTGGTAGAGCCTGGTGTGAGTCTTTTTGGTGCTCCCATGCCCTCTTTCTCCACAAATGTCTTCACTACCACCCTACAACAGTGCCCCTCATAACTCCATAGCCCCTGTCTGACATACATTTCATTTTTTTATAGTGCTAGTCATAATTCACTCACACTCAGTTCAGTGATCTGCGTGGTACATGTTCTTTGCAGCAGGCACATTAACCCTCTACCCTACTTTGGATGGGTCAAAAATGTCACTAGACAAAACTTTGATCTCTCTCCATCAAGAACATTAATCACCAGTTATGTTGACATTTTTATGTTGCCTGAAAATTGCTGGATGCACCATGAAGTCTGCAGTGCATGTTTTTAAACGCTTAAGTTATTTTGAACACAGCACTCCCCCCTCCCCAGGTCAGCGCCAGGTGCGGCTGCGCTGGTCGCACCACCCTAGAGCTGGCCCTGGGGATTCAATAATGGTATCAACATCAGATGTCAGCAGGGGCAACATTTTCCTCAAAAAACTTATTTTATTAACGTAGGCAGTACGGAAGAATGACAAATTTGAAAACCTTTGTTCCTGACCTCTCACCAAAATGTGTCACTTGACCAAAGGAGTGTGTACTTCTCTGGTTCCCTAATCTAGTAATCACAGTTTTGTTTGATCTAAACATAAGCTAGTCATGGCCAATTCAGTTCTTACTCTCTATTGTGCAAAGCTAAAAACTGACAGTGACGGCACCTTACCCCCAACAACTGTCAGAGGATCAGGGTGTTGTCACATATATGTAACAAGGAATCCATAGGACTGGACGAAGAGAGCCCTAGGCTGAACATATTAAATAGTCTGAGGGCATCATGAAATGAAATGAAATTAAAAGTAGTATTTATAAAGCGCTGACTGCCACTCCCAAAGGAGCATCCTGGCGCTGTTGTGGAGGTGAGCGGCTTCTCTGAGTTTCTTAGATGAGTGAGAGGCAGAGTTCATCTGAAACTCCGAAAATCCAAGTTTTTAGTGCTTTCCTATATTGTGTTTCAGATTTATGCATTCTCAGATGCATTGGCAGTAGGTTCCAAGCTTTGGTACCTAATACAGCCATAGTTTTTCCTCCCCTTGTTTTGCATCTAAAGCTAGGAGGTTTGAGTAGGTTGGCTGACGATGATCTGAGAGATCTGGTTGTACTATAGGGGTGAATCTTGCCACAAGGTATTTTGGCCCTAGTTTGAGTGAGGCTCTGAAGGTGATAAGGAGAATCTTAAAGAGTATTCTTTTATGTAGCGGGAGCCAATGAAGAGTTTTTAGGGCTGCCGATGCGGAGGACCTACGTGGTAATTTCAAGACCAGCCGTGCCGCTGCGTGTTGGACTACTTGGAGTCTTTTTAATGTTTGTTTGTTGGCTCCTGCCAGGAGGCTGTTGCAGTAGTCAAGTCGTGCCAGGATCAGGGCGACTGCTACTGTTTTCCTTGCTGCGAGTGGAAGTAGATCGAAAAAAAAATCATGGATTTTATAAGGCTGAAGCAGGTCTCAGCTACCGTCAGAGCGTGCGGTTTGAAGCTGAGGGCGGAGTCAAACTGTACTCCCAGATTTCTTGCCACCGTTACCGTATCAGGTGGGGATGATGTATCTTCTGGCCACCACTCGCCTGGTGAAAAAGAGACTTCTTTACCTATTGGTAGGATCTCTGTTTTATCGATGTTGCACCTGAGGTGGTTATCCTTCATCCACTGGAGGACCTTTGAGAAGCATCTTTTGAAGTTAAGTTCGGCCTCTTTCGAATTTTGATCTAGGGATAGGATCATTTGGGTATCATCTGCGTAAGAAGTAACTTCGATCCCAAATGATGTTATAAGTGAAATAAGTGGAGTCATGTAAATGTTAAATAACAGTGGGCTTAGCGAGGAGCCCTGAGGTACTCCTGTTGCGATGGTGCGTTCCACAGATAGGAAGGTTCCGAGGGACACCGCTTGTCTGCGCATGGAAAGGAAAGATTTTAGCCATTCCAAGGCAATGTTCGAGATACCGCAGGATTTGAGTCTAGATAGGAGAATGCTGTGCGATATGGTATCAAATGCGGCTGATAGGTCGAGTAATATCAGCACCGCCGTCCTACCACTGTCAGCTATCATTTTTAGAGTGTCCGTAATCTCCAGGAGTGCATAGAATCCAGAGACACACCACAAGTAAATGATCAGAAGTCAGAGTAGAATAGTGGTGGGAAGATCATCTAACAGTAGTCAGACAGAAAGGAGCAGAACCAGCCCAAGGGTCTAAGGTTCCAAACTCTGAGAGTCAAACAATTAATACAATGTGTTCACATTGTCGAAATGTCCAAAAAAGAAAAAGTCAGTGGCATCACCGACATAGGGGTCGATTCCAATTCGGGCCGGAAATCTCTCCGACCGAGCCGGACCCGGAGAGATTTCCGACCGAATCGGACCCGTGCAGTCCGACCGAACGAGTCCGATGCATTCGTATGCCACCGGACACGAGTCGGTCGGACTCCCATTGAACTCAATGGGAGCCGGTCGTACAACGCGTACGCGGGCTCCCATTGCCTCAATGGGTGCGAGGCGGACAAGGGCGCCCCTACAGCGAGTACGCCGCGAGCGCTTCGCGGCGTACATGCACAGGTAGGGGGACCCATGGGTCCCCCTGTGTGCGCTCGCACGGGTACGCAGTACAGGGGTCCGACACGGACCCCCAAAGTACGGCTCCGACAGCGAGTTCGAGTCGGACGGCGCGAGTCGGTCGGAGCGGTCGAGGTGCGCATCGTACTTACCCGGCCGGAAAACGTCTCCATTGCGCGGTGCGAATCGGGTCCGAGCGAGTCGGTCGGAGCGGTACGATCCGGGTACGAGTCGGTCGGAGCGGTCGGGTCGCCCGGACGAGTCGGTCGGCGACCCGCATCGTACTCGCTCGGCCGGACCCGCGTACAATTCGGTCGGGAAAAAGGGCTCCGAATCGGATCCGGTAAAGCCGAATCCTATTCGGAGCCCTACCGGCCGAGATCGGAATCGGCCCCATAGTGTGTCCATTTCGGATCATTCAAAATTGACAATCAAACGATCTACATTTTCAGATAAGGGTGAAAAACGATCTGAAAAGTATTCAGATAACATGACAGCTTCAGGAAATCACAAAATTGAAGAGGTAACCATGGTTTCTAAGATCTCAGCTGGAGCTGATGAAAGGGAAATGGGACACAAATGAGTGGGAGAAGTCAAATTCAAGAATGCCTTTTTGCAACAATGAGTTAACAATTTCTCTTTTGAGTAAGAGAAGAGCAACACCAGAGAGGAGCACCATCAGGAAATAAGACCAGATTGATCATCTGTAACAAGAAGGTGCCAATACTGGGCTAAAGAAAAATGCATGTTGACAGAACAGAGATCAAGAAGAAATTCATTTACCGAACTAGAGATCAGACAGCTAATTTAATCAACAATTGTAGGGGCAGAACTGAAAAAAGCAGGAGAGTCTGGTGAAGTCAGGTAAAGTATGGGCATCAATAGAAAGCTAAATATACTGACATTTAGTAGGCCTAAAAACTCCTCCAGATTCAGCGGAACTCCGGAAATGGGCAGAAGAATGCTCGTGCCACCTTTCGCGCTGCTTTTTCAAGGCAGTGGCACAGTCCATTCGGAAAAATCAGCACAAACTGCACCATGCGGTCTGCATGGGCGCCGCCATTTTGTTTTTCCTGCTTTATGTTCTCTGCATGGTGCTGGGCCTGATTTTTCTATCCATTTAAAATCTATTCCAGTCCTCCCCATCTCACTCATCCACCCCTCATTTACCTTTGTTTTTTGATCAGTGTGTGTCTTTGTGTTTGTGTATTTTACGTTTTTGTCTTTTTGTAAAAAAAATTCTGTGACTTTTTGAACTTCTTTTGTTTTCCCTTTCTACTCCCTTTAGTTCTACCTTTCTGCTTCTTATTCTTACTTCCTACTTTTTTCCATCCCAGCGTCATGTCAGAGGAGCAACTGGCAACAAGTGGTAGTGCCAGTGCTGCTTCTACAAGCCGCACACCTTGCGATTGCCGGCGCCACCAAGAGGTGCTGCCCCTCCCCATTTTTTTTGAGGAGGAGGTGGGCACACTTGGGGGCATATTTACAAGCCCCTTGCGCCACTTTTGTGCCGCCGTTGCGTCACGCAAGTGACGCAGCGGCGACGCAAACCATGCGCCGCGTTGCGCTATATTTACAATGTGACGCATCTAGGGAGATGCGTCACGTAGTAAACCCCTGCGCCACATGAAACCTGCGTCAGGTTTCATGTGGGCGTACCGGCGCAGGGGGCGTTCCGGCGCAGGTACGCTCGGAAAAGTGACGTAGTGAAATCTACAAGATTTCACGCAGTCACTTTCCGACGCTGGTGCGCCAAATCCTTACGCCTGCTTCATGCAGGCGTAAGGATTGACGCACCATGTTAGGGATAGGGAAGGTTGGAACAGTGCTGGAGTTGCGTCGCGCTTGCGACACGACTTCAGCACTGCGCCAACCTTCCGTCGGCAGATGCGTCACGCATCTGCTTATCTCTAGCGCCACGATGCGCCGCATTGTAAATGCGGCGCATCGGACGTGGCGCAAGGGTAAACTTGCGTGACGCATTTTCCCTGGCGCATCCCTGCTGATATGCAGGGATGCGCCAGGGAACGTAAATATGCCCCTTGTTTTTTATGTGCAGCACCATCTCCCCTCCATGCTGGCAGCAGGCGGCAGGCCTGGGAGGACGTACGCCCTGTGGGACATTCAGCTACTGTGGGAGAGAGTGCGCTGGTGTGTTTGCCGGAGCACTGGGGTTCAGCGCACCATGCAGCAGCTGATGCACCACTGGGCCGACCTGCTGGACATAGAATAGGACCTGTTCGGCCTGCTTCGTGTCAAGGTTGCGGGGCTCGGTGAATAATTATGTATTTTTTATGCTCCAAAAAGCAAATTTTTTTTTTTTAAATAGCATGCTGCTCACACTCAGAGGTAAGGTAAGTTTACGTTTCGAATTTTATGTGATCCAGTTTCAGCTAGCCAGGTGTTTGCACTGCTTGGGCACTACCTAATCATACTCATCGGCGCTCTCTTGGGCTGATTATTTAAGAAGTCATGCAGACTCCTCTGTCCTGTCACTAACATAGTAGTAGAAATATCAGTGAATTAGCATTCTCTGTGGCTTTCTTTATGTAGCTCATACAGTCCCAACCTCCCAGTGATGTGTAGCATGCATCTATGCATTGAAAAGAGAGGCTGAGTTAGCCCATCAAACGGGGTTGATAAGCAAACATCAGTTGTTGCAATGCATTAGTAGTTGAAAAAATATAGTTTAGGAAATTAGGAGTAAGGCTTAGGTTTAGGAAATTAGGAATAGGTCAGCTCAATACTGCTAGTACTATACGCGATCTGATTTTGAAAAGTACAATGCTACCTCATTTACCTGTCAAAATATTTTTGGGAGATTGACTATACCACTAATCTATTTTTGTTATCTTCTTTATTTTTGACATCAGCACCCAAGGGAAGAGGGCGTCTAAGGTGGGTACAGTAGGGGCTGCCACCATGAGTGCTGCAGCGGGTGGAACTACCACTAGCGGGCCCCTCTTTTATCCTGGTCCTCCGACATGGGCCATGGGGACACCCAATATATATGGTGCTCCCCAATATATCCCTGCACCATGTGGCAGGCACTGCATGGTGCCTGCCACATAGTGCAGGGATATGCAAAAAGTGTATTTTTAGTACTGCAGCGTGTGCTGCAGCCTGCAGCACACACCGCAATACAAAAAATACACTTTGAGACCGCCTTGAAGTCAGTCGCATTGCAATATCAATGGCGGGACCGCCGACAGCAAGTCGGGCGGTCCTGTCCCCGATATGATGGCGGTCGAACGAAAGTCCAACCACCATCATAATGAGGCCCTAAGTGCCTGATTTAGAATTTGGCGGATGGGATAATCTGTGACGAACGTGCCAAATAAAATCTATATCCCATTCCTTTCCCTGTACTACAGTGCATCGTCTATCCCACTGTCTACTTACAGGATATCCGCGTTTTATACGTGACATGTGTGATGTAGTATTATTTTTATTCATCTGCCTCTGGAGTCAGGGTAGAATTGAAAGGCAGTCAGAGATGAGCAGGGCCATTGGAATTAAAGTAAGATAATAAATTGTCCATTACAGCTGCCCCAGGTGCAAAATGCAGAGAGTAGCAAAGTACACGACGAGCTAGCATGCCTCCATTAATTTAGCACAACCAGAATATTGCAGAATAGTGCATAATGCCTTACTCATTAATGGCAGGTGATTTATTATTCATTTTACACACAAAGTGTCTGTTTAGTTTTTTACTAGGAAATCCTTCAAAAGAAAAAAATCATTTAGTTTTGATCTGGTGGTATTCTGGCTTAATTCCTTGCAGTCAGTCAGTGCTTTTATGTAAGGAATGTGTGGGGTAAACTTGGCCCTGTGACTAATCACATCAAAAATTCCAACAGCCCTAGAGGATCAGCAATGTACTGATACTGTGCCACTACATAAACTATACAAACAAGTGTTTGCACTGAACATTGTTTACAATTTGTCTATTTCCTTTTTGTCCTTTCTTGATATAGCTACTCCTGCTGCTCGACCATCTCGGCAGGAGATAGTTGCCCGGCTGATGCAGCACCGGATGGAGGCCACGCAGACTGAATATCATCGGCTGGTGGCTCTGGAAGAGTAGGAGGCGGAGGCATTCTATTGTATGTTTACATTAATGAATTTCTTGTGGTTTCAATAACATGTTTTTAACTTTTATATAATTAAGATAAATTGAGAAAACATGAAGAATTCTAAAAATATAATAAAATGACAAATAACAATGTAATCATGTGCATGATTTGATAATTCTACTAATGGGCAGCAGGATTAATCAGAAGGAATATCCATCATAGGCAACTAGATTGAAAGAAAACACAGAGTTAGTGGGTTATATTTATATCATAACTTTACAAAGACTGAGACCAGACTACCACCATGACACAAAGACCTGATATTATATAAAAAATAGCAATAGTAACTTCTCCTGAGCAATGGGGAGCTAGTATTTAATTAAAACTAAACTTACGAAATCCTTGAGTCAGGAGTGGGCACGGTTAAGCATTATGCAACATAAGGCCTGACTGATGATGTTGACGAATTATGTTATATATCCAAATTATGGATCCCTTTTATACGTGGATAGGTATCTGGGGGTGGTGTGAGCTATTACGCAGGTATCAGAAGATCCTGCAGTAAGTCTGCGTTGCTTTCACCACATCCACCTCACCAAGTGTGTGATCCATTTATGGTATACATTATGTCACACCTCAATCAATTACACAGCCTGAGGGAAGAAGGTTAGGGGTTTGATGAATGGATGGGAAAAGGTAGTTGAAGAAAGGTGTGACAAAGACAAACACTACACAACAACAATATTCATTAGGGCGATGAGCAGCACGTCATCATCATCATCAAATCTGTTGTGGAAGGGAATGAAGGAATGACAGCTCAACTACATGCATTGCAAACAGTCCTTCAGCCCCAGAGACCCAAATTATTATATATCTAAATGTTCTGTCATCTAGGTTTGTATATAAATGCCATATTGGGTGGTGCATCTGCATTCTTCTCTGAATGTCTGTCTTGGGTGTCTGGCTAAACCGGTCTGGTAAGGTGAACAGGAGGGTTATGGAGCTGTCGCCTTTCGTGCAGGAGAAGAGAAGGCCTGCAGATTGTAAAACAGAAACAATATTATAAAGTCAAGGAGAAGGACAAAAGGTAAGCTTCATGAGGAGTGTACCAAGACTCAGAGCAAGAGCATAGCCAGCTGCAATCATTAATTATGATTCATGTGTGATTAACTTAGAAATGAAAGCAATTTTACAACCAATCAAAAATAAGTAGCTGCATGTCTTGGGCTGATGAATCTCACAAGTGTCATTATAACATTTAGCCGAGTATGTGCATCATATGATGATGTGACATCATATGTCTGTCTCCAGTTACAACAGGCCCCCCGACCACAGCCGCATAATAGAGGAGTTTCACATTTGAGCCAGCACACACACTCAGCAGCATTTCCCAAATCATTGCACCTCTGTTCAGTCAACAGAGCTGAGTAAGCTTCTTTGAGTCATCATCATGTTGGTTTCCCTTTGAAGTCAATAACTTCCCTACTTCTGGCTGTTGAAATAGTCCCGCCTTTCCATCCTCCTGACTCCAAGAAATGAATTAGTCTGACTCCGTCCTGACCAAAATGAGAGAGATAGCCCTGTAGTGCACTGCTGTTGATGAACAAGAAGAGAAAAATAATTTTAGTATTTTGTGTAGATTTGTGTTTGTTAACTAATGTGACTGGTCTAGTCTCTGAAGAACTAGAAAAAAGGAGTGAACCCTGCAAGTAAATCTCACTTAGTGTGAAAGGACCAATCACCTTCAGGAAAAATGATCATCCATCAGGCCCCAAACATTTCAAATCATCGAAATCAAGTTTACAAATTAGTTGAACACCCTCCTTCCCTGTCATCAATCATCACTCACAATCACTCAATAATATATTACTCATTGGTTCAATAGTTACCTGTTCCAATCCAAGCATGGCAGTACACAATTGTATCTCCTCTTTGATGCAAGCAACACATTGCCATTCTTGTAAATCAAATGATCTGTACTGGGGCAGCCCTGCTCGGGGATGAAAAAAAGAAGGATAGGCATGGGATGGAAGCAGGCATTGTCTCCAATGTCCTTGAAGGGAATGTGGAGGCATTGTCACTGCACACTGGTCCAACTCCAATCCTGTCATACATGTGCCTAAAAATGGTGGGGTTGTATAAGTCAGACACAAACAAAATATAGAACGTTCCTTTAGCTATATCCATTTTTGGCATTAAATAATTTAAAAGTTCTATGGTGGCCTGCTCAGTCAGGGAAGTAGAGTTCATCCTCAAGCTCAGGTTGTTCACCCAGAAGTTAGTCAGTTAATACACTTGAGTCTGACCTATCATCCTCCTCCTCCTCCTGTGGTAATTCAGGATCAGTGTAATTATGTTGTATGAAATGTTGGTTCATTTTGATCATGGTCAATCTCTCCACGTTTTGAGGCAAGAGACTGGTCCTTCTCACTGTGACAACTGCACCAACTGCACTAAACACACGCTCAGCAGACACACTGGCAACAGGACGAGTCAGACACTTTGTTGACAGCCTACTGATCTCTAGCTATTTGCGCATTTTCCCATACCAGTAGACCAATGGGTTTTAATCCACGTAGACCTCTTTTGGGTCATTCAGATAGTGCTGGAACATCCTCTGATTGGTCATTGGTGCTGCCACGTGCTCAACCTCTTTTGTCTTCGCCTCTCTACTGGATCTAAGCCCTGACACTTGAAACCAAGCCAATGCAGAGGATGGGTCAGATTCTTCTGTTCCTGTTGTTGTTGTTGTTGCTGGTGTTGGCTGCTGTGAGACAACAGCACTGCCCTCTCTGGAAGGTGAAGGCTGCACCCCTGAACTTCTGCCCGGTACTCTAATTTTCAGCCATTTTTCTTCCAGGTCTATCGCTTGATCAACAATTCATGTCTTGTATAATGAAAGAACCATTTCTGAAAAAGGAATGAAACTGGGCAGTATTTGATTGTACAGTGGATCAATTATTATGGCACAGATGTACTCTTTGGATGACACAATGTCTCTCTGCAGCCCTGGATTAACAGCCAAGCGAAGGACTAAGCTCTAAACCTAGCCACTTGCTTCTCCATTGCTGTTCACATCTGTGAACCTTTGCAACACCATTTTTAACTGGTCCAGTAGCAGATGCAAAAATGGAATAACTTGGCTCATCATACTGTCCTCCTTGCTGACTTCCTGTGTGAAAACCTCAAAAGGAAGTAGCATCTATGTAGGCATTTGACTGGGCCCAATTCGTCCACCTCGATGGTCATGCTTTTCCCAGTTGCATCCCCTTCTCTTTGAATGAGATGACATAGTCATTGATCAGTTTGTAGTGCTCAGACAGATGTTGCAACATGTAATAGGTCGAGTTCCAACTTGTTGGCACCTCCTGTATGAGTGCTTTAACTGGTACTCTATTAGCACGCTCAATGATCATCAACTGCTTCCAGGCTTTAAAAAAAAAAGGCTGAAATGAGTGCAGATTCTTCCGTAGATTGCCAGTATGTTGCTATGTCTTCTTTTTTGAGAAAGTCCTGCACAATCAAGGTTGATGCAATGCGCAAAACACAGGACCCTTAAATAGCCACCATCTGCCATGGCCTTAACTATATTACTGCCATTGTTTGTGAAACAAATCCAATTCTGAGACCCCTGGGTTGCAGCCATTCAAAGACTTTGCTGTTAAAGTCTTCCAAGATGTTTCTAGCTGTAAGGGATTTCTCTATGGCAGACATGGCTACTGTTGCATGCCGGTGAACACCCTTAAAAGTTCCTTCCCCTCCCACCAGGATTAGAGCTGATTCCCCTCTCTCATTACTGCCATCGCCTGCAGCAATTATTTTAAGGTGTGCCTCCCAGCAGATTGCATGATGTTTTTTCATTTGGGTCGTTTGGCCTCCAGTACCAGAGTGTGAACTAGTCTTATCCCGATGAACACTTACGTGGCAAATGGAACATATTGCAATATTATCCTCCTGCTTGCTAATCGTTAAGAAGTCCCAAACTGGAGAGAAGAACTTTTTCAGTGGCCCACTGGTGCCACTGCTAATGCCCAAAGCACTGGAGGTAGGCGGGTGTGTTGATGATTGCCTGTTGCAATGCCTACTTTGACTGAGGTAGTGGTGGATGCAGGTCTCAGTTGGGGCCTTACAAATGTGGAAGCTGGTGGTGGTAGAGGTGGTGGCACCAGTGCCACAACCCTCAGAGCAGGTTGAATAGGAGGGGTACTATCGGTGTCCTCTGAGCCAGCTTTCATGATAATGACTGGCTTCGGCCTCTCATCCTCTTCCAAAATTGTCAAGCTTTCAGAAACGTTCTTTTTCCCTTGTCTCTCCTGGCGTGTCTCAGACTCAGCCGGGTTCGAATCCATGTCCAGATCATCAGAAGGGGGGCTTGGAGAAGATGGTGGAGTACTCTTCCTTTTTTTTGCTGGAGATCCGGAAGCCAATGGTTCTAGAAGAGGTACGTTTTGCTCATCAGGAAGCTCAACCTCCTGTTCTGCTCCTACTTCAGGAGATCTACTATTGCTGGCTGTGGCTCCTGTTGTCCACTTTGTTCAATTTCTTGCGACAATTGGGTACTAGTTTGCAGCTGAGACAAATCTAATTCAGACTCACTGCTCATCACCATGATTGCAGTGGCAGCTTCACTGAGAGACATGGCCTTGGGCTTCGGTTTGGGTGGTGCTGTTAATGCGGGAGTGCTGCTCCCAGCTTGCTACCCGGAGGCCAGTGCAGGAAGCACACATCTCCTGAAAAAGGTTTGGGGTGGCATGCCAGAAGTGGAAATCTGCTTCTTCTTCTCCTCTTCACTTGGCCACTTTCTTGGCAGCACCTTTCCTTGGGGCTATCTTGAAACTGTCAGTTGGCAATAGCACTTAGCTGCGGAAGAGGCTGGAGGACTCGTGTCACGTGTTGTGGTCACATCACTTTGCACAGGCCTTCTGTCTGGCAGTTCTGTGGGCTATGTCTCTTGTACACGTAAAAGCAAACAAGCAAGAAAAACATGAGGTGAAAGGTGGCATTTTAGCTGTTTGAATTTTGCAGTTTGAATTATTTATAGTACAGACAATATAATTTAGTGTGGTAACTTAATTTATTATCATAAATAATTAACAACAATGGTGTATCCATTCCAAGGTCAAACCACACCACCATAACATAATATTTCATTTTCAATCAGGATAACAACATACAGATGTAACTGTTTGCTTTATGTGCATCTAAGGGAGACACCTGTGGCAGTCAGGGAGGTGCAAGGGAAAATGGTATAATCCTTAAACATTGAATGCTGGGGTGCACCTGTGGCAGGCAAAGGGGTCCAGGGAAAAATAGAATCATCCTCAAAAAATGAATGCTGGTGGGTGTGTGCACCTATGGCAGGCAGGTTGTTCAGGGAAAAATTGAATAATCCTTAAAAAATAAATGCTGGTGTATGGCTGTGCACATATGGCAGGCAGGGGGTCCAGAGAAAAATAAGTAATGACAATCCTTAAAAAATGAATACTGGTGAGCGGCAGGCGCCTGTGGCAGGCAGGGGTGGATGGAGTGAAAATGTAAAAAAAAATGTTATTAAACAGTGTGCTTACATTTAAAACAATTTTTTTTTACTAAATTACAAAACATTTATAAATAAATACATAAATCAAATAAATAAAAAAGTAATTGCTTGTGTACTAGAGGACTATGAAAAACCCATTGGGAGGCAAGGAGGTGCAGGGGAAAACTCAAAAAAATGCATATAATATGAACACTGCTCATATATACATATACTACAATGATCCTCAAGCACATTAAACTAATTCCAGGGAAAAGTTAAAAAAATGAACAAAAAGAAAAAGGAATCTCCCAGAAAATGGCTTTGAAAAGAGGAAAAAAAGGTTTTACACAGTGGCAGGTTGCACAAAATGGCTCATGGTCAACCAACATCAACAAGCAAGGAGGCTTGGCCACAACAAATAACACATGCTGGCCTATGGCAAAAGCACACTGGCTGGCTACACAAAATGGTCACCACCCACATGGTCAAACAACAACAGCAAGCAAGGAGGCATGGCCACAACAAACAGCACATGCAGGCCTATGGACACTGACTACACAAAATGGTGGCCTATGGCAAACACACACACACACACACTGGCCAGACAAAGGAGGCATGGTAACACTGAAGAAAACAGTACCATTAATTCAGCAATGACAAAAACTAAGTGAGCTATAAAAAATTTACAACACACATCCTCCCAAAGCATCAAATATTGCCCCACCAGAAAGCACTTTTTGCAGAAAACAAGGTGAAATACAAAAGAAATCCCACATTTTTCATTTAATCCAATGCCATTCCTGCCCTAAATGATGTTTTAAAACAACATATACTACAGACACAGTTGATTCATGTACCCATGATTAGCACTGGGCCTACTGGCTGGATGGCCCATGGGCAGACTAGGTCACATTGTAAAATAAAGGAATAGTGCAAATTTAACAAACATGGAGAAAATGTATTGAACTGTGCAAACTTTTTCCCTTACAAAAGATAAAAAATGAAATGCACCAAAAATAACTAGGCCCCTACTGAAACTCCAGGCCACCCACTGCAATAACATTTTAAAATCGAATAAAAATCCAAATAAATACTGGTGCATGCCCTCTATCAAACAAACAACACACTTATACAAAAGTTTTTGAACTTACTTGTGATATCACAAAAACAAAGTCCTTAAATCCAATGGTATATATACAGCAGACAAAGAGAGTGATCTTTCCACCTCGAAATCCAAATAAAAAGTGACCAAGAGATGGACAAAGCACTGGGAGGAGTCTGCTGGACAGGAAGTTGAAGTCTCTGGGGCACTTCCTTCTTGTTCAAATAAAAAAATGATTCTCGCACCTAAAAACAACCTGATTGGTCTTTTGGAGTAGAATATTAACTCGAAAACGTCTTTTTGTGTAGATGTAGATGCTTCTCGAGTAGAGAATCTGCTTGAGATGCAGCAAGCCACTCGCGCTCACCAGCATCGCGAAAGTGATGCCAGAAGGCTCTGTGGGGACCGAAAGCCTCACTCACAGGCAGTAAATCTTATGTGCGCTCGCTAGCAGCCGTCAAATCTTGTCTCGCTAGCAAGTGCGCACCCAAACAAGTCTTGTGCGCTCAAACGGAAATATAATTCCAAGACATGCCGGAAGGCGAAATTTTGCGGGAACTCTGCGTTACATGCATAGTGCAGAGTTCCCTAATTCCGCCAACTCCAAGAGATTAATTATATTTCGGCCCAGTCCTATACTTTAGTATGGAAAAACCAGACAACGTACCACAGCGTTCCAATGTGGGGAAAAAATCTAAATCCTAGGCCATCATTGTGACAGAGGAGAATTTACCTGTGACAGAAACGGTCAATTTTGCATGATATGATAAGTCAAGAGTCTATCACTTTAACAGTGTGTAGATCCTGTTTGCACAAACGAAAGGCATTTTTATATTTTTATAGGTGTTCCTTCCTCCTCATTCTTAATTCTTACGTCAGTCAGCACTCAGCTGCTTTCATTGTTGTTCTCTGCCCAGCAAGGTGGTTATTAAACTACGGAACTGGTTTTTTAGGGGTAGAAGTAGTGTTTTTTCTATGTATGTGTATTTTCGATATAGCAGGAGACAACAAGTGGAATAAGTAGCTAAAGCCATAGATTCATTTTATCAAAAGTAGTCGAAAAAAATCGGCTAGCTAAACTGAAAATAAGTTCATAAGTGCTTTTGACCAATTACAAATGATTTTGTTAGCGTCCTAAATGGAGGCAAATCGTTGGTTTTAGGATCGAAAACGTTGAGACAAACCCCTTTGAGATATGACCAAAGAAGAGAGGAGGGCATAGACATCTGAAATGCAGAAGTATATACGAGATTACGCCTTTGATAGAGATGATGTGTGGGAGCTGAGACAAGTGTGATATGAGACATGATTAAGCAGTTAGAACAGAGCCAATCCCGACATTTAAAACACAAACATTCTCATAACTTGTAGGTGCGCAGAAACAATGCAGAAAGTAATTTAATACGTTGAGCTGAAGGAACAATGGACCACTGGCATTTTTGCTGCAAATAGGAAAGATATGGGCTGGGAGATAGCTTTAAAGGGGCTATCCAATGAATTATGGTGCAATAGATCTCAAAAACACAACCGACATCATCAAATAAAGCAAAGTTTTATAATTCTTATTTTTGGTGAATGTTAGCAATTCAGCACTGGGTAATGAGAATTGTGTTTTTCCTACACTGTAAGGACTCTCTAAATCTTTGATAATCAAAACTACTTCTCCTCCTTCAGGGTAACACCATCGAAATGAGGCAATTTAAAACTTGTCAAACTTCAAGTCAAGGAGGGTGTTGTGAACCTTGATGGCATGACACAAAAAAGAGTGAGCATTCATAAGGAACCTGAATAATATGATAGAGAGCAACTTGACTGGAAGAGTCTGAATAAAGGCTAAGGATCAAGTCAGATGGTATAATAGTGAATGGACATTACCGCTGGCGCTGGATGACCGCAAGGCCAGATTACAGGTTGTAAGGAATTCTGTCATAGATTTCAAGATGTCAGGATTTCTGAAACTGGCCTGACTTTCCACATAGAACCTCTGCAATTACGAGTTAGGCTTCTTGGAATGGGGAATAACTGTGCGGGCCCAGACTTACTGGACGAAATTTCGCGTTTGATTACCAATTAAAGGAGATTTAATGCAGAAATGTACTGCCATCTTTGAGCAGGTGGTAAATGTTTTTTGCCACCTGATTTAAGGAGGTGGTAAATGTCTGCAAGCACCTCTGTTTGGGGACGGGGGCTCAAACAGGGATGTCGAGGGTGGTGGAGAGAAGGGGAGAATGTTACCTAGCAGGGGGTGGGGGGTTACAGGCTCTCTTGTTCCTTGGCAGAGTGTCAAGTGGTGCCTAGGAACTGAGTCTAGGCTGCATTGCAACACTTTAAAATGGTAAAATTGGGTCTGGTGTTCCCACACCTGGGAAATCTGTGTACAAGAAAGCCAGCCTACACATAATTGGTCGGAGCAGATTCCAGAGGGGAATTTAGCTCTTCACAACTTGTAATCGTGGCCTAAATGCAGACCATATTAAGATGCTGGCAGAAATAAATTCTCAAAGTTGAGCAAGATGTTTATAGCCCCTGGATGCAAGGTCTAAAGACAAAAATACAGCATCCTGCACTATGCTTCCACCAGTTCACAGACAGGTGCTGATAGGTTTACCTTATAAATACCTTCAGAACTCCTTCAGAGATGACACACTCTAGGCCTGCTCAAACAGTCGTGTGGCAAGTGATACACACTCTTAGTAGGTGGCTTCGTCATCGGAGCCCAGTCCAGTTAACCATTCGACTGCATGAAGACAGGAACTGGAGGCAAGAAGAGGATGCAAAACAAGATAATGACAGTAGTGATTAAAGCTACTTGGGTGGGCAAAGCACCTATTTGGAATAGAAATCCAACAAAAATATACAATGGGAGAAACAAAAGAAAGATAAATACATTACAATAAGAAAGCATCTACCGAGAAGTAATGCATGAATAAAACAAAAAGGATGAATAAATGCTCTAGTGAGAGAGGATAACAATGTGTTATGAGTCAAGCCATGCTCCATTTCTCCCTTACTGAAAACGTCCCATCCACCCACAGCAAATGCGATCTAATCCTCAAAATGTACTACTGCCGACAGGGTGAATACCATTAGCCTTGTCTCCCAAAAGTGTTATCCTTCCTTATGAAAATGTGGATTCCAAAGTTGTGTGCATGCATGACCTGCAAATCTCTATCAATTAATACTGCGACTATAAAACTCCTCCTCCTCCTCTTATATGAACCCACCTCGTGCCCCATTCTGCCCAATCAACTCCATTAGTTCAGCAGAACCTTAAACTTAACACTCACATACAAGGAACATTTCTGTAACACACGTAAAGGGTTTAGATATATTCTCCAGAATGCCAAGAAAATGCTATGTTGCAGAAATGGAATCCTAATAATATCAGACTCAAAAGGCAATGTGACAAGGTAAAAAACTTTAGATGCGGATAGTGCTACAGAGTCAACGAGCACCTAACGTGAATAAAAAAATACCTGCGAGTTCTCTTTTGTATTTGCATGGATCGATGCCTGTCTCTGCTGCTCTGAACCCTTACCAAGTGAAAGATTTGGATCAAAGTTCGGTATCAACCCTATTTCTCACCAACTTTACTACCAGAGGAGAGAGGAAATCTAGGCTACCTGTATCATGGGTTTTGTTCTTCTCCTGATCTTTCTAGCCATCTGGTCATCAGGAAACAACCCAAAATGTGGACCCGTGTGGGGGGGCTCCATAGTTCTTGTCTGTGTGCTCACGTTCCACAGTAGCACTTACCTTAGTGTATCCAGGTTTACGGATGGCTATAATTGCCACACCAAAAGGGTCAGATGGACAGACAAAACTACACCACACACCACAGCAGCTGTAGTAAAACGTTATTATGGTGTATGCTCACATTCTGGCTATTAGACCAGTGCATACTTTTGAATCTCCCTTTTTGTGTCTACAGTTAGCAGATAAATATCTACTCTACTCACTAATCACGTACACCACATTCCTCCTTCCTCTATGTAATGAGGCCAGTCTTAGGGGCGGATTACGAGTTTGAGCCAAACCCACGTGAGAATTGCCCGCCGTATAATGACTTTTTTGGTCACTGGCAGGCGATTTCTTTGGCGTTCCCACGGTGGTGTTTATAAAATAGGCACCGCAATGGAAACGTCAAAGGAAGTTCCAGCACGGCATGGACTATCAAGTCCATACCGTGCTGGAACTTGGGATGCATGCACACATGCCCCTGTGTGCATCCAGATGGAGTGAGGCACAAGGAGGCCCCATAGGGCACCCTTTCTTTCCTCACCACCACTGATTTCATGGCGGAAAGACCTCCATGAAATTAGTGGTGGTGAGGAAAGTCGTAATATGCTTGGTGGGACCGCGGCGGTCCTACCAAGCATATTGATGCCTCTTGACCGCCGTGCCACTGCCAGGGAATGGTGCTTCCCTGGCGGAGTTGGCAGTCCCAGGGCGACACGACCACCAAGGTCATATTGTGACGGTCGGAAGACCGCCAGCGCCACCCCACCACGAGTCACCACCAGACTCGTAATTAGGCCCTTAATGTTAAATTGCTCTGTGATTGAGCTAGCAATCAGCTGTATAACTCCATTACAATTCCTACAGTATTTATTGGTTTTCCAAACTCTTTGTTGGTAATTTTCAAAATTGATAGTAAAGGGTGATGATATCCTTACACTACCACTGATGAACATATGTAATGACATCAAGTGGCTCTAAAGATTTCTTCTCAATCAAAAGTGACAATTATCAAAAGATTATTTTAATACATTTATCTTCCAAATTCATATACGAGTAGTATTGTACTTGTGTTTTTTCAGAATATTCAGTTGAAGCTCATATATCAATACATTTCGGGAGCAATTTTCTTCTTCAAAGGGAAGATTACCTTATTAAAATAGTTCATTGAAATTAGAAGAACAGATGAAAGAATATACAAAATTAATTGTCAATATTAACCTCCACTCTATTTGTGCATATATAAATATAAACTCACACTAATTCAGTTGAACCTTTCCTCAAATCCACCAGAAATGTAAATAAGTTTGTTGCAAAATATAAAATAGGACTGTCAATAGTCTATCAATTAAATTATATTGAGGGCAGACTCTGTATGGATTTTTAGCATGTTAAATTCTTATGTAAAAAGTGTCCAAAATGCATCCTTTGACACTGATATCACCAGAATACCAGCTTGAAAGTCAAAAACGTGTGCATTGCCCTAGCCGGATTCTCTGCTTCTTTTAAATCGGAGAGAAAATGCCCCCTTTTTGCATTGTCAATCCAATTTGTTTGCGGAATTTTGTTGCTGTTTTTTAGACTACGTCCACAAGAGCACAGGTGTCCAGTGTATGTACTCTGAGCACTAAAGCATTTAAAATGTGTCTTTTCCTGGTTTTGCTATATTTAACTTTCCTGTAAGGCAATAGCATTTAGTGTAGAAACTACACTCATGGCATGGAAAATATAATGTCACTTGTCAACTGCAGCACTTATTGCACCATCCACTAGCGTGGACAGGAAAGTACAGCTTTTTGACTGCCATTGTAGCCTGACTGCTGCAGCTTAAGCCGATAGCCCAACCTGTCAAGAAAACCTTTTGACAGGGGGAAAACCTTCAAGTTGAATATTAATAAGTCACCTCTCGGTAGGCCTTGTAGCCCACAAGGTTTGGTGCATAGTATTTAAAAATGCTATTTTAGGATTTCTCAGGCAGAATCCATACCTCTAAGGAAGGGAAAATTAAAGCATTTCATGAGTATTATGGGAACCTATACACCGCCACTTCCTGTAGTGTAGAGGCCAAATTGGCTTAACTACAGTCTGCCACACTCCCCAGCCTCCTGACTTCCAATACAACAGAATTAGAGGAACCTATATTGGTGGAAGAGATTCTGATGGCTATTAAGTAATTGAAGCTGGTCAAGGCCCCAGACCCAGACAGCTTCACTGCCTCCTCCTATAAACATTTTGTGCAACATATAGCACCTTGACTTGTTGATGTCTTTAACAACATGGGCAGGTTTTGCATCATGTCCTTAGTGATGGCTGAAGTGACAATTACTTTGATCAAAGAACCCCACATAATCCTTCTACCTGACAGTCCTACAGACCAATTTCCCCACTAAACCTCAACACTAAAATAATGGCCAAGATTCTTCTGAATAGATTGAAATCCGCCTTCCCGCTTCTCATACACGGGGACCAGACCGTCTTTGTCCCATCCAGATCAACAAACGACAACACCAAAAGAGCTCTTCAAATCATTGACTTAAAACTGATTCTTCACAAAGAGGTTGTGGTGTTGTCCCTCGATGTGGGAAAATCACTTTAGAGGGTCAATTGGGATATAATGAAGATGACTCTGGTTAGAGCTGAGTTTGGAGAATGCTTTTGGGGATGGATTGGCACACTTTATTACTCACCATGGATCAGGGTGCACGTGAAAGGCTTTAGCTCCTGGGAATTTTGATCCACAGAGGCACAAGACAAAGGTGTCCCCTTTCCCCATGCTTTTCTTGGAGCCACTCCTCCAGCGAATACGGTAGCATGCAGGGATATGGGGCATCCCTTTTCATCAGGTCACCTTTAAGGTCTTGGCCTTTGCAGATGATATTCTTTTGCCCTTAACATCCCTCAGTATATCCACACAGGAGCTAATACCCCTCCTGAAGGAATACTGTGTTGTGGCCGGCCTCCAGGTGGACCTAGGTAAATCAATGGGACCAATAGTATCTGGGGGGGGGGGGGGAAGTCTTGCCACTTTACTACAAAACAAGGCTCCCTTCCAATGGACACATAATGGCATAACCTACTTCAGAATTACTTTCACCCCACTTATACGAATGGGCCAGGAACAACTTCAGCTCCCTATATAGATCAATCAAAGAACTCACCCTTTCATGGTGCCTACAAGCTCTCTCTTGGCTAGGGAGAATATTCTCACTCAAAATGTTGTTCCTCCTGAAAATCCTATATCTACTTAAAGCCCTCCCACTTCTAAAAACCGAGAGCCTACAATTGGATGATCTTTGCCGTAATTTAATAGGGAAGGGGAAACAACTCAGACTGCACTCACGAGAATGCTAATTACTCCTTAAGCAGGGAGTAAGTAGCGAACAGAAGTTACTGGTTGCATGGGGGTGTGCACCTTAGAGAGCTCCTTACTGGGGCTATTCAGATGCCCCCAAACATCTAGTAGAATGATGCAAGGGAAGACTGATAAAATCAGGTGCTTTATCGACCAGAACATGATGGCCAGACCCTTGGGCGAGATATTATGGATCCCCAAAAAACAGAGATGCAACAATCTCTACATCTTGCCTGTGACAAGAGTCACATTAGAATCCTGGGACTACTTAGCCTGCTATGAAGGGATTATGGCCTACCCCTTTCCACTGACCCCGGTGCAGTTGAATATGGACTTTACTCTGGGCCAAGACAGATATTACTTCCAGACCTGGGTAATGCAGGGGTGCTATTGTTTAAGGAATGTTGTACGGCTCAAAACTATGGGGGACTGTGTCCGCTCATACCAAGAATATATGTTGACCTAGTTACTTGCTAGCTCACGGTGTGCAATCTGGACAGGGTACCTAATGGTGTCTGCAACCTCAGAACATGACAACCTTAATTCCTCCAAGGAAATCGTGGAAACAGATCTACCCTTTCGTTGTTAACTCAGTCATGCCCAAAGGGAGACACAAGAAATACGAGAGTTAGCAATTCAAAGTATTTATTGAAGCAATTGGATTCTTGTGTGCTCAATGATTAGTAGAAGAAGTAGAAGAAAACAAAGCATAGTAACCAGCATTACAAGAATAGTGAAGGAGATGAAAAATGTAACCATTATAATTGTTGCATTCATTATATGAATACAAATATTTGTACTCCTACCTAGCACTATCTATTTTAGAGAGCGTAGGGTGGAGGCGATCCTGGCAGATACCTTAGAGTGGGCTAACTCCCCATTTACCTGCATGCTTGTGTCATCTAGTAGCCAGTCTGGTGTAGACCAGGTCGCCGTCCCTCTCAGGATAGAGATGAGTTTCAGCCGACCATGACAATCCAGATAAATGCTCCTCTGTCCAACAAAGGCTTGGTGCAGTTTATATAATAAAACTTGATCCATTCATACTGTGCCTCAGCTCTGGTCTAGCTGTCAATGTTGATTCTACCCACCCAGAGCTGATACTTGTGGCCATTTTCTGCTTCCTCTGGGGGCAGATCAGCCCTGTTTTGAGGCTCATCTGCCCCCGGGGGGAGGCAGACAACCCACTAGCACCAGGGATATGTATCTATTCATGTTTGGTTTGACCCCTTGGATAAGGGTTGACCCAATGGGATGGGGCATTGGTTATTTTTACTTTTGGCTGTTTTCTGTCCCCCTTGGTGACAGATTGGCCATTTGGGTAGTGACATAGGGGCAGATGTATCAAGCAAAATTGCGTTCGCAAACACCGAAATTCGCAGAATTTCGGCGTTTGCGAACGCAATTTTGCTTAGTGGTATGTATTAAGGCAAAACTGCCTCGCAAAACAAGGAATCGCAAAATTTGCGATTCCCTATTTTGCGATTGCATTTAAGGAATCGCAAATTGCGAATTCCTTAAATTCAATGTAAGAAGCACCAAAAAAGTGCAATTTGGCCTTAAGGAATCGCAAATTACCACCAACTTCAAGTTGGTGGTAATATGTGAGTTCTTTGAAAAATGCACTTTTAGCATTTTTCAAAGTGCCATGTGGCGCACATACATGCCCTTAGGGCATGTATGTGCGCCACATGTGCACACATACATATTTCAGGGGTGCAACAGGGTGTCAAAAGGACACCCTGGCACCCTTGAAATTGCATTCTCAATTTGCGATTCTCTAATTGCGATTCTCAAAATGAGAATGTCTTCCCATTCATTCCTGTGGGCTACTACGCCCATAGGAATGAATGGGAAGGTATTCCTTAATTGCGAATCGCAATTTGCAATTCGCAATTAAGGAATATTAAGGAATCGCAATTATTATTGCGATTCCTACATACATAGCATTTTGCGATTCCTTAATAGCAATTCGCTAAAATTCGCTATTAAGGAATCGCAAATGCAATCCTTGATACATCTGCCCCATAGTGTATTATAATGTTAATTGTTTTATTTCTTGTCATTTGCGATTGTAATGTTTTATTTCTCCTTTTTATTCTAGTTCAAGGCTTTTGCTCTTTTGACTGATGTTCCAGGTTGCGGTTTCGTCACTGGTAGTTATGCAGTTTGTGTAGTTGCATGTGTTTGGTAAGAAAACGGTTTTTGTACTATTCACTCTAAATGAGTATAATTTCCCTGCATGAATGTGTTTTTGTAAATGGTATAATAATAGCAGTATGTTAAGCTTCTGTTTTATTGTGTGTGAAAATCTTTTTGCATTTGTGCTCGATGTGTATTTGGTTGTTTTGTGAGTAATTTGTTTTGTTTTTTCTTTCTAGTGGGATATCGTTGGTTTTTGCTGTGTCCCTGCAGAGTAGGTGCTGGTAAGTTTAACTGTCTTTGGGAAGTGAGGCGTATAGTTTTTGAGTATATTGATCTTTGTGATAAAGCCACACTTTGATTATTACTTATTTTGCACAGTGTTGGTTGTTGACATGTTTGTAAAGTCTGCTTTCTTAGTAAGGATTATGGCTAGCCGCAGGATGACTGCCCAGCAAGGTTGTTGGTATGCTTTTTGAGTCTTCCTCTGACCATGATTATGAGACTGACTCTGCATCTGAGGCAGAGGAGGGAGTGGAAGATTCTGGCAGTGAATTTTCTGTCTGAGAAGAATCATCAGATGATGAAGCCACTCTCAGTGCAGATGAAGTGCCTGTTTTAGAGGAGGAAATTAATGTGCCAATAGTGCAGCAAAGGTCATCTGACTGCAGCCTGGGGCTGCAAGGATTCCCATTGGAAGAGCTGGCCTCTGGCTTGCCCCATACATGGGACAGCCGGCGTTTCCTGACTTTACCGGTGTCCCAGGTTGTAGAGTGGATAATGAAAACTTTTTGCCTATAATTTTTTTTCAGTTGTTTATGGACGATATACTTTTGGAGGAGATTGTTGAGCAGACTAATTTGTATGCTGAACAGTATTTGAGGTACAACAGTGCCAGACTTAGACCCCACTCTAGAGCGGATCACTGACAGAATATAGAATGCCAAAATATTGACCTGCCAAAATATCGTGGATAAAATATAGAATGCCAAAATATCGAATTCCTATCTACAAACAGGTAAGTACAAAAATATCGAATCCAAAATATCGTTGTAAATAATATAGGGGCCCATTACGATGACGGGCGGAGGCACGACCGCGGCGGTGCGGAAAAATGCATTATTCCGCACGCCAGCAGCGGTCTTCACGCCCGCCATATTAGGATGGGAAAACATAGGCATTTACCGTCCGCCGCGGTGTGACGCCGACCGCCATCGAACAGCGCCCGCCACCGCGGCGGAGTGAGCCAATCACCACACACCGCCGTGCGGAATGACGTCTCGTACGCCGAAGATATCACGATGCCGGAAACAGGGCAGCGCACCGCGACGGAGAAACCGCACAGCGAAAGACGGCAGAGACATCACAGCGGAGACAGAAAAGAAACACCCGGGACACACCGCGATGGATCCTGCCCTACACGCTTTCCCGGTGCTGTACATGATCCACCACCTGCAAGTCATCCACCGCCACGGACGCCTCCGCAGGTACGTACAGACACAACAGTGCAAGTAACACAATACGAAGCTCCAGGGGGGAAAAACATCGCATGGGAACACCACACACCCCTGTGGGGACAGGCACACAGCCATCACTGCACACACACATGTCCCACCTGTCACAAAAACATCGCGCCACATACTGCCCACCCATGTACCGCATTCATGAACAAATGTCCCGGTCACGTCACCGCCGCGGTCAGTGTGCATGAAACCATGCACACAACGCAGAGCACAGGGCCAGCGCATGCCAAGGGCACCGTACAAATTGCACAGAGCCACAACTCCATCCACAACACACCAGCTACCTCCCTGAAGGGACACAACATGTGTCTCACAAGTGCCACTTCTGCACAACAACAACACAACTACAGCCACACCATGCCCCATGTCCCAACAACGGCATATACAGCCACAGCAGGACCCTTTGCAAAGGAACACATAGCACAGAAGCCCAGGCCCCAGCCAACACACACACCACAACAACATCACACACAAGCCAAGAACACTGAGGGCAGGCACAAAATGTACACACACACAGATGAGGACCAAACACTTCACTGCACACACTACCTGACAAGTCACACACACACACACCACCCTGACTCACAGCTACATACACACACACCACATGCCAGCAGTAATGGAGGACAACATATAGGAAAGCCAAAGTGAGGTGCCCACAAATGGAAGGGCAGTGACACAACCATCAAGCATGTGTGAAGCACATGCAAGACAAGACACATGTGAGAACACACACAGCCCATCACAGCACACATGGCTGACACAGTCAGTCAACACAAACCACGGTCACCCCAATGCTACAACTCCTGGAGACAGCAAGGACACCCATGTATAGGCACAGGGATGTAAGGAAGGCCCTGAACACAAACACTGACCAGCCACACATAGGCATCCAAATACTGGACAAGACAACGTCTGCTGCACAACACACAGGGCCCAGTGACACACTACATGACAGCCAAGCACAAGTAGGATATGTCACACATACCTCCTCCCACAACAGCAACACACAATACTGCCATGTGCACAAAACACAACCACAGGGCTAAACAAGTACACATACAGGCACACCACTCCAGGGTCACACATGGCAGTAGTTGACAATGCATGTGCACACACATCCACAGTCACAACAAAGTCACCCCCTTCACACCATACACTTCTCCACCACCCAAGTGCACACATTGGAGGTAAGCCATGGGACATGGATAACTCATCACCACAAGATGTCCATACACCGACACTGATTGGCACACAGAAAGGAAGCTCACACAGACCCCATGACCCTGGCCTGCCTGCCTGTAAGCCTGTGCCCAAACTCCCACCCTGTGCTGCCATTGCCCACAAACCTGACATGTGTCCACCATAGATAACATGAGCCAAGAAGGAAGATGACTACAAGACCTCATTGCCAACCACCTGCACTGCACCCATAAATATCACAGTCATGTAGAAATGAAGTGCCTCCCACCCCTGCAAAAAAATGAAATGTGACACAACCCATTGGCAATGTCGAAGTGGCATACTGAGCCTGTGACACAATAAACCATGCACACACAGAAACAACTTTATTCAGGAAGGACACTGACACAACTCACTGCAGGACCAACTGTGTTTATTCACAATTTGCATATTGACACAACAAATTTGGGCAACAGCAAAGCCAGTGGGCATTTCAATATGCACAGTATTTACATGAAAAGCTGCACAGGCAGGGGGCAAACAGCAGTGAACAACAAGGCCAGTGGCCAGTACAATGTGCAGATGAAGTCCATTAGATCCTGCACAGGCAAGGGGCAAACAGCAGTGAACAGCAATGGCAGTGGCCAGTCCAATGTGCAGATTAAGTCCATGAGAAGCTGCACAGGCAGGGGGCACACAGCAGTGAACAGCAAGGCCAGTGGCCAGGACAAAGTGCAGAGTGAGTCCATGAGAAGCTGCACAGGCAAGTGGCAAACAGCAGTGAACAACAAGGCCAGTGGCCAGGACACAGTGCAGGTGAGGTACATGAGAAGCTGCACAGGCAAGGGGCAAACAGCAGTGAACAACAAGGCCAGTGGCCAGTACAATGTGCAGATGAAGTCCATTAGATCCTGCACAGGCAAGGGGCAAACAGCAGTGAACAGCAATGCCAGTTGCCAGTCCAATGTGCAGATTAAGTCCATGAGAAGCTGCACAGGCAGGGGGCACACAGCAGTGAACAGCAAGGCCAGTGGGCAGGACAAAGTGCAGAGTGTGTCCATGAGAAGCTGCACAGGCAGGGGGCACACAGCAGTGAACAACAAGGCCAGTGGGCAGGACAAAGTGCAGAGTGAGTCCATGAGAAGCTGCACAGGCAAGTGGCAAACAGCAGTGAACAACAAGGCCAGTGGCCAGGACACAGTGCAGGTGAGGTACATGAGAAGCTACACAGGCAAGGGGCAAACAGCAGTGAACAACAAGGCCAGTGGCCAGTACAATGTGCAGATGAAGTCCATTAGATCGTGCACAGGCAAGGGGCAAACAGCAGTGAACAGCAATGCCAGTGGCCAGTCCAATGTGCAGATTAAGTCCATGAGAAGCTGCACAGGCAGGGGGCACACAGCAGTGAACAGCAAGGCCAGTGGCCAGTCCAATGTGCAGAGTGAGTCCATGAGAAGCTGCACAGGCAAGGGGCAACCAGCAGTGAACAACAAGGCCAGTGGCCAGTACAATGTGCAGATGAAGTCCATTAGATCCTGCACAGGCAAGGGGCAAACAGCAGTGAACAGCAATGCCAGTGGCCAGTCCAATGTGCAGATTAAGTCCATGAGAAGCTGCACAGGCAGGGGGCACACAGCAGTGAACAGCAAGGCAAGTGGCCAGTCCAGTGTGCAGAGTGAGTCCATGAGAAGCTGCACAGGCAGGGGGCACACAGCAGTGAACAACAAGGCCAGTGGGCAGGACAAAGTGCAGAGTGAGTCCATGAGAAGCTGCACAGGCAGGGGGCACACAGCAGTGAACAACAAGGCCAGTGGGCAGGACAAAGTGCAGAGTGAGTCCATGAGAAGCTGCACAGGCAAGTGGCAAACAGCAGTGAACAACAAGGCCAGTGGGCAGGACAAAGTACAGAGTGAGTCCATGAGAAGCTGCACAGGCAAGTGGCAAACAGCAGTGAACAACAAGGCCAGTGGCCAGGACACAGTGCAGGTGAGCTACATGAGAAGCTGCACAGGCAAGGGGCAAACAGCAGTGAACAACAAGGCCAGTGGCCAGTACAATGTGCAGATGAAGTCCATTAGATCCTGCACAGGCAAGGGGCAAACAGCAGTGACAGCAATGCCAGTGGCCAGTACAATGTGCAGATTAAGTCCATGAGAAGCTGCACAGGCAGGGGGCACACAGCAGTGAACAGCAAGGCCAGTGGCCAATCCAATGTGCATAGTGAGTCCATGAGAAGCTGCACAGGCAGGGGGCACACAGCAGTGAACAACAAGGCCAGTGGGCAGGACAAAGTGCAGAGTGAGTCCATGAGAAGCTGCACAGGCAAGTGACAAACAGCAGTGAACAACAAGGTCAGTGGCCAGGACACAGTGCAGATGAAGTCCATTAGATCCTGCACAGGCAGGGGGCACACAGCAGTGAAACACAAGGCAAGTACAATGTGCAGAGTAGTTACATCAGAAGCTACACAGGGAATGTATGCAACTCTACCATGCCATGCCCAGCAACAGAGTAATGGGTCTGACAATGGGCATCACACGCACCCCTGTGGACAGACGTGTGTGTGAGGGTGACCACTACTCAGATGGGGCTGTCTGTCGGACTTGGAGCTGACTGTGTGTTGGGGTCTGTTGGCGGACTACCCTGGGCAGTGGGAGTAACAACTGTGGAAGAGCCAACTGTGCATGTGGTAGCTGGGGGGCTGCTTGGACCAGGTGGGGTGGTGGCCCGGGGAGTTGGACTCATGTCCTGGTGAGACACAGTGTGTGCCGGAGATTGTGGAGGGGTGCCTCTCCACTTCTTGGGGATCCTGAAAGGCTTCCCTGTCAGGGGATTGAGGGGACCTGGGGCAGACACAACAGGTGACCCCAACACCAAAGCTGATTCTGGTGTGGATGGTGACCCCCCTCTGGGGACATGCTGGAACCCGCTGTGCGCTTGCCTGGTGTTTGCCGCCGCCCTGCCTCCCTCTGTCCACCAGCTTTGCCCCCTACAGTTTCCTCCCGTTGCAGGCTTCACAGGGCTTGGGATGGGAGTGGAGGTCAAGGATGGATTATCCATGGGGCCCTCATCCTGTGTAATGTTTGCAGGCAACACCTTCTCAGTGGGTGTGGAAACTGTCTTTTTGCCTCTGCGAGACGTCTTTGGGACAGGGAGTCTTTGGCAGGGGAGGAAGGTGAGGCCTGTGACCCTGATGCTTTTTTCTTTGCTTTGTGGCCCTTGCTGTCGCCTGATGGGCTTTTCTCTCTGCGCTCTGGGGTGGCCTTACTCTTATGTGGGGATGGTGTCTGTGCCCTAGTACGCTTGGGTTGCTGCTGCTCCTGTGTGCTGCGGGTTCTGTATCGGGACTTTGGGGTCCGTTGGGCATTGTCACTGTCGTCATAGGTGCACAGTGACACGGGGCCGGACCGAGTGCTGGGAGCCGCTCCCTGACTATGTGCCTGTTGCAGGGCTGCTGTCACAGTTGATGACAAGGACTGCACAGTGCGGTGTAGCCCACCCACATCGGAATGTAAGCCCTCCATGAAAGCTATAACCTGCTCCAACTTTTTGTCGTGCTCTTGGAAGGCATTGAGAAGTGCTGTCTGCCCCACACACAGCTGGCGCAATAGCTCGACTGCTTCTGCACTGACGGCAGCAGGGCTGACATGGGCTGGGGCAGCTGTGCCTGGGGTGAAGGTGACTCTTCCCTTCCTACTCGTGCGGACATGGGCAGCACCAGTGGAGGTTGAAGGGAGGCTGGGCACTGGACGCTGTGTGGCGGAAGAGGAGGCAGAGTCCCCGTTCCCTGTACCCCCCAACATGGATGTGTCACCGCTGGCGTCAGATGAGGTAGAGCTTTGTGTCTCCAGCTGTGAATCCTCTAGCAGACTCCTGTCCCCCTCCTCGGCGCTGGTCACATCTGTGTCAGTCAGCTCCGGTGCGGCTGTTGCAGTGGAAGCCTCACCACTGGTGTCCGTCCCCTCTCCCTCTGCACATACGGGAGCTGCTGCATAGGAGAGAGAAGTACTGTGAGATGAGTGGCATCAACAGAACTAACACGTGCCAATACATCTGCATCCTAGAAAGAGGTGTGCAGCACATTGCATGCCACCCTGTGCACACATATATCTTGACACCCAAAATTACGACACAACGGTGCATGTCCGCCACACATCCTGCCATAAGTGACCCAGGTGATTCACACAGCACACCATCCTGCAGTTGGCTCACATCAGACACAGCCCCAAAATGGCCTGTGCACACACACTGTCCCGATGTTGGCAAGGATGAACACCACGACATGGTGCACATCACCTACATGTGTGGAGCAGTAGGGGACCACACAGACTACAACATACCAGCCCACAATGACCCTGCACACATGCCATCCACCATATCGAGTCCATGGGCACATCTACTGTTGCACATTGGCCTCAGATGTCTGACTGGCAGACATCTGAGGTCTGGAATTGCACGCATTCATTGAAACGCATTCACAGTTGGCACACTGGCATTACCATCCATCAGAATTCACACACTACCCCACAGCAGAAGGTACCTGAAGGCCACAACTCCAAATGTAAGAGAGATGCACAGTGCTAAAAATCACTTCATGAAGCGCCGTTTGGGCAAAAGCATGGCACATACACCCAGCACAGAGGCCACTCACAAAACATTGCACCACACAACCAATGTCACACAGCTGACAATTTGCACACTCTGTAGACACATGCACCCACTCCCAGCCAAAGGCAGCCTGCAACACATACTCACCCCTGGCTCGCTGCTGATGCTCCCTCAGTCGTCTGTCCAGCTGAGGTTGTGTGACAGCCAGGATGCGGGCCATTAGTGGTGTCATGCTGCGCCTAGCCAACCTCCAGTCCGAGGGAGCAGCCCCAGCGTCATCTCGGCCACGTTCTTGCTCAGCCGGCAGATGTTGTCCCACCTTTTATGACAGTGGGTGCGCCTTCGGTTTGACACACCCAGATCCCGGACTCTGGAGGCAATGGCCCTCCACACGGCTTTACGCTGGTGGACCTTCAGCTGCAGGCATGGGAGACAAGAGGGGTGATGTTCCAGTGACACAGTGCACAATAACAACACAACGAAAATGCAGTAGCACGACAGTGACTCATCCAAAACTCCAGCTACAACTGTCACATAGCCAACAATTGCTCTGAACATGATGCAATGTCATTGGTCAATCAGACGTACAGGCATGCATGTTCGATGGTGGACACAGTACCTCCACATCCCATTCACATGCAGGATACCAACACAGCAAGAAACGTGTAGTCTGCCTGCAGCTACTGTCTGCAGTTACCTAAAACTACACATAGAGAAGATAGCAAAACATGTGTCATGTTGTTGGACTCACTGTGTCCAACACTGCGCAGACCTAAGTGTCCTAGCGCTGTGAAAGCCTCACTGTGTCTTGGAACTCACATAGAGTGACAACAACTGTCATACACACACCCTTCTCCCACGCCTGCTCCTGTGCAATCTACATGGCAGAGATGGGACTTAGATGAAGAGGCGTGAGCCAAACACACATGGTACACACTGTACATGCAGTGATGTGGACATGTGGCATTCGGTGGGGACTGTGCAGGGCAGGTCGACTGACACTGAGTGGGTTAATTGGGAGCAACACAGCCATTCACACAAACGCTAACTGGCCAGACTCCTGCATCACGAAAATGCAGCTGCACTGTATGGCTGACACTACAGGACATGTCCCTCTACTCAGGATAGGCATGCAGGGTAACGTGTGAAAGAGCCCACCAAGCCCTTCCCGCTGTAGTAAACATGATAGGCAGTGCATGTCAGAACCCCACAACCACTGACACATACCGAAGCACCTCCACCCCACGTGTGCACACCCTGCACTCTCACTCACAGTCTGGGAGACTTACCACGACATTAGGGCCGCAATAAAGCCTTGGGTACTGTGCAAGCACCCCGTCTACCAGGACCCCAAGCTCCTCACTGGTGAAGGGACTGGCACGGATCTTCTGAGTCCTCGACATCACAATGGACATGTGGCAGCAGCAGTACGTTGAGGGTGGCAGTCAGCAGTCCCTTGAGGCAGCAGCAGCAGGTGCAGGGTGGCAGCCAGCAGTCCCTTGAGGCAGCAGGTGCAGGGTGGCAGCCAGCAGTCCCTTGAGGCAGCAGGTGCAGGGTGGCAGCCAGCAGTCCCTTGAGGCAGCAGGTGGAGGGTGGCAGCCAGCAGTCCCTTGAGGCAGCAGCAGCAGGTGCAGGGTGGCAGCCAGCAGTCCCTTGAGGCAGCAGCAGCAGGTGGAGGGTTGTCAGTCAGCAGTCCCTGGTAGCGGTGGGAATGTGGTGCACCCTCCCACACATATATAGGCCCCTGGGGCTTTGTCAGTGGTCCCAGGGTGCTGCAATTGGTGTACCAGGTCTGCCTCATTCAAATACATCCAATGTCCGCCTCTGCGGTGGCGGTGCACGCCTACCGCGATTTTCAAACTCGCATCAGGCTACCGCGAGGCTGCTTCCCATTGGCTGCAGGGGCATGGTCCATGCCGGTGACACACCGTAGGATGCATGTGCGCGCTACCGCGGTGGTGCATCTTTTGAATGCCTCCAGTGACCGCCTCCGCGGGGTGGTGCACGCCTCCTTAGATTTTCAAACTCGCATCAGGCTACCGCGAGGCTGCTTCCCATTGGCTGCAGGGGCATGGTCCATGCCGGTGACACCCCACAGGGGCCAGGCGGTAGGCACCACCATATGTCTGCCAGACAGTGCCTGGAGTGACCGTGATTTGGGTAGCGGTGCATGGTGACCGCTATTGTCACATACATATCTGGCGGTGTCTCCCGCGATCATGCATGGGTTATGGATGGTGCCACACCTCAGTGGCCAGGTGGTAGGCACCGCCATATGTCTGCCAGACAGTGCCTGGAGTGACCGTGATTTGGGTAGCGGTGCATGGTGACCGCTATTGTCACATACATATCTGGCGGTGTCTCCCGCGATCGTGCATGGGTTATGGACAGTGCCACACCTCAGTGCCCAGGCGGTAGGCACCGCCATATGTCTGCCAGACAGTGCCTGGAGTGACCGTGATTTGGGTAGCGGTGCATGGTGACCGCTATTGTCACATACATATCTGGCGGTGTCTCCCGCGATCGTGCATGGGTTATGGGTGGTGCCACACCTCAGTGGCCAGGCGGTAGGCACCGCCATATGTCTGCCAGACAGTGCCTGGAGTGACCGTGATTTGGGTAGCGGTGCATGGTGACCGCTATTGTCACATACATATCTGGCGGTGTCTCCCGCGATCGTGCATGGGTTATGGGCGGTGCCACACCTCAGTGGCCAGGCGGTAGGCACCGCCATATGTCTGCCAGACAGTGCCTGGAGTGACCGTGATTTGGGTAGCGGTGCATGGTGACCGCTATTGTCACATACATATCTGGCGGTGTCTCCCGTGATCGTGCATGGGTTATGGGCGGTGCCACACCTCAGTGGCCAGGCGGTAGGCACCGCCATATGTCTGCCAGACAGTGCCTGGAGTGAGCGTTAATGGAGTTGTCGAGTAGCTGTGCTGCACCTAACGTGTCCTCCAGCTCTCTGCATAGGCCAACATGTACAGTGCCCCGTGTCTCAACAATTGAAGGGTCCTCATGAGGGCAAATGCACAAAAGGGACATGTCACTCCACGTCACCAACACATACCATATATGGGTCGCCAATACATTGCATGGGCACGTACACTCGCACATGTCACATGTGCTGTGTAATGAAATGTAGACTGTCCAGTAAATGTGTTGCATAGCATATGGAGATAATGGTCAATGTCTGTGTGTTCAATGTAATGCACAATGTCGTCTCATTGACTGGACTAGGGGCATCAGCAACTGGCACATTGTCCAATGCACATGCACACACGTGTCCCCCACGCTCAGCCGGTGGTCAGTGTGTAGTTGATGTGTGCCATTTGCAACCTGTGTTGGGAGGTGTATCAGTGCCAGCAACATGGTGTGTTCGGGTAGTATTGCAATTATTAACATATGCTGGGGGTCATACTCACAGGTATGCACCCATATCTGTTAGTATATCACACTGTGCATGTGAATGAGCCGGAGGGGTGCACAGATAATTGCTGCTGGTAAGGGGACAGGTGTACGAGTAGTGTGCCTGATGTGAACCTACTTGTGAAGTGCCCTGTCGGTTAATGGTGCATGTTGTAAGACTTGGGAATGTGCCTGTAGAAGAAATTGATGTGATGCACATTTCATGCTCATCTGCATTGACATCTGTGCACTGTGATCTGTCCTAGGAGGAGGAGGCACAATATCCATCGTCCGTTCACAGTCCTGGCAGACATGGAGAATGAGGAGATAATCCGCAAATTCAGGCTGGACCGACAAACCCTGCAGAACCTATGTGCCATGTTGGAGCCCCACCTGCAGCCACGTCGGACATATCCAACAGCTTTCACCGCAACATCTAAGGTGATGGCATGCCTGCATTTCTTTGCAACGGGCTCATTCCAGCACACGGTCGCAAGTGCAGGCGGGATGTCACAGCCGATGTTCAGCATGGTGCTGAGGGATGTCCTGTCGGCCATGATGCTGTACAAAGACAGATATATCCATTTTCCCAGGGGGCCTGAGTTGGTGGCTGTGAAGGGCGATTACTATGCCCTTGGACATATCCCCCATGTCATTGGTGCAATTGATTGCACACATGTTGGGCTTGTGCCACCACAGGCACGTGAACAGGTTTACCGCAATAGGAAGCATTCACACTCGGTAAATGTTCAAGTGGTGTGCCTGGCGGACATGATCATCTCACACGTGTGTGCCAAGTTTCCCGGTTCAGCCCATGATGCCCACATCCTGCGCAGCAGCATCGTTCCTCAGTTGATGGCCAATCTGCTTCCTGAGCGTGCATGGCTTGTGGGTGAGTATGCATAGTGGATTAGAGTGGTGTGTGTGTGTGACATGCTGTTGTGTTGCATTTTGGGACTGCAAGGTTAATCTGTGTCTCTCACACCCAGGTGACTCGGCATATCCAAACCGCCCGTGGTTGCTGAGCCCATTGCGGAACCCCGTCACGCCAGCTGATGTGCGATACAATGATGCCCATGGGAGGACACGGCGTGTGATAGAACGGACATTTGGTCTCCTAAAATCAAGATTTCGGTGCCTGGACCGTACTGGGGGCCCTTATGTACTCGCCAGGGAAGGTGTGTCAGATAGTGGTGGCATGCTGCATGCTCCACAACCTGGCCATTCGCAAGGCAATACCCCTGATCCTGGATGACGATGATGAGCAGCCAAGGCCGCCGCCTGCAAATCAAGCCGGATCCAGTGACGAGGGCAGTGGAGAGGAGGAAGGGGTCGACATGCGTCGACAGCTCATCACCCGCTACTTCACTTGAAGGTGAGTGACGATGTAGAAGGGACGAAATGGTCTGATGGTGTTGCTGTTGCTGTGTGGGTGTATGTGAGCTTGCTGACTGCAGCTTGGTGTTGACTCATTGCTGCCTGCCAATGTATGTGTGATTTGTTAGTGTGATACAGATTGTCTCTATGGTGACTGTTGCTCTGTGTAAAGTTTTTAGATCTGAGTACCTTGTTGACAAGTGTTGTGTGATGTGTGCAATGTCACACCCATACAAGTGACTCTTGTTCTGCGGTTTTCCCTAAGTCCCTTCAGCATCTCACTTGTTACCTACAGTCCATTCCCCTGGACCATGTCCTACACAGTGAAGGTTGCACATCCTGTATTAAAGATGGAGCAGACACAACAACATGTGTGTAAGGTGTATTTATTTACAACTGTGACATGCAAGGGTGGAGAAAATGTGAAGGGGTAATTGAAGAAGTGAGTTGACAGTCATGGTAAATGAGATACTTGAGTAGTCCCCACAATGATGTGGAGACCCAGTCCAACAGATGGATGCCATTCACATGGCCGTGTGGTGAAGGATAGTCCAAAAGGTCAATGCAGTGGTGCAGTGGTCTGCCATCATGGCTGGTTCGGGGACTAGCGTTTGGCATGTGCTTGGGCACGTGAGTCCCCCTGGCCTTTCCTTGAACGGCCCCTCTTGCGCTTCACTGGAGGGGCCACTGCTGCAGGGGCAGTGGTGTCTGAGGACTCACCCCCCTCTGTGGACGCAGGGGAGGATGATGAAGTGTCATCCTGCTGCCCAACGGGGGAGGCAGAGGGGTAGAATGTTGTGCTTGCCTGTCCCTCAGAACTGCCACTAGCTGCCCCAAGAGGTCCACAATCTGTCCCAAGCGTGTGTCCATGGACCTCAGCAGCAGGAGGTGCTCCCGAGATTCTTCCTCTAACCGGCCCATTCGTCCCTGGGCCTGTTGGTATGCCCCAAGGACTCTGTCGATGTGGCCCAGGGCTTCCGTCCCAGGATCAGTCCCCCTCTGCATGAGCCTGTCCCGACCAGCTGCACTGCTGCCACGGTCCTGTCCGGTCCTCATATTGGCCCGCTGCATCCTCTGCCTGGCCTCCGCAGTCGATGTTGTGGGCTGCTCAACCCCTGGGGCAGGGAGGGTGTTGCGGCCAGCTGTGGAGGTGGTGGTGGTGGTGGTGGTAGTAGTGGTTGACACACACGCCGTGACAGCAGCTGTCAAAGGATGGTCAGGGGCTGCAGCTGATGTGGTTGGGGGGACAATGGGTGCCTGGGACTGGTTGAGGCCTGCCACACCAGATGGGCCAGCGTGGAGCTCCTCATCCAATGTATCCAGGGAGTCCTCATCCAGTTGTCTCTGTTCCGGGGGGGGGACTGGCTCTGCAGGGTGGTGTCATCCTCTGCAGTGAGTTCTTGGTCACCTGTGGGTCAGATGCGAAATGGTCATTGTGTTGCACCCATCAAAGTTTGTGTTAGCAGTGTTACATCAACTGTTTGTACATCCAGGAGTTGTTCACTGTACAAATTAGCATTGACCGACATCCAGTGATGCATTACAAGCTGTTGTGGTACATACATTACTTGTCCATATTGGGAGTTGTCAAGACATGACATGCACAATATAATTTTTTGACATTGACAGTCTCATGTTGGCATCCTGTTATTGATCAATCATATGTCATCCATTTACGCGTATGTGTCACTTGTAGAGCCCTTGTAGCGGTTCTCTCTGCTCAGTGAGTGAGCATTGTAGTTTCATGCATACCTTTTCAATGTGGTGTAGATATCTGTATTTGAAATTCCAGACATGCTTAAGTTTGCTTTAATTAGATCCTAGGTGGTCTGGTCCACTGCTACTGTCAGATGGCATGTAGTGGTGTGCATGGTTGTGCTCGGAGTTCCATCGACATGTGTTTCAGTCATTCACACTTTGGTTGCTGTCACAGTTTCATTTTCTTAGGTGTGTGCACACTATAGTTGCCAATGCTATCTGGGTGTGCAGTTGTGCATTGAGAGGCCTGGTGTCCTATGCCAACATGTTTTTTTAAATGCATATCTGGCTGCATGTTGTGGCTGTAGATATGTTGTGTTTGCTGTGTTTTCCTTGTATTTGTGAGACCTCTCCGTGTGTGTAGGATGAGGGCTTCCATCTTGGTCCAGTGTGGGACAAGTCAGCATGATATGTCCACATGCCAGTTCTTTTGCAGTGTACATTACAATGACTGACACATGCATGTTGGTGCCAGGAAGTAATGGGTCTTGTGTGCTGGCGGTCAGGTGGGCCCGTGTGAGTTGTTGTGCAAGCTTCCCAGCCCCACACACCACGACCTGTGAGATGCGGTTACCTACCTGTGAGTTTGGTGGGTAGCATACATTGCCTGCCACATGCTTCTTATTGGGGGTGTAGTGTCCCATCCTCCATAGTGGTGGGACAGCATGCATGTTGCATTTTGTGGGACGGATAGCCAAACACACTGCACCGTCTCACTGTGAAGATGGCTAACTACCGTTTGAGGTGAAGGTGAGCAATGACATGGCTATGTGACTTGGTAGAAATCTTTGGATGGAATGTGCGTGTGGTGAGCATGATGTGTGTGTGGCTTTTTGTACCCATTGATTTCAGATTACATTTGGTCATGGGGTATTGCCCCCATCACTGTTGTCCCAGCTATCTGGCTGTGGGGTTCACTCCCCCGACATTTGAAGGCACAATAGGGCAAGGGGTATGGTCTCGTAGCACAGTGGTGACATACAGCAGGGTGTAGATCTCACCCAGCATACATTTCCACACTGTCATGGTTTCATGGTATTTGTGGACCTGAGAACATGAGCCCAGTACTGGTGTAGCAGTTGTTCCAGGGCATCCATACACTGACATGTTGTGGTCAACAGTGGTGTGTGTGTGAGATGTACTCAGCCCTGTGCAGACAATGTATGGTTTTGGGGCCAGACTATACCAGCACTGTTCAGACTGACAGTGTGAGATGTGAACATTGTCAATGCATACACACATTGGTGGTCCAAACAAGACACCTTTGACAATTTAATTCAGACAAGGTGCTGTTCTGCAATTCAGTGCAGCACTGTGGTAGCTGGGTGTGTTGCAGGACATTTGGGATCTGCTTAGTTTAGCATTGTGAGTCCCAGCTGCAGTGTAGTTTTTGGGTGCACTGCACTTCCACTGTTTACATTGCAACACTGTGGTATGACATGGGTGATTTGCACTTTGCCATACAAACGGCCAGACACTGCTGCAGGGCAGCATGATCGTTGTTAGTGTTGCAGTGTGTGATGCCTGGCACAGTGTACACAATGTGGGTCAATTTTGAACAGAGACTTGTGCATGGTGACTACAACACAACTGTTTTGCATTATTTGTGTTGGTGACTGTGGACTAAGTGGCATGGTGTCATGTGCGGCTGCACAGACGTCACATGCCTATGAGTGGGACTAGTGCTCCATCCTGCTCAGCTGTGGGCCAAGGGGGCCTGGTGGGAGTTGTAGTGCAGGCCTCCCAAACACCCACCCACCTCCCGGTGAAGATGGCTACCTACCTGTTAGGTGAGGGTGTAGCACACAATGGATGAGGCATGCTTCTGGGTGGGGGCAGTGCTCCATCCTGCTCATCTGTGGGCCAAGGGGGCCTGGTGGGAGTTGTAGTGCAGGCCTCCCAAACACCCACCCACCTCCCGGTAAAGATGGCTACCTACCTGTTAGGTGAGGGTGTAGCACACAATGGCTGAGGCATGCTTCTGGGTGGGGGCAGTGCTCCATCCTGCTCAGCTGTGGGACAAGGGGGCCTGGTGGGAGTTGTAGTGCAGGCCTCCCAAACACCCACCCACCTCCCTGTGAAGATGGCTACCTACCTGTTAGGTGAGGGTGTAGCACACAATGGCTGAGGCATGCTTCTGGGTGGGGGCAGTGCTCCATCCTGCTCAGCTGTGGGCCAAGGGGGCCTGGTGGGAGTTGTAGTGCAGGCCTCCCAAACACCCACCCACCTCCCGGTAAAGATGGCTACCTACCTGTTAGGTGAGGGTGTAGCACACAATGGCTGAGGCATGCTTCTGGGTGGGGGCAGTGCTCCATCCTGCTCAGCTGTGGGACAAGGGGGCCTGGTGGGAGTTGTAGTGCAGGCCTCCCAAACACCCACCCACCTCCCTGTGAAGATGGCTACCTACCTGTTAGGTGAGGGTATAGCACACAATGGCTGAGGCTTGCTTCTGGGTGGGGGAGGGCTACATCCTGCTCAGCTGTGGGACAAGGGGGCCTGGTGGGAGTTGTAGTGCTGGCAGCATGTACACATGTACCCATGGTGATGTTGCTAACTACCTTTGGGGGCTTCAGGGGGAGTGTCTGTTGTATCTGTGAGAGATGTGTTGGGGGAGTGTTGTGCACATGAATGAATTTGTACCTAGGAGGTATTATTTTGTAATAGGGCAAGACAGTACATTTGTGTGATGTTAGGCATTTGTTTGTACTTACCAGCCTCCACTCCCCGGGTATTCCTGAGAGACTCTCTGGATGTAGAATGCCAAGCACCTTCTCCTCCCATTCAGTGAATGTTTTGAGTGGAACGGGAGGGCCACTGCCTGTCCTCTGAGCCAGCTCATGGTTCTTGGCTCTCTTCTTTTTGACCACTGCCTTCAGATCGTGCCACCTCTTCATGATTTCATCTCTATTGTGTGGCACGGTCCCTACTGCATTGATCTTCTCTACTATCCTTCTCCACATTTGCGTCCTTGTTGCTAGTGGTGTCTGTTGGACCTGGTTACCAAACAATTGTGGTTCTACCCTGATTATCTCATCGACCATGATCCTCAACTCACTCTCAGTGAATTTGGGCATTCTCTGTGGTGACATGGTGTGTGATGTGTCAAGGTGTTTAGGGTGCAGGTTTGGGAGTGGTAGTGATGGTTGTGATGTGTATGGTGTGTGCTGTGCAAAGGTGTTAGAGGTGCAGGATGTGGAAGTGGTGGTGGTGATGTGTGTGTGTTGTGCAGATTTGCCTCTCCTGTCATCTGTGGTGGATGTCCCCACAGTTGTGGAGTTTTGCAAAGGATTGTGGTCTGTTGGGGGCTGGATTTATACTGGTGTCTGTGGGTGTGTCAGGATGGGGTATTGGTTGCAGGTGTGGTGTGTGTGTGTACCTGGGATTTGTAGTTTTGGAGTTTCCCATGGGGGTGTGTCTTTGGGCTGTGTTAGCTATTTTTGGGTGCATGCCTTGTATGGTTGATGCACTTTGTGGCCATGTTGTGTGTTTTTCTAGCGACCGCCATTTTTTTGACGGAGCGTCCGCAGTGGTGGCTCGGCTATGGCGCTTCCGCCGTCTCACTGATTCTTCACTGTTGTCGACCGCGGCGGTCGGAAACAGCGCACTGCACCGCGGGGATGTCGGGAATATCATAATTTTGATGGCGGTGTCTCCGCTGTGGTTGCGGGCGTTTGGCCTGTTTCCGCTGCGACACCGACCGCCGCGGACGGGTTTGGGCCCTTTCCGCAGGCGTACGGCGGATTCTCGGGTCTCCTTTCCGCTGCGGTTGGGGTTTTACCGCTGGGGATCCTAATCTAGCCGTCGGTTTTCCCGCGGTAGCGGCGGGCAGTGTTTTCCCGCTACCATGGCGGTCGTTTTTTTTTCCGTCCGCCATCGTAATGACCTCCATAGTTTGTTAAAATATCGAATTTTTTAAATGTCTTAAAAGTAATGTAAAATTAATGAAATAATAAATATAATTAACTAAAACATACTTAAAAATACTTAAATAACCTTAAAATTAATAAATAATTAATGAAAGTTATAAAAAATAAACATACATTTTTATTTTTTAATACATATATATATTAACTTAATATTAATAAAAAATATTCAATATTTTTAGCGTAGGATAGCGGGAGTGTAAAATTTACTATTATCACTCCAGAGAGTGCAACAGTAAGGAAAGCGTTGGATAGCGTAGGGGTAAAAATTACTATTACCACTCCAGAGAGTGCAACAGTAAGGAAAGCGTTGGATAGCGGAGGGGTAAAAATTACTATTCCCACTCCAGTGAGTGCAACAGTAGGGAAAGCGTTGGATAGCGTAGGGGTAAAAATTACTTTTCCCATTCCAGAGAGTGCAACAGTAGGGAAAGCGTTGGATAGCGGGAGGGTAAAAATTACTATTCCCACTCCAGTGAGTGCAACAGTAGGGAAAGCGTTGGATAGCGGGAGGGTAAAAATTACTATTCCCACTCCAGTGAGTGCAACAGTAGGGAAAGCGTTGGATAGCGGGAGGGTAAAAATTACTATTCCCACTCCAGTAAGTGCAACAGTAGGGAAAGCATTGGATAGCGTAGGGGTAAAAATTACTATTCCCACTCCAGAGAGTGCAACAGTAGGGAAAGCGTTGGATAGCGTAGGGGTAAAAATTACTATTCCCACTCCAGTGAGTGCAACAGTAGGGAAAGCGTTGGATAGCGTAGGGGTAAAAATTACTATTCCCACTCCAGAGAGTGCAACAGTAAGGAAAGCGTTGGATAGTGGAGGGGTAAAAATTACTATTCCCACTCCAGTGAGTGCAACAGTAGGGAAAGCGTTGGATAGCGGGAGGGTAAACATTACTATTCCCACTCCAGTAAGTGCAACAGTAGGGAAAGAATTGGATAGAGTAGGGGTAAAAATTACTATTCCCACTCCAGAGAGTGCAACAGTAGGGAAAACGTTGGATAGCGTAGGGGTAAAAATTACTATTCCCACTCCAGTGAGTGCAACAGTAGGGAAATCATTGGATAGCGTAGGGTTAAAAATTACTATTCCCACTCCAGTGAGTGCAACAGTAGGGAAAGCGTTGGATAGCGTAGGGGTAAAAATTACAATTCCCACTCCAGTGAGTGCAACAGTAGGGAAAGTAATGATTTAATATTTAAATAAAAATAAATTAATGATCAATACCAATAAAAAATTAATTAAAATTAATTACCAATTACAAAATATTTAATAATTAATTAATTATAAATACCAATAAATATTATTTATTAAAAATTAATTACCTATTAATAATTAACAACCAATTAATTTTCAATACCAAAAATGTAACAAGTAATAAAAAAATTACCAATTAATATTTAATTAATAAATTAATTATCAATACACAAAAATAATTTCATTAATTACTTAATTACAATTAAATTACTTCCCACCCTATTCCCCTATAAACCCACAACCCGCTCCGAATAATAAATTAATACAATTAACATAATTATCAATTTATCAATTAATAAAAATTAATTACCAATTAATAAAAATTAATTACCAATTAATAATTAATTAACAATAAATTAATTATCAATACAAATACATTAAAATAAATATTTACTTAATTACAATTAAAATACTTCCCACCCTATTCCCCTATAAACCCACAACCCGCTACAGAACTAAAACGCAAAATTAAATTAAAAATAATTAATAATTCCTAAAAATTAATATTTAATTTACTATAATTAAATTACTTCCCACCCTATTCCCCTATAAACCCACAACCCGCTACGGAATTAAATTACGCAAAAATTAAATAACATAAAATTCATTACTTTAAAAAAATTAAACATACATTACAAAAATAATATACACTTTTAACACATATACTAACATAGTAAACACTTTAAAAAATTCGATATTATTAAAAATTCAATATATTTTAATGCCTATATTATGTACTTCGATATTTTGACAGTCGATATTACTTACCTGCATTTCGATATTTTTAACCACTATATTATGTCCATTCGATATTATGTCCATTCTATATTTTGACTTCGATATTCTGTCCATTCTATATTTTTTTTCTCGATATTTTGTCTAGTTACCCTCTATAGCTACCCAGTGGAATCTTACAAATCTGGAAGAGTTGAAGAAGTTCTTGGTTTTAACTTATTTGATGTGCTTGATAATGAAGCCATTGATGTCTTCATATAGTTCTTCAAGTTCCTTGATTAGCAACGGCTATATTTCCAGCAATCATGAGTCGTGATCAGTACTTGCTTCTGCTTCAGATGCTGCATTTTGTCGATAATAGTTTAGTGTTGCCACAAGATCACCCTGATTGTGATTGTCTTTTTAAGTTTCAGCCTGTCCTTGATCACTTTTGTTGATCGATTTTCTGAGATCTTTGCTCCAGGGAAAGAAATATCTGTGGGTGAGTCTTTGGTCTTGTTCAAGGGCCGCTTGGTTTTTAATCAGTACATTCCTAGCAAGAGGGCACGCTATGAGAATAAGATGTATATGCTGTGTGACAGAAGGACTGGATATGTCTCTAATTTCAGGGTGTACACAGGTAGGGATTCCAGGAATGACTCCCCCATGGTTGTCCGTCCACTTTCAGAGTGAGTGAGAAAAGTGTGTGGGTACTTGGTAGAGGACTTTTTTTTTTTTAAATTCTTTTTAAACAGTAGAGAATAGACATTTCTAGTTACAAAAGAGAGGGATAATATCAAAATTAAATACACATATTCAGTCTTTGGCAATGAGCAATACAAATTATACATAATAAGTTTCTAAGGCCATGGCGTAGCAGGTTCTTCAAATGGGGGGGTAATTGGTGGGACACATATATTGTCTCGATAGGTGTTCCATTTGCTCCATATAGAGGACCATTTTTTAGGGCACCCCCATGCCACATATACAGTTTTTTCTCTGGCCATACACCAGTCCATATCAGTCTTCCAGGCTTCAACTTTAGGCGATACCCCAGCAACCCACAACTGAGCTATATTCCTTTTAGCCACCATTAGTCCCAATGTGACCCATATTTTGTCTTTGCTACTCAAGTCAGTGGGTTCCCACACGTTTAAGAGGCACCTTTTAGCTTCAGGTCTAATTCCTGACTCAAGAACCTCTCCCATACAATCATGAATTCTCTTCCAATAATACTGGATATGCCCACATTCCCATATTATATGCATAAATGTACCTGCTTGTCCACACCCTCTTCTACAGAGTCCTTCATCTACCCCGCCCATGCTGACAAGCCGTGACCCAGAAACATATACTCTGTGGAGGATCTTAAGCTGAACCAGGCGCAGTCTGGAGGAGATCGCAACCTCTCGCGGGGAGGCCGCAGCTTCATGCCATTCCTCATCATCGAGCTCTAGTCCATCTCCTGCCCAGCGCTCCCTGACCAGTCTAAGGGGATCCAGGGTGTTATTAATCAACTTTTTGTAGGTCAGGGATATCACTTTTGTTGGCAAATACCCATCGAGCAATCTATCCTCCAGCGGCGAGGATTCAGGGGGAGAGGCACCCTTCGGTAGATCCAACATGAGTGCATGTCTCACCTGCAGGTACCGAAAGTACTCTGTGCCTGCTAGCTCGTATTCCTGTTGTAGGTATGGTAGAGGACTTTTTAACAAAGGTAACCATTAATATGTAGATAACTTCTATACTGGTGTGCAGTTGTTCAGGGAATTGGTCAAAGTGGACACTGTTGCTTGCGGCACAATCTGCTCTAACCGTAAAGCTTTCCCAAAAGAACTTGCTTGTCAGAAGCTTGAGCGGGAGCACAGTGCAGTGTGTTGCGTAGTGAGGAATTTCTAACTGTGAAGTTTGCAGACAGGAGAGATGTCTACATGCTGACTACCATCCATGATGAAAATACTTCACCTATGACTGTTTGGGGTCAGGCTGCTGAAGTGCGCAAACCTGTGTGCATTTTAGACTATAATAGGCACATGGGTGGTGTTGACAGAGTAGATCTTCGTAAGGCTTACATTTGGTATAAGAAGTTGGCTATCAATCTTTCCCACTTAGCAACTTTTAATGCTTTTGTTGTGTTCAAGAATTGTTCTCCTAAGTCAAGGATGACTTTTGTTAAGTTTCAGGAGTCTGTGATAGGCAGCCCCGTTGTAGTGGAACAGGCAAGTGTTCCTAGAATCGGAGTGGTGGAGGATGTGGCTATATTGAAAGATCGCCACTTTGCTGATCACATTCCTCCCACAAAACACTTTGCCAGTAGGAGATGTAGAGTCTGTTGACGAAGAGGTACGCGGAAGGAGACTCATATGTACTGCTCCGAGTGTCCTTCTAAACCTGCGCTGTGTGTGCCTGCTTGTTTAAGAATGTACCACATGCAAAAGAATTTTTGGGAGAATCCATGAGTGTTAAAGTGAGCTGCCAGGTCTGTATCGTTTTATATTTTTTCAGTTTCAAGGTTGGCGTAAGTGCGATGTATTTAGTTTCAGCTTTTGTGTTTGCAGTTTTGTATCTACTTACAATTTGTTTGTGTTTTCTTTTTTGTATAAAAAATAACAAAATGTGATGGTGGTGTGTGTGGACTGGCCCTTGGCTGGCGGTGTGTCTGGACTGGTGCTTGGCTGGCGGTGTGTGTGGACTTGCTCTTGGATGGCAGTGTGCAAAGACTGGCATTTGGCTGGTGTTGTGTGCAGACTCGCGCTTGGCTGGCGGTGTGTGTGGACTGGCGATTGGCCGGCAGGGTGCGTGGACTGGCGCTTGGCTTGCACTGTGCATGGACTGGTGCTTGGCTGGCAGTGTGTGTGGACTGGCGCTTGGCTGATGGTGTGTGTGGACATTGTGCTTGGATGGCGGTGTGTGTAGACTGGCGATTGGCTGGTGGTGTGCGTGGACTGGCGCTTGGCTGGCATTGTGCGTGGACTGGTGCTTGGCTGGTGGTGTGCATGGACTGGCGCTTGGCTTGCGTTGTGCGTGGACTGGTGCTTGGCTGGTGGTGTGTGTGGACTGGCTGTTGGCTGGCGGTGTGCGTGGACTGGCGCTTGGCTGGCAGTGTGTGTTCACTGGCGATTGGCTGGCGGTGTATGTGGACTGGCGCTTGGCTGGCTGAGTAGTGACGCTGCTGGTCACTACACACATTGGTAGCCAAACACCAGTCCGCACAATCCATCAGCCGGTGTGGTTGCTGTGTCAGGCATGTGGGCGTATGAAAGTGATGGGCCCTTGAATGGTGCTGCCTGTTGATCTGGTTGTTGTAATGTGCTGGGCCCGTGGCTGGCAGTGTGAATGGTTTTGTGTGTGTCACACGTTTGAAAGGTGTATGAAGTGCCTGTAAAGAGGTTGGTGCCTTGTTGTGGCTTTACAGCTCATGAGATGTGAGTCACTGGTTCAGGTTGTCCCTTCAATTATTAACAGTGCATTACATTTTTGTGAAATCTCTTTAATATATTGAACAATCACTCACCCTCGTGCCAAATCCAACCAGGATGTGTGTGTGCTTGAGGAATAGATGGTTGTGCAGTAATAATTGTCTTTTCTGTTTTTCTCTGCCAAGGTTTACATTCCCTCTAGGGAAAATCTACCAACTCTATATATTTTCGAAAACTAAACACCCAGGGGAGCACACCGTGGTGTCTCTCTCGTGGATCTCAACAAGTTATCTTACCCACAATGTCCTGCAAACATTTTACTTGCATTACTGTGCCATAATTTTCTGGATTCAGAAAGAAACCACAAATTTCCTACCACCCAGCATTTCCCCAAGTCTCCCTATAAAAATGGTACCTTACTTGTGTGGGTGGGCCAAGTACCCGTAGCAGGGAAGGGCCCAAAATGTATTGAGGAGACATCAAAATTATCTGTCACAAAACAACCTTGTTTTGCAAGGGGGTCACCTGCGTTGTTTTGGTCCAGGGCTCGGCGGCCATCTAGGGAAACCTACCTAAGCCAGACATTTCTGAAAACTAGACAGCCGGGGGAGTCCAGGGAGGTATGACTTGCATGGATCCCCCAACATTTTTTACCCAGAATACTGTGCAAACCTCAAATTAAGCTGAAGAAATCTCGTTTTTCTCACATTTCTGTGTAGGAAAGTTGTGGGGCCATAGGGCTGACACAAATTTCCTACCACCCAGTGTTCCCCCAGGCCTCCCAATTAAAATGGTGCCTCACTTGTGTGGGTGGGCCAAGTACCCGCGGCAGGGAAGGGTCCAAAACGTATTGTGGAGACATCAAAATGATCTATTACAAACGACCTGGTTTTGCAAGGGGGGCACGTGCATTTTTGTCCCGGGCACGGCGGCCATCTAGGGAAACCTACGCAGCCCAGACATTTCTGAAAACTAGATATCTTGGGGAGTCAAGAGATAGGCGGCATCCCCTCCGCCCATACGCCTGGCCTCGAACGGCGGGGGACGCTTGGCAGCTGAAGGAGGGGCACGGGCGGACCTGTAACGATCCACAGTCCTTGTCCCGAACTGGAGGCACCTGACACCCGGGCTGAGCACTGAGTGAACCACTTCTATGTGTGTTGGCTGGAGCCCTATGCGGTAGGTGTGCCAGAGTGCTACACGGGGAAGAAACCGAGGATGGCGGCCCAGAGACGTGCTCAGGATGGTCAGCCTTGCGGCAGTGGGACGCTATCACCTATCATGGGGAAGGATAAAGGCACCAGAGCGCAATCTAATAAAATATCAAACTATGCACAGCCTCTCCCCCAGGGCCCTAACCATAGGGATGCACGAGGTGAAGAGGACGCAGAGATGGCGCTTGCAGAGGAACCGCGGGATTCCTCTCTGAGTGATATCCTGATGGCTGTACGGACTGCAAGGGATGAGATGGTGACCAGGATCGATGCTGTGGCAATCGATGTTAACCTCCTCAGATGTGACCTGAGCAAGGTCTCGGACAGGGTCACCATGACAGAACAAAACATGGATGTCCTTCAGACGGAGGTCAAATCCCTGCGGGACACGGTTATGGAATTTGAGAGGAAGGCGATTAAGTTAGATGAGCGTGCTGAAGACCAGTAGGGACGCTCGCAGAGGAACAATCTAAGATTCGTGGGGTTCCCGGAGCGAGCGGAGGGGCCCTCGTCGGAACTGTTTCTAGAAGACTGGATAACAAAAGTTCTGGATCCAGGTAAACCATCCAAGTTCTTCAACATCGAGAGGGCACATACGGCGCTGGTCCCTACTCCACGCCCGGGGGCGCCGCCACGGGCCACCATGGCCCGATTCTTTAATTACCAGGATCGAGATCTGCTCCTGCAATCCACCCACACCAAGCCGAACCTGCAGTATGAGGGGCACCACATAGCAATATTCCCAGACTACACACATAGGGTGCAGGACCAACGACGCACCTTTCTGGCAGTGAAGAGACACATGAGGGAGGCTGGGATGAAGTACAGCCTCCTCTATCCAGCCAAGCTCTGAGTTGAACATAAGGGCAGGGCTTTGTTCTTCGGGTTGGGGGAGGAAGCTCCGGACTGGATGGACGTAGACTACGGGAGACCGGGAATCCCGGCAGCAGTCACAGACGCATTCGGGACAAATCGCGGAATCTACGGATCGGACGGGAAGGCGATGCAGACTGTCCGGACGACCACGACTCAGAGACACGAGCGATTCTGGGAGGGTTCGGGTGTGTGAGGACGGCACTTTGCAGGTGGTGGAAGGGTCACCGGACTCTGACCTGGCCTCATCGGAGGTCATCCTGGACACTAATGTTGGCTGAGTCCAGGATGGAAGGGGAGTGCCCGTTCGGGGCTATGTACACTCAGATAAATGACTTTAAGCAATTAGTATGCTAATGTCTGTTAAGTATATTCCATTTTTTATTCCTGTGATTCTGGGTGAGGAACAAACCGTGCACTTGTGCCGCGGATGGGAGGGGACGCGCCCCTCACTAGTGGCTGGGTCCTGTTCCGGGAGCTGGAGGCCTTGGCCTCGCCCTCGGTCAGGGATTCAGCCACTTGCATAGCACCTATGTGGAACGTTCTGGTCAGTACATGGCCCAGCGGGCTTTACTCTGTAATACTGTGCTGTGGGATGTTGCTGCAGAGTCTTAATGTACTATTTGAGAGTTCTGAGAGGGCCTCACTCAAAGACCGCCTAGACAACAACGCACACAACAGCAAAGAGCTCTTCAACATCGTGAAGGAACTCTCCAACCCCAGCTCCAACACCAACGACATCCAGCCGTCGCGAGACCTGTGCGACTCACTGGCCACCTTCTTCCACCGCAAAATCGCCGACATCCACGACAGCTTCAACACCACGACCGCCCCGGCAACCACCGAGACCACTGCCCCCACAACCGCCTGCTCTCCTGGACCACCATCAACGACGAGGACACCAGCGAGATCATGAACACCATCCACTCCGGTTCACCACTAGACCCGTGCCCTCACCACATCTTCAACAAAGCCAGTACAGCCATCGCGCCCCATCTCCGGAAAATAATCAACATCTCCTTCGAGACAGCAACCTTCCCGGAAAGCTGGAAGCACGCCGAGATCACCGCCTTACTCAAGAAACCCAAGGCAGACCCCAAGGACCTCAAGAACTTCCGACCCATCTCTCTGCTCCCGTTCCCCGCGAAGGTCACCGAGAAAATCGTCAACAAACAACTGACCCGCTACCTCGAGGAGAACAACATCCTGGACCCTTCCCAGTCCGGCTTCCGCAGCAACCACAGCACCGAAACCGCCCTCATCGCCGCCACCGATGACATCAGGACCCTGCTAGACAACGGAGAAACAGCAGCCCTCATCCTCATGGACCTATCAGCCGCCTTCAACACGGTCTGCCACCACACACTACGAACACGCCTTCACGATGCCGGGATCCAAGAGAAGGCCCTGGACTGGACCACATCCTTCCTTTCCGGCAGAACACAAAGCGTCCGCCTCGCCCCCTTCCGATCCAAGGCCACCAAGATCATCTGCGGCGTACCCCAAGGCTCCTCCCTCAGCCCAACGCTGTTCAACATCTACATGGCACCCCTCGCCCACGTCGCCTGACAGCACAACCTCAACATCATCTCCTACGCCGACGACACCCAGCTGATCCTCTCCCTCACCAAAGACCCTCACACCGCCAAAGCCCACCTCCACGAAGGAATGAAGGCCGTCGCCGAATGGATGAGGACCAGCCGCCTGAAGCTGAACTCGGACAAGACGGAGGTCCTCATCCTTGGTTCCAACCCTTCAGCCTGGGACGACTCCTGGTGGCCAACATCACTGGGAACAGCCCCGCCACCCACCGACCACGTACGCAACCTAGGGGTCATCCTCGACCCCACCCTCTCCATGACTAAGCAGGTCAATGCCGTTTCCTCATCCTGCTTCAACATCCTCCGAATGCTCCGCAGGATCTTCAAGTGGATCCCCACCGAAACAAGAAAAACAGTCACCCAGGCCCTCGTCACCAGCAGGCTGGACTACGGAAACGCCCTCTACGCAGGAACGACGGCTAAGCTCCTGAGACGGCTGCAACGCATCCAGAACGCCTCTGCACGTCTTATCCTCGACATCCCCCGACGCAGCCACATCACACCCCACCTGAGAGACCTGCACTGGCTCCCTGTCAACAAGAGGATAACCTTCAAGCTCCTCACCCACGCACACAAAGCACTCCACAACTCCGGACCAGCCTACCTCAACAGACGACTCAGCTTCTACACCCCCACCCGCCAGCTCCGCTCGACCAGCCTCGCCCTCGCCACAGTCCCCCGCATCCGGAAAACGACCGCCGGCGGCAGATCCTTCTCTCACCTCGCCGCCAAGACCTGGAACACCCTCCCCACCAACCTCCGACAGACCCAAGACCTACTGGCCTTCAGAAGACTCCTCAAGACCTGGCTCTTCGATCAGTAGCAGCACCACCCCCCTCTTCCCCCAGCGCCTTGAGACCCTCGCGGGTATGTAGTGCGCTTTATAAGTGACATGATTGATTGATTGATTGATTGATTGGTCTAGGGCGGAGGATGATGCTGTTCACTCGCTACGATGGCGGGAGGGATAGTTTTATTGCACTGCCCAGTGGGTGGGGGGGTGTTTCTGGAGTTCAATTTGTTTTAATTGTTATGCATGGTTATTGGGGAAGTTCAGGGGATCCATGTCTGGATTGTGGTTCACAGCAGCTTGTTCAGTCCAACACTGAAATGGCGGGATGGGAACGGAAATAGGATGCCAATTACATGCGCTTATGGCTCCCTCCCTGACGAAACTCCTTACTTGGAATATACGGGGGATGGCAACGCTGGAAAAGCGTAGAAGGGTGCACTCCTACTTATGGCGGTACAAAATAGCTATAGCAGGTTTACAGGAGATGAATGTATGGGGTGACACGTTGACATACATCAGGCGCAAGTGGCGAGGTCAACTATATGCCACTTCATTCTCTGGATTTGCTCAGGGGGCGCTGAACTTGGTGGCCCCGGGGACTCCCTTTCAACACCTACACCACGTGCTTGATATTGCATGGTAGGCTGGATGGTCAGGAGATGTGTCTTATAAATGTGTATGCACCCAACTCAGGCGCTCACTCCTTTTTCTACGAAGTGCTGGTGGCAGCGACTCCATACTTGGGTGGGGAAATTATCCTTTTTGGGGATGTTAACTGTGTAATGGACGGGATGCTAGACTGTGAACCCCCCCGAGCAAACACTAAGCCAGGCATGACTGGGGCGTTAATGGACGTAATGAGGGAAATGGGACTTTTGGATGCATGGCGGGTTAGACACCCTGATACTAGGACGTTCTCATGTCACACCCCCACAACTAATACGTTCAGCAGGCTGGACCAGTTCCTCTTGTCACAGAACCTGATGCCCAGGGTAGGGGAGATAGCATATCTCCAGAGGTATATCTCGGACCATTCCCCGTTAACTCTAAACATGGGCCGGCCCAGAGCGGCAATTCCCACGTGGTGGCTCCAAACAGAGGCACTCACAGACCCGCCATTTGCCGGGAAATTAGAGGAAGAAATCTCTAAATATTTCACGACGAATTGGGGCTCAGCATCATCGAGGGGTATGGAGTGGGAGGCAATGAAAGTGGTGGTACGAGAGTTTTGCCTTAGCATGACCTATGGGGTCCGGAAGCAGCTCGAGAGAGATATTCAGGCTATAGAGAGGAGGCTGGCTGAGCTGTAAGAGGTGCTGCCTACGACGCCTGACCGATTGAACGAGTGGCGGGAGGCACAGGAAGAATTGTTAGCGGCGTCATGCAGACTCGAAAAGTTCCACTATACCGCATACCAACAGCGACTACATGCAGAGAGGGGTTGCTCGGGGTTGCTACTTGCGAGATTGATCCGTTATGAGACGCCGGTGTCACCTATTGTACAGATGAGGACCACTGATGGTCGCAGTGTTCAGTCAGCAGACAATTTTAGACACTTTGGTGGATCACCTGGCCGGAGTATACGCTGGGCGCCCTGCCCCGTCTCTAGAGGAGATGGAGAGGCTCCTCACCGCGCTGAACCTACCTCGATGACCCGATCTCGAAGGAAGAAATACTAGGGGGTATTAAGTCCCTGAAATCAGCCAAAAGCCCCGGGAATGATGGCCTTCCGACTGAGTTCTATAAGAAATGTGCCCACATTTTAGCAGATCGCCTGCTGGAGGTCTATAACGAGGCGTTCCAAAAACGAACACTCCCACCTTCCATGAGTGAGGCCGTGGTGGTTATGCTTCCTAAGGCGGATAGGGACGCGCAGCTTCCGGGGTCATACAGACCCATCTCCCTGCTAAATATTGACAAGAAAGTCCTCAGCGGGATCATGGCGGCACGATTACAACCATATATGCAGTGCCTAATTCATCCCGATCAGGTGGACTTTATCCCCAAACGCAGTACGGCCCTTAACTTATGGCAATTGGGTCACGTATGGCACTCAGCCCCGCAACGGCAGGAGGAGTGCGCCCTGGCGCTGTTAGATATCGAACAGACGTTCAACTCCGTGGGGTGGGTGTACCTCAGGGAAGTATTGCGGGCAATGGGGTAGGAGCATAATTCTTGCAATGGGTGCAGTTGCTGTACTCGGAACCCAGGGCCAGGATTAGAGTGGGAAGGTTGGTGTTGCGGGCTTTTCGGCTGCAACGTGGTACCAGACAGGGATGCCCATTATCGCCACTACTTTTTGCTATGGCAATGGAGCCCCTGGTGGCGGGCCTGCAGAGAGAGTTGGAGGCTTTTGGGATCACGGTGGGGGAGACCAACCATGTGGTGTCCATGTAAGTGGACGACACATTGGTGTATGTCCGGGACCCTGCTCATGCAATACCGATTCTGCTGGGCGCCCTGGAAAGGTTCGGCCATGTGTCAGGGTTACGGATCAACCTGGGAAAGTCTAAATTGATCCAGCTGGGGAGACTGGCCTTAATTCCAGATGAGGGACTGCCGGAGGTGGGGCTCCCGTGGGTGAGGGCTGCACCCCGATACCTAGGGGTTAGGCTGGTGGAGTCAGCCAAACAATATCTGGTGCTTAACATCAGTAAAGTAGTGGAGGGACTGCGAGGGTCGGTGCGCTTTTGGCGGGAGCTGCCTCTGTCACTTATGGGGAGGATAGCCCTGACCAAAATGGTGGTCTTGCCTAGATGCCTATACGCGATGCAGCACTCTTTTTTTAGGATCTCCCGACATTTCTTTATTACGCTGGACAGGTTATTGACAGATTTACTATGGGGACCCAAACGCAAACGGGCCAGTTTGATCACACTGCAGAGAACATGGCAGAACGGGGTTCTGGAAGTTCCGTGCTTGGAATTTTATTATGCGGCCTCACAACTACAACACGCGGTACACTGGTTAGATGGGATTGACAATTGGGAGAAGGCCCTGCTGGCAGGGACACTTGGAGACAGAGCGTTGCCTGAGCTGCTAATGATGGGGGCACAGGTGCCCCTGTCAAGCCCATACATCGTTCGACACGTGGCGGGGATATGGGAATTGGTAGTCCGGAAAGTGTTGAAGAGAGCTCCGTACGCCCCGGACATGCCATTGTGGGTCGGTCGACCCTTTCATCAGATTTCCACGTCCATGTCGGTACAGAGGTGGCGGGAAGGGGGATGCCTGACTATGGGGGATCTCTACGACAACAAACAGTATATCACACGCAAGCAAGCAATGGAAACCTTTGCTTTAGGCCCAGGGCAGTTCCTACAGTATGGGAAAATAGCACAAGTGGCGAGGGAGCTGTGGCCTATGTTCTTAGACGAACCTCCTGTCTCTAGGGTGTTACAGACCCTGATAATGATGGCCCAAGGGCGCAGATTGATCTCGTATCTCTACCGGGCGATACGGGACGATGGGGTGGTCGGGACACTGCCAGTCCAGGCGAAGTGGGAAGCATTGACTGGGTTAAAATCCACGAAGGGGTTAAGCAAGGGAGCGCGAACACGAGGTTTAAACTAATCCAATATAACTACGTACACCAGGTATATCTGACGCCCAAGAAGCTACATAAGATTTACCTGGAACGATCAGGGCAATGTCCTAGATGTGGAGAGGCTGATGCTGCATTCATCCACATGGTCTGGTCTTGCCCGGAGCTTGAAGGAAACTGGACGGACGTCTTGACTGCGTTACGGGGAGTGACAGGATGGGAGATATTAGGAGAGATCCGGGTGGTGTTGCTCGGTTTGCTGCCCAGACCCAAGAATAAGAGTCTTAGCAGGAAGTTTGTCCTCCTGGGACTGGTGCTGGTGAAATAACGGATCGCCATATCATGGTTGGGCCGCCGACCGCCCAAACTGACACAGTGGGTACGAGACATGAAGGAATGGGCGTCAGCCGAGGTGATTCGAATGCAGCAGACTAGGAGAGATGAAAAGTTAGAAGATGACCTGCAGGCGTGGAGGGCGATGGTGGGAGAGTTGACAAGTGATGGGGTGGACAGCGAAGTGCACGAGGAAGCTGGACAGAGCGCACAATCGTAAGATGGACCAGAGGGTAATCAGGAGACAGGGGTGACCGACCATCGAGGACATACTGGATAATGAATAGACATGGACTGTAAGACTAAACGATAAGGAGGTACAATGCAAGGACGTACACCAGACATGGCGGGGGGAGGTGTGTTTTAGTTGAGGGTGGGGGGAGTTGGAAGGGGGGATTAGCAGTCACTGGTTTGTTTCTAAAATTTGATAGCATGGATCAAAGTAGGAAACCTGTGGGGTTGGAATCAGATAAGGAAGCACCCATGGAAATGGGGCTACTGTTTATGTTGATTAGATTACTGTATAGGTATGTGGTGTAATCAATCGGCTCAACTTATGTTTATTATGCTTTGATGCTCCTCATGTATGATTACGAGACTATACAAGCTGACTTTGTACTGTTCAATACAAATGCAAATAAAGATATGTTAAAAAAAAAAAATCCCGGGGAGTCCAGGGAGGTATGGCTTGCGTGGATCTCCCAACGTTTTCCTACCCACAATCCTCTGAAAACCTCAAATTTAGCTGAAAAAATCAAATTATTCCCACATTTCTATGTGGGAAAGTTGTGGGATCACAGGGCTGACAACACCCAGCATTCCCCCAGTTCTCTCGAAAAATGGTACCTCACTTGTGTGGTTGGGCCAAGTACCTGCAGCAGAAAAGGGCCCAAAACGTATTGTGGAGACATCAAAATTACCTATTACAAACGACCTGGTTTTGCAAGGGGGGCAACTGCGTTTTTGATCCCAGGCTCGGCGGCCATCTAGGGAAACCTACCTAACCCAGATACTTCTGAAAACTAGACACCGGGGGTAGTCCAGGGAGGTAAGGCTTGCATGGATCCCCCAAAGTTTTCCTACCCAGAATCCCTGCAAACCTCCCACTTAGCTAAAAAACACACTTTCCTTACATTTCTGTGTGGGATCACTGCGCCGGCGCAAATGTCCTACCACACCGCGCTCCCCTTTGGCCTCTCAATAAAAATGATACGTTGCATTTTGGGCAATTCCTGTTGCGGGCACTAGGCCTACTCACACAAGTGAGGTACCATTTTTATCGGGCGACTTTGGGGAATGCTGGGTTGGTGGATGTTTGTGGCTCCCCGGAGTTTCAGAACTTTCCATCACAGAAATGTGAGGAAAATGTGTTTTTTAGCAAAGTTTGAGGGTTGCAAGGTATTCAGGGTAACAGAACCTTGTGAGAGCCACACAAGTCACCCCATCCAGGATTCTCCTGGATGTCTAGTTTTCAAAAATGTACAGGTTTGCTAGGTTTCCTGAGGTACCGGGTGAGCTAGGGTCCAAAATCCACAGCTAGGCCCATTGCGAAAAAAGGGTCAGTTTTCACTGGAAAAATGTGATGTGGCCACGTTGCGTTTTGGGCCATTTCCCGTCGCATGCGCTATGCCTACTCACACAAGTGAGGTACCATTTTTATTGGAAGACTTGGAGGAATGCTGGGTGGGTGGAAATTTGTGGCCACCCGCGGATTCCATATCTTTCCATTACAGAAATGTGAGGAAAAGGTGTTTTTTGACAAAGTTTGAGGTCTGCAAGGGATTCTGGGTAACAGAACCTGGTGAGAGCCACACAGGTCACCCCATCCTTGATTCCCCAGGATGTCAAGTGCCGGCTGAGCTAGGATCCAAACTCCACAGCTAGGCACATTGCAAAAAAAGCTTCAGTTTTCACTGGAAAGATTTGATGTGCCCATGCTGCATTTTGGTCCGTTTCCTGTCGCGGGTATTAGGCCAACCCACACAAGTGAGGTACCATTTTTATCAGGAGACTTGGGGGAAAGCTGTGTGGGTGGAAGTTTGTGGCTCCCCGCAGTTTCCAGAACTTTCTATCACAGAAATGTGAAGAAAAGGGATTTCTTTTTACAAAGTTTGAGGTTTGCTAGGGATTCTGGGTAACAGAACCTGGTGAGAGCCACACAAGTCACCACATCCAGGATTCCCCTGGATGTCTATTTTTCAAACATGTACAGGTTTGCTAGGTTTCCCAAGGTGCCAGCTGAACTAGGGTCCAAAATCCACAGCTAGGCATATTGCGAAAAAGGGTCCGTTTTCACTGGAAACATTTGATGTGACCACGTTGTGTTTTGGGCCGTTTCCTGTCGTGGACACTAGGCCTACCCACACAAGTGAGGTACCATTTTTATCGATAGACTTGGGGGAATTCTGGGTTGGTGGGAGTTTGTGGCTACCCATAGATTCCAGAGCTTTCCATGAAAGAAATATGAGAAAATGTGTTTTTGTTTTAAAACGTTTGAGTTTTGCAAGGGCTTCTGGGTAACAGAATCTGGTGAGAGCCACACAAGTCACCTCATACTGGATTTCCCAGGATGTCTAGTTTAAAAAAAATTACAGGTTTTCTAGGTATCCCCAGGTGCCGGCCGAGCTAGGGTCCAAAATCCACAGCTAGGCACATTGCAAAATAAGGGTCAGTTTTCACTGGAAAAATGTGATGTGCCCACATTGCGTTTTGGGCCGTTTCCTGTCGTGGGCACTAGGCCTACCAACACAAGTGAGGTACCATTTTTATCGGGAGACTTGGGGGTAAGCTGGGGGGGGGTAGAAGTTTGTTGCTCCCCACAGATTACAGAACTTTTCATCACAGAAATATGAGGAAAATTAGTTTTTATGGCAAAGTTTGAGGTATGCAAGGGATTCTGGATAACAGAACCTTGTGAGTGCCACACAAGTCACCCCATCTCGGATTCCCCAGGATGTCTAGTATTAAAAAATGTACAGGTTTGCTAGGTTTCTCGAGGTGCCGGCTGAGCTAGGGTCCGAAATCCACAGCTAGGCACATTGCGAAAAAGGGTCAGTTGTCTTTGGAAAAATGTGATGTGCCCACGTTGTGTTTTGGGCCGTTTCCTGTCGCGGGCGCTAGGCCTACCCACACAAGTGAGATACCATTTTTATAGGGAGACTAGGGGGAATGCTGGGTGGGTGGAAGTTTGTGGCTCCCCACAGATTCCAGAACTTTCAATCACAGAAATATGAAGAAAATTGTTTGTTTTTTTGACAAAGTTTGCGGTTTGCACAGATTATGGGTAACAGAACCTGGTGAGAACCACAAACGTCACCCCATCCTGGATTCCTCAGGATGTCTAGTTTTCAAAAATGTACAGGTTTGCTAAGTTTCCCCAGGTGCTGGCTGAGCTAGGGTCCAAAATCCACAGCTAGGCACTTTGCGAGAAAAGGGTCTGTTTTTACTGGAAAAATGTGATGTGCCACCATGATGCGTTTTGGGCCATTTCCTGTCACGGGCCCTAGGTCTACTCAAACAAGTGAGGTACCATTTTTATCTGAAGATTTGGGTGAATGTGGGGTGGGTGGAAGTTTGTGGCTCCCCGCAGTTTCCAGAACTTTCCATCACAGAAATATGAGGAAAAGGGTTTTCTTTTTACAAAGTTTGAGGTTTGCAAGGAAATCTGGGTAACAGAACCTGGTGAGAGTCATACAAGTCACCCCATCTAGGATTCCCCTGGATATCTAGTTTTAAAAAATGTACAGGTTTGCTAGGCTTCCCTAAGTGCCGGCTGAGCTAGGGTCCGAAATCCACAGCTAGGCACATTGCGAAAAAAGAGTCACTTTTCACTGGAAAAATGTGATGTGTCCACGATGCGTTTTGAGCCATTTCCTGTTACAGGCACTAAGCTTACCCACACAAGTAAGGTACCATGTTTATCGGGAGACTTAGAGGAACGCAGAATTGTAGAACAAGTTTTATTACCAATTGACTTTCTATGCATTTCTGCCTTCCAAATGTAAGACAATATGTAAAAAAGAAGTCATTTTGAAAAATGTCTTCTAGTTCACATGGTAGTATGGGTACCCACAATTTCAGAGATGAGCAAATAACTACTGCTTCTAAACTCTATATTTTGTTCGTTCCCATTTTGGAAGTAGATAGGTGTCCTTGATATCTATTCTTCACTCTTTATATTTTACCAAATGAATTGCTATAAACCCGGTACACAATGAAAACCCATTTCAAGGCGTAGCTCAGTTATTGACTCTGGGTACCTCGGGTTCTTGGTGAACCTACAAGCCCTATATATCACCACAACCGAAAGGGTCCAGCGGACGTAACAGTATATTCCTTTAAAAAATCTGCCATACTTAGAAGAAGTTACTGGTGAAAACGTTGGCTCAAATTGGTGTTTTTTTCAACTCAATTTGAATATTTTTTTACTACACTCTTAATTTCTATAGGAATACTTTGACGGATCTACACAAATGACCCCTTGCTAAATTCAAAATGTTGTCTACTTTTCAGAAATGTATAGCTTTACGGGATCCATTATTGCTTCCACACCCATTTCTACCACTAACTGGATGGAGTTTGAAAGCACAATAAATAGGAAAAATATGCTATGTCCCAGTAAAATGCCAAAACTGTGTAGAAAATTTATTTTCTGACAAAAATCTGCCTGTTCCTGAAAGCTGGGAATATGGTGATTTTAGCACCACAAATCCTTTGTTGGTACCATTTGCAGGGGAAAAACCAGACTATTTCTTCTGCAGCACTTTTTCCCCCACATAAAAAAAAACTGTATTTTGGCTAATTTCTGGGTCCCCCCAAGGGGAATCCACAAACCCTGGGTACCTTTAGAATCCTTAGGTTGAGGAAAACTCAGATTAATCTCATCCTACACGCGCAAAAAGACTCAGCATTTATAAATCTCTGTGTAGGTCCATTACTATGTTTCAAAGATATGCATGGACGTTTTTACAATGCATGTACTTGTCAGGATTAGTCCTCAATTTCAATGGTTATCACTACCCTGTCGTCATAATTTGCAATGTATGTTGGCATTTATCATATTGATACTTTCAATTTGTTTGACTTGGAATTTTATTACATTTTGTCCTATAACCTTAACTGAAACATTGGTTAGGGTGAGAAAAAATAAGTATACACCAGGAAATGTATGCATTTTATGAAGTGGCCGCTTATTCTATACAGCAGTCCATATAATGTGGAATCGAACAGGCTGAAATAAACTATCTTTCATCCAGTTTATCTCAATCTAAACTAAACTGAACCAGCCTCTTTCACTAAGCCATTTTCTAGTCGAAATAGGCATGCTTAAGACTAGATACAATTATTACGAATGCGTAAAATATGTATGATTCACAAAGCCATTGAGTATCAATATGTGTATCTGTGCTTGGTATACGACAAGTACGCATTGTACCCAGTTGTAGGATTTGCACAAAGAATTGATTTTCTTAAGGCGAGTGACTCTAAAGACATGGAAGCCAATCCCGTAAAATAGAATAAATCCAAATAAATGATAAGATTATCAAAGAAAGGTGCCCCTATTTTAGTGGATCAGAGCACCCCATTGTACACAGCTGTAGGGTCTGCATAAAGACAAAGTGTAGTATTTATTAAGGAGTTTGACTGCATTTTTAAGTTTTAGTTTATTAATTCCCATGGCCCATATGAGGAATGCATCATTCAGAATAGACAAAAACCTCAGATAAAACTACATTAGAGTAAAAAAATGCAATGATCATAAAATTACTTCACCACACCGAGAACACAATTAGCATCAAAATACGTTTCACCTAAAAATGCCTTAAAAGTGCCCCCAATTTATCTTCAAGTCTTAAAGTAGAGAATTTGCACATTTCAGAAAGGAAGCATATGCAACACATATAGGAACATTGTCCCTTCTCATCAAAAGTTTAAAAGCACTTCTAGTTAAAATGCAGTGCTCCAATAACGTGGTCTTCCGGGACAATAGTCTTACTTTAATGCACAGGTGTAAAAGCAAGCACCAGTGTTCCAGATTATACCTTCCACATTTACACATCAATAAATATTCATTAATCTTTCCTAATTCGACCATTCCCCACTCTAAGGGCCCCGCCGCCGAACCACCAAAGCCCTTGTCTGACCGCCCACCAGATTAGGAGTTTCATCCTGTCTGGCAGGCTGGTTTTTGGCATTCCCATGGCACTGCCTCAGAAAATGGGCACAGCAATGGGAACGCAAAAAACAGTATCTCCATGACATGGACTGAAAAGTCAATGCCGTGCAGGAACTGCCTACATGCTGGTAAGAAAGTGCCCCTTTTTGCATGGTTACCCCCCACTTTTTGCCTGACATTTGATGCACTTTGACTTGATGTGCCCTGGGTCTCTGTCAACCATGTTCCCAGGGCCTGTGCCCTTTCCCAAAACTGTACCCTAATACCCACAATTAGCACATCTCTGGCCATAGGTAAGCCGCTTGTAAAGGTACCATGAGTACCAAGGGCACTGTGACCAGGGAAGGCCTCTAAGGGCTGCAGCACCTATTGTGGCACCCTTAGAGGCCCTGCACCTTCACACCCACACACTGCCATTGCAGGCTGCGTGTTTTGGTGCAGAGAAAAGTGAAGAGTCAACATGGCACACATCCCTGTGTGCCATGCCGGCAACCCACTGCCTGGGGCCTAGGTAAGTCACCCTCTAGCAGGGTGCACTAGCCCACAGGTGAGGGTACAGTTGCATGAGCACAGTACCCCTATAGTGTCTAAGTCCATTCTTAGACATTGTAAGTGCAGTAGAGACATAAATAGTACATGGTCTGGGAGTTAGCCATTACGAACTCCACAGCTCCATAATGGCTTTACTGAAACCTGGGAAGTTTGGTAGAAAACTTCTCAGCACATTAAACCCACACTGATGCCAGTATGGAATTTAATTTAAAATGCACTCAGAGAGTATCTTAGAGATGCCCCCTGAAAAACGACCAGCCCTGGTGTGGTTCCTGAATGGCTGCCTGCCATTTGCCACCACCAGACAGGTTTCTGGGCCCCTGGGTAGAGGGCCTCTGCTCTCTGGTTCCAGAAACAAAGCCCATCCTGGGCAGAGGTGTCATGCTTATACTCCCAGGATGGGCTGGATCCACGAAGGGGAAACTTCAAAGGCCTGCCGCCTTTGTAAGCTGTCCCTGCCTTTTGCTGCCCTCAGAAAACTGGCTCCCACCAGTTCTGACCCCCACTTTAGGTGGGAGAAGCGGTGGAAAAACCAAGTTAGGAGCAGAGGTGTGCCCACCTTTCCCAACCCAATCCCTAAGGTGGGGGAGGCGAGGTGAAGCACACATCTCAGTCCCCTCCACCTTGAAGATGAGGGGACCCAGCCATTTAGGGAGAGGCGCATGCCCCCCTCCCCCTGGAGGGTGGCATAATAGGGGGTATACCCACCCCAAAGAAGGGGCCTATTGGTCCCGACCTGCACACCCCTCTAAACGCCCCTAAATTTAATATTTAGAGGCGGCCCTGAACGTTGCCTCCTCAGATTCGAGGAAGAAAGAAGGACCGAAGAGCCATGCTGACCCAGGAACGCTCAACATTCTGTGATTCTGGGCAAATCATTTAATCTCCCCATGCCTAACAAAAATGAATGTGTCTGTCTGTAACGTAACTGGTGCTCATGTAAAGAGCTCTGATACCTTTGGTTCTAGGTCGCGCTATATAAAACTCCACAAAAATAAACAACAAAAAACTGCTTTGGCCCCAGCCCTACTGGCCTGTCCCTACTCCGACCTGACTACAGCGGAATTCTCAGCGTGTCCAGCAGCCAGCGGACCCCAGAGCCCGGAGGATCTGCCCTGCACTCATCTAAAAGACTCTGTCTCCCATGAGCACTGAATTTGCTCAACAAAGACTCCAAACCAGAACCCGGAACCAGGCGGCTCCGTGGTTCTGCACCACTCTACATCCAACACTCACGGCCCGAGTCACCCAACACCACGAGGATGTTTCCCCAGTGATCCTGACCTGGGATCTGATGATTCCTGACCTACCTTGGGCTTCAAGCTGATGTCTGCAGCCTCAACCTGAAGGGTCCCCCGACCACAACCGGAGCTGGTAAAAAGACCAGACACCAAAGACACCCCTACACCCAATGCCCCATGGCCTTGGATGGCCCAACCGACGGTGTTCAGGCATCCCACAGGAATCCAACTTACCTCTACTGCTGTTGGTCACCTTCAGGGAAACTCTTTGCCTGAGCCTGAAGCCTTTTCTTCAAACCGTAGATCTCCATTGCAAACCACAGGGCTCCCGACGTCTTCTTGGCACTCTACATCCGGCTGCCTCCATGCCACTGGTGGTGCAGCTCCTGTGCTGATTGCTGGCCCCTGCAGTGCTGGTCCTTACCCCAGGAGCTTCGCTCCCACACCCAAGTGGCCTGCTCGTAAGCGGCCCATGACTGAAGGCCCCCTTAGCCCCATTGGCTAACATTGGGCCCCTGCACTCTGCACCCGGCCGCCCTAGTGCCGCTGGTGGTGCAATTTCAGTGCCTAACTTATCCTTGGGAACCTTGGTTCTAACCCCCAAAAACTATTCTTACATGTTGTTTACTTCTGCAAACCGATAACCTTCTTTTTCCTATAGCAACCAATATTACTAGTTTTTGTTCATAAAATGTTCTAAGTGTTGAACTGTCTTTTTGTATGAAAATGATAGTAACTTTGTTTAAACCAAAACGTGTCTTACTTACCTTTGTATTGTAGGATCCATGGTGTTATATCTAGGGATATCACCTCGAGTAGTCGAAGTAATCCGAAAGTGACAAAAGTAATTTCTATGCATTTTAAACTGTTTGAAAAGCAAATACAAGCCTGTAATGTTTGCAATTCCATTAACGACTGCATTTCCTTGTAAAGTTTTGCATTTGAAAGTACATTTTACCTACCTGTGTCAAGTACTGCTTGGTTCTAGAAATAAAACACAATACCTTTTTTATACTTACCTAATTGGTCTGGATTCTGTGTCTTTTATTTTTTGCAGAGTTTTATATAGCGCAAACTTGATCCGAAGGTATCAGAGAGCTTTACATGAACACCAGTTGCGTTACAGATGGACACATTCATTTTGTTTGGCACAGGGAGATTAAGTGATGTGCCTAGGATCACCGGATGTTGAGCGTCCCTACCGAGACTCAAACCAGGTTCCCCAGCTTCGAGGTTGACCGCCCTAGCTGTTAGGCCACATCCTCTTCCCTCTCCGAGTGTGTGCCTTCAGTCTTGATTGAGTGAATACAATGAATGCTTAACACACCCTCCTGATAAGCCTAGTAAGTAAGTAAGTAAAACATTTATAAAGCGCTTCGAATGCCAAGGCATCTTGGCGCGAAAGAAACCCATGCTTCATCTAAGACAGAGGAAAGGTACTCGTATTTACTTGGGGGGGAAAAGGCAGGTTTTGAGCAGCTTCCTGAATGGGGAACGATTATATTGCAATCTGATTGAAGCAGGCAGTGAATTCCAGATTTTTGCTGCCCGGTAAGATACGGTTCTGCCACCCAGCCTGGTCCTCCTGACCCTGGGGTCTTGGACAAACCCTGCATTGGTGGATCTTAGGTCCCTCCGTGGGACATACCCGGCAAAATATTTTTGGAGGTCACGAGGTCTCCCCCCCCAATACAGTGCTTTGTGCATCAGACACATTGCTTTAAACTTAATCCTTTCTTGAACAGGTAGCCAATGGAGTTTACGAATGCTGTTGGATTGGGGTCGAATTTGGGGATCTTCAGCAGCAACCTAGCTGCGGCATTTTGTAGAGACTGTAACTTTAATTGCTGCTGCTTTAATTAACTGCTCGACCACACTACCGCAAAGAGAGCTGTTACTGATTTTCTAATATAGCCTCTGCTATACCTCTGGGAATCCCCTGGACTCTGGGCACTCTATACCTTACTTTGGTACAGTATATACAGAGCCAGCTTCCTACAATGCTGTGCCCCCCTGTGCACATCCCCATGCGGGGGAGGCACAGGGGACCCTGCAGGGCCCCCTTTCTTTACTCTCTACCACTGTGTTCATGGAGTAGGCACCTCCATGACACCGCCGGCGAAGAGGGAACTCGTAATATGCTTGGCGGTACCGCAGCAGTCCCACCAAGCAAATTGTGGCCCCCTGACCACCGCAACACCACCAGGGAACGGCAGTTCCCTGGTGGCTGAGGTGGGGCTATGGCGGTCTGACCGCCCTAGTCATAATAGGGCGGTAGGAAGACTACCGCTGCTGCGTCCCCACGAGTCTGGTGGTCCGTGGATCGCCAGACTCGTAATCGGGCCCTAAGTGGGAATCATTCTCCAGTTATGGTTCCGGAATAATAATTAGGAGCTTTCTAATCCCAATTCTGCCATTGGCTGTAGAGGCATACATGTAAGTCATATGTATCTTTACTATGCATTATTCCAGATGTCTTGAGTTTAGGCTTGAAAGCATAAATAAAAAATATTCCAGGTGTGCCACAATTAGTAGCTTGCGTATTTTCAACTCTTGCTATTTAATTTTTGATGCACCAACTGTGCTTACATGCACTTATCTCCCCAAAGCACGCCCCTGCTATAGATGAAATCCTACAACTTGTATAACAACTTAAGAAGACTTGCTTACTGAGTTATTTAGGAAAAGGGGAGGGTCAGAAGTGTGGCCAATGACTTCCAATGAAAATGGGTTAAAAGCCACAAAGCAATATTTTCTTGACATTCATAATTGGTCAAATTCATGTGAATAACATATATGAACGTGGTTACTGTATGCAGTATGTACATTGTTCATAAGTAGAAGGAAGATGTATTGCGGAATGGCAAAAATTATTACGTTGTATACATGTATGCAGAATTTAAGATTTGCGAACACTACTAAGTTTCACCAAACATTTTTTAATCTACACTAAAATATATGCAGTAAAGTCCCAGCTAATCTCTTTTGTCGGGCCACCTCCATGCACATTAAGCAACTCTTTAATATCATCACTAAATCAAACTGATTTTCTTTAAAGGAAATCCATATTATGATTATATAGCAATGCTGATGCAGATCCCGTTTCTTCTGAAGTGTGATTATTACTGCTACTTAGATTAGTACCGAGAATATGGAGAAAATACACACAATCATCGGCTAAATTAGAAGGAACTACATTATTATGTAGATATAAAAATACGTCTCCAGTGTTTGTGTGATCTACCCTTCATTCAACAAACAAGTCCACGAATTGTAGGCTGAAGAACAATATACCGAATTAGTATATTCACCGTGATTGCAGAACATTTAGTAAAGTGCACCACAGAAAAATAGAAGTCGTTCCATTGACTGGAGCAAAACCGCAGGTGATTACACTGCTATTTCATTCTGACAGATTATTCGCGACCTGTGCGTGATCTGCTGTCTCTGGTACAGGGGTTCAAGGACAGAGAGACTCCGAGCCTTAATAATGGCTCTAACTTTACTCAGAGCCTTAATAATGTCTCTGAGTAAACTTGTTAGAAGCTTTGTATCAATTCAAATAAATCTAGATTAGGCAAGAAGAATCCTGCCCGTTATGGTTCCATAGTTTTAACCGTGTTTGTTCTCAATGTCAGTGGAACATCCAAAGGCGAATTGTGAACAAAAGCGAGTTTTATAATTCAGGTCAGCTGTGCAATGCAAGTTGAAGTCTGCATTTTCTTAGCACACACATAAACTACACTTTTCCACCATTTGGTTGAATTAGGCAGAGGAGCACAGAGATCTATGTCAGGCAGGAGGATATCTCGAATTATGATATCTGTAGTCAGGGAACCTAAATCAGCACTGGCAATTTTGTAGGACCAGCCCCGCTGGGAGGGGGGGCGGAGGAGGTGGGGGTGCAAGTGTGAAGCACTGCTGCTTTTGCTACTGGGGGGCTGATATTTCAACACTGCTGCAAAACCTGCCCCCAGTAACAAAAAACAGCCCCCAACCCTCCAGCCTCCTGGTGAAATGCCCGATGCCCCCTACGGCCAGTCCGGCCCTGGCTGTAGTCTGCCAGAGAAATGGAGTAAATCCCTCCGCGGACCTGGCAGACCCGAGTACACTGGGTTAAATAAACAACTTCATTTGTAAAGTTAGGAAAACAACAAACGAATAAGCAATATAAACGATATTCCTGGTCTTAGATACAGAACTAAAATAACCATAAATCACATACTTTTTGTGCAAAGTTAAGATTACTGTGGCAGGGATTTGGTATTGAAGGAAGGTAGATGGGCACTTTATCACTGAGTTAAACAATAACGTATGGGTAAGTAGAGAAAGTGGATTATTAGTTGGGGGGATGGTAGTCCGCCACAAGTAATAATGTCACTATTCTTGTTAGGTCCAGTAAAGGTTTTAGTAATTTAAACCTGAGCTCAATCCCTGGTAGCTATGGTACAGAGCTGACAAACAGACTTAACTTAAAAAAATGTAAAATTCATTTAAAAGTACAAAACAGTTAAAAAGTCAAAAACGCAACACAATAAAAATGCCACTCCAATTTATAGAAATAGAGACTATTTTCAATTAACTAAATGACACCAAAATGACAAAAATCCAATAAGGGGAACCAGAGATGTGGATTTTTAAAGTTTTAATCAAAATACCACGAAAAAGCATTAAGCGCCAACCACAGTCATCTGGTTGAGCTTGACCAGGAATTAGGCACGATTTTAGGCCGACCACGATGGAGCGTGGGTTGGGAACAGAAACCAAATTTGTCCCAGTGAGAAGTTTTACCTTCAGGGCAAGGAAGCAGGCTGTGGCTGAGAAGGGCTCCACAAGGCAGGACAGCTGTTGGAAGCGGTCACTGTAAAGTAGTTAGCTTTTGGCAGGAAAGCTCAGAGAAGGATAAACTCAAAATTCCAGCCCAAGGAAGGCCCCTTGCCGGCCGTATACTTTTTGCGCCTTCACCTGGTGAGGATTTCTACCTTTGAACTTGGTCACTTTTTTGGAGCTCGGATTACTCCAGTGGAGCAAGGCTGAAAGCTGTAGCCGGACAGGGCTCCACAAGGTCGGATACCCTCTCTGGGACATCCCACTGAAATGGATTTGCTGCGGCAAAAAAGCTCCAAGCTTGAGCATTCTGAATCTTTCGTCCAGCGGCAACGCACCTTCATGAGATTGACTTGGCAGACTTGTCACTGTCCTCCGGAAATCTTTGGAGTAAAAAAAGTCCCAGGTTTCTTAGGATGTTAGGAGGAGTACACGTTGACAAAGGCCTGGGTTCGATGACCTCAGGAACAGCACTTGGGTGTCAGGACTCACTTCAACAGAGGCAAACAGCAGGGTGCAGGGCAGGTCCAGTTGGAACTAGTCAGCAGGGCAGTTGCAAGTGAGGCCTTTTGTAGCTTGTTGTGTTCCTGTATCTTAAACAGGAAGTCAACCTTATGACCCTTGGAGTCCACTTCTTTGTCCTGGGTACAAGGGAGCAGGCCCAATCCTTCAGGGCTCATTCTCAGGTCTCAGACAGCAGATTCAGTCCTCTTCTGATCTTTCTCAGGTCTAGTAGTGTTCTCTGGAGGGTACTTCGAATGCTACATTTATGCCTGGCACCAGCTTGTGGGTGAGGGTGACTCGTGGCTCCTCTCTAACCAATGGGGTAAAAGTTCCTAGGGTTACCCTATCCACTTTTGCAACATTTTATGTGTGCCCTACTGCAAAAAGTCCCACAGTGACTCTTTCTGCCTAAATCCAAGATGGTGAAACCCTTCTCCCCTTGTTCACAGTCTGTATGCCTACCCAGAGTTGTAGACAGGGAAATGAGCAACCCCTCCTCTGTGGTTACTTGAAACAAGTTCTGGGGCAGTAACCTCCCCACTGGGATTGAAGCCTGCCTGGCTGGGGGAACAAAGAAGGACTGTCCAGGTGTCATCTGACATCTGCCTGTAACAGAGGAGGCCCCTTTCAAATTAATTAGGTTCCTGGGCACTGCCCAAATGGTCATCCTGCCAGAGGAACAAAAACACCTTCCCACACCCAGACCTTTGTTTCTGATCTGGGAGCAGATTTCACACCTCATTCAGGGCTTAAGCACTTTGAAGGCTGCATGTGAAGGTTAACAAAAAATAGCATCCAGAGGCTTTACGCAGGGAAAATGTAACTTTCTAAAAGCACCTTTTCCTTAATAGTTATTTCAAAACTGACTTCAACAGTGAATTGGGCTTTTTAATTCAAAGAGTACAAGAATAAAATTTCTATATGTTTCCTAGCTGACGATAGCATTAATATTTTTAATATTGCATCCCAGTATTTCTCTATGTCCAGCATTGCTACTGCGAAAATAGCTTTTGGGAACTAGTCACTGTGAGGGCATGTATAACATAAGATTTCTCCATGTTTAACTTTTAAAACCCACGCACCCTGTCTTATTGGCTTTAAGACCTACTTAGTGGTGACTTATTAATATTTAAAAAGTAGGTATAGACCTGTCAACTGTGGTGTAGACCTACTGCCACCCAGGGCAGCCCCTAAGTTTTCCGCATGGGGCAGGTAAGAGCGGGGGTGGCGGCGGACAGCCGACTTGTTTGGGGGAGTGGCGGATGACGGACAACTTGTTCTCGGGGTGGGGGGACGGTGGTAGTCGACAGACATGGCTTGCTCACCTCCCCTGCCCCCAAAAAGAGTGCCGCACAGGGCAGACCCCCCCCCCGTCAGCTACGCCACTGCCTGTCAAAAGAGTTTATTTTACAGCTCAAATTGCAATTTAAAAGCTACTTTAGCCAGGCACAATGGTAGGCCTGAAGTCATGTTTACAAAGTAACTGTAGTGGATGGCAAAATAGGTGCTCCAGTTCACTTGTGACATTTAACTTACAGGCCTTGGGTACACTTTGTACTATATATTAGGGACTTATCGGTAAGTTGAATATGCCAATTAAGGGTGTACCAATTTCATCATGTTGAAGGGAGGAGCACAGGAACTTTACTGCTGGTTATCAGGGGTGTACAGCCAGCAAATACAAATAAAGGAAAAATATGATGGCAGTAGACCAACAAGAGGATTTCCAAGGATAGTCATAGCACAACTCAGTTTTTAAACTGAGTGAGACACAAGCTGACAAAATGCGGCCATTGGGAAGCAAGGTTCTTTAAGGTAAAATAGTTCAAAGATGGCCACTACATTCTAGTTCAAGTTTGTTCTCATTTGACATGAGCTCTTCATCATTATGTGGGCTCCATCTTAGTCTAGGAAAGATACACCAGAAGCTCATCAATTCAGCTTCCATCGTAAATGCATAGAATGTTACCTAAATCTGCATTTGATTTTAATGACAAGTTATAATGTTCTGAATAACTATATGTATGAAACCATAAATGTACTTATTGCCTGTGTATATCTACTTTGATTGGCCCATGTGACAAATCCTCGTCTACTCTGACCACAAGTGATGCATACCGTGCTGAAGTTCCGTACATCATGCTGCTTTCACCCAGTGGTATATGCACCAGATCGAGGCTACCACGAAGACAGGAGGTGTTAGCTGCATCCATCTTGTCACTCAACGTGTGAGAACTGCTGTGCCTTTATCGTTAAATTCCACCCATGCCTGGAGTAAAAGCAATAAGACACACTTGAAGGAAGTCGACACTGAGGACTTAAAACTTTCTGCCCACAGTAAACCTGCGACTGAGTTGTGCTTCTCAGTCCTACTAGGGTAACAGTGATATAATCTGCACTTGCATCTAATTCATGCCTCTGCCTCTGCCACAGACACTTGGAGCTGTAGCTCCTAGGGTTACCTGGGTGGGGAGATGATACTGGACTTGGATGGTGTACTGCTGCCTGAAAAATGCAAATTGTTTCATTGTTCATTTCTGAGGTATCACACCCCCACACTGCCTCCCTGAGAAGGCTGTAACCGCTCACCCTGACTACCCTGAGAGTCATAAATATGTTCAGGCACAGATGTAGAACTCTGCTCAAATTTGTATGGGTTTTTCCTGACTAGGGCCCATTTTCATCAAGAAGCCATACAGGTGCCCCTTCATTTACTTCCATATCTACTCTGAATTACTCCAAGTGTAGTAAGGAAGCCCACTTTCCCACATATAAATTTGTGGGCTTCTTCATTCCCTCACCTTCGAAAGAGCATTTTGATTTTTTTTTATCATATAGCACATTTAAATTTGCTAAAATGTCACAGGCTATAAAGGTAGTTCGGAAGGGAAATACATAATTTCCCAGGTTTTTCAGGATGTTAGTTGGAGTACACTTTGACACTACCAAGGGTTCCAGGACCTCATGGACTTGTGGGTCCAGACTCACTCCAGCAGAAGCCACCAGCAGGGTCGGGCAGGTCCATCTGAAAGTGATCAACTTGGCTCTTTGTGAAAGGAATTTCTAGCAGCTTGTTGTGTTTCTGCACCTTAACAGGAGGTCAGCCAACTGAGTCTTGGAGTCTACTTCTTTGCCCTGTGTGCAAGTAGGAGAAGGTCCAGACTTTCAGATCTTCTCACAGGTCCCAACAGCAGGTGCAGTCATTCTTCTGTCTCCCACAGGTCTAGCAGTGTGTAGAAAATACTTTTATTTGATTTCTTTAAAATCATAAAAGGGTGGAGCAAGCCACCAAGATACATGAGACATCAAAGCAATTAATCAAGTTAAAAGGCATTAGAAAGAGAAGAGACAAAAGACGAAAAAATTTAAAAGCATCGAAATTCATATGTGTAAAGAAGAACAAACTTCTAGATAAAAAATTAAAACTGACTTGCTCGCTTCTCGAGAATGTGATAAACTACAAGCCTATGAGAATATGAGCAACAAGATTAAAAAATGAGTAAGCAAAGCAATTCCGTTCTCAAGTTCGGTTCAGTTCTCGTTTTTGTCTAGTTCGTTTGCCGCTATGTTTCAAAGTTTTATTGCCTTGCAGGACAGTTGGACTGACGAGCCTCCAAAACATTTTATGACTGCCGCTCTGCAGGTCCTTATTTGTTCTCTCTTCAGTGTTTCCCGAAGGAGGGTCTTCCTAGTGTCTAGTAGTGAAGGACAAATACATAGAAGATGTAGTAATGTCTCATCTCCTTGTCCGCAGAGACGGCATTCCTTTGTCGTCCACTTCTATTTCCATTTTGGAGTGAGATCTTTCGAGGGGAATGATCCCAGCCTTAGTAGGGTCAGGTTCCGCTTTTTTTTATATGAAAAGTGTTCTGACAAATACGGTTGGGGTTTCAACGTTTTGTAGGATTGCATCACAGCCCATACATGAGGTTTATAGACCAGGGTGGCTTTATCTATTAACAGTGAGTGTTGCTTGATTGCTTTGTTCGCTGCATGTTCTGAAGAGGGTTCCCTAACCAACATGGTAATAGTTCCTAGTGCTAAACCTATCCACATTTGCAGCACTTCCTCTATATGCACTACTGTAAACAAGGTCACAGTGCCACTCTCCACCTACATCCAACACGGCAGGACCTTTCTTCCCCTGTACAAAGCTTCTGTGCTCACCCTAGATGTGTGGCAAGGGAAATTACCAACCTCTCCTCTGTGGTCACTGAAAACTGGTTCTGGTGACAGCTCCTCTCCCACTGGGATTGGAGCTTGGCTGGCTAGGAAGGCAAACATGAGGCAGGCCAGGGGTGAGGTACATCTGCCAGTGACCAGGGTAAGCATCCTTTGAAGATATGCAAGGGTCTTTGTTAGGCCTCCAGGCCATTTTGTCAAAGGAAGGTCAACCTCTCCCCACACCCAAGGCCCTTCTTTCATCTCTGGGAGCCAGTTCACACCTCATCAAGAGGCTACTCAGGTCCTAGGTGACAGCTGGATACTCTGGGAAATGGGCTTCTAAAGGCTTTGGGCAGATTAGAGGTAACCTTTTAAAAGTAGCTTTTGCAAAATATTTAATACAAATCTGATTTTATCAATGAATCAGGTTTGTAATAAATATTTTAAAAAGTCCAAGAATTAACTTTTTATCTGGTTGCTAGAGAGAGATAGCTTTTTAAATAACTTTAATAATGTATCCCAAAGCTTGCCTATGGAATAGCTAACCCCACTACAGTGAAAATAGCTTTAAAGGCATAATCACAGTAAGTGCATGTCTAACATTAAATCTTTACATGTTCTACTTTTAAATATAATGCACCCTGCTTTAGGGGCATTTAAGGCCTACTTAAGGATGGCTTATTAATATTTAAAAGAAAAGGTTTAGACCAGTCAAAAGGGGTTATTTTGACAGGTCGTTCTAGTTGTGGCACTAACTTAGGGCTTAATTCACAGAACTAACTTACGTCAAAAACGTAAACGTAAACGTAAGCGTAAAGTTAGTACTTTTTAGGTATTCACAGAATACACTTACTCATTTTGGTATTCACAGAATGAACTTACTCATTTTGGTATTCACAGAATAGTACTAACTTTACGTTTACGTTTTGACGTAAGTTAGTTCTGTGAATCAGAGAATTAACTTACTCATTTCGGTATTCACAGAAGTTAGGAGTCCTAAAGTTAGGACTACTAACTTCTGTGAATACCGAAATGAGTAAGTTCATTCTGTGAATACCAAAATGAGTAAGTGTATTCTGTGAATACCTAAAAAGTACTAACTTTACGTTTACGTTTACGTTTTGACGTAAGTTAGTTCTGTGAATCAGGCCCAATGTGTGCTGCAATCCACAAGTGGCATTTCACTTGCATGCCCTGCGTACACTTTGTGCCATGTACAAGAGCCTTATAGATTAGCTAAATATGCCGATTAGGAGTACAGCCAATTTCCACATGTTCTAGGGTTCAGAACACTTGCACTTGGACCTGGTTAGCGATGTCCCAGTGCACAGAGTCCAGAAACAAGCAATAAAATCTAGCAAAAAATCGAGGTGATCATGAAAAAAGGAGCATTTCCCTACAGGCAATGTATAAATATGTTAGGGTTCTTATGTCAAAACCCAACCCAGGTAGGGGAATGTGGCATGCCGCTGAAGATGGCAGCCACGTCTTAACAGAGCTCCATGCCATCTGCCCAAAACTAATCAGCATCCTGTCTCCAAAGGCTCGTGAGTCAGCTCCCCACCCAAACCTAATTAAGGGACAGAAGCAGCTCTCCTGACCGAGGGGTTATTTTAAAAAAAAGCAGGGCCTGACGGTCCGACCCAGGACTGCGACCCTGGGCAGCACTGACGCAGAGAAGCCATGGGAGCCCAGAAATAAACAGGGCTGAGTTTCCAATCCAATGGCTGCCTCCTGGACTCCTGGATCACTGTGAAGCCTCAGGGGCTTGAGGGAAATTACCGCTAAAGAGAGCGGCAGTCGGGGCTGTTCACTCCCTGCAATCGAAGCAGCTCTCTGCAGCTTACGACCCATGGTGTGGTGGATGAGATGCTGACCTTGGATGGGACACCGAGGGCCCTAGCTGCCGGTGAGGCATCCTGTTTCTGATGGCCCTTAGATCGGCACTCCACTGGCTCCAACTGCAGGGGAGACTGCAGTACCCCGATCGGGGGGTCTTTCCTCACAACGCAGATGCCCTGCAGCCCTGCCTGGGATTGCCGCCCGGAGGCCATGTGAACACTGAGAACAATGAGAAGACCTGGTACTAAGCACGCGGGTGGGAGCCCAGAGAACGAGAGGGCAGTGGTCCTGTGCTCGTGGCCATGTCCTGGCCAGAGGTGGCACCTGAGGGGCAATGGGGGCCCCTCACTCTCGGCATTCGGAGCGGCCTTCTGCAGCTTCTGGCCTGTGGTGCAGTAGGCAAGGCGCTGGCCCTGGATTGCAGACCGGGCCCCTGAGCACCTAACGGGCCCTGCGAGAAAACCCTAACATACAGCAACAGTACCACCACTCAGTTAGCCCTAATTAAGGAGGGCAACCACTGGAGTACTGCATTCTGACTGCTCGTGCCGCCCAACCCGCTGTCTTTCCAAATTAGGGGCAGGCGAGTTGACATCTGCTGACATTCTGCTCCCTCCTGTGACCTTCACTGAGATCATGGGATACCAGTACAGTAACCAACATGGCCCCCCACTGCAACAAGCAGGGTACCATTGACAAATAAGCTCAACCTAGTGGATTGAGTCAGTCTACCTCCCAGTCCAAGCTACCATGGGTAACCCCACTTGATGCTATTCACTATTCACACTGATATGACCAGAATCCTGGCTGCCATTGATCAATTCCATGACGCGCTGGAGGCGAATGTTGGCACAGTAAGTGTGGATGTTATGCTACTGAGTGAAGACCTTTGACAGGCCGTCGATAGGATCTCTGAGGCTCAAATTAGAGTCTACGGAGTAGAGAACTCTGTCTCTGAGTTGAGAAAGACTATTTCATGACTGCTAACCATCTCTAAAGAACTAGCTGCGAGTGTGGAAGATACATAAGGGAGAGCTCAGCGGAATAACCTGCAATTCATCAGTTTTCATGAGTGGTGCCAAGGCGACTCCCCTGAGAGGTTCCCGGACCATTGGGGATGGTTGCTCCTGCCTACATCCTCGCTATCACCATGTTTCATTATTAAGGCTCCCTGTTTTCCGCTTTTACTGATTTTTAAAGATAAATACAGACAGAAAACCATTAATTTTTCTGTCTGTATTTATTTTTAAATATGGATAAAAACGGAAATTGGGTTGTTTTTGAGTGATTCTAAATGCTATCAATCATGACTGCCGGGCCAATAGCTGTGCGGATGAACAGGCAATGGGATTAAAAAAATGAAGGAATTTTAGTAAAGAGCCGGAAACAGCAGTAGATTTGCTCAACCTTGATATTAAAATGTGCATGTTTTCTTAAAAGTGCATATTTTAACATCTGAGTGTGTATATATATCATTGAAACCTGTCAGGCGTTCAGGCACGAGTGTACATTACCTGGTTAAATAAATGCAGAAATATACACATTTCAGCTTCATTTTTCCACAAAACCTAAACTAAATATGGATAAATGCAGGTAAAATTAGCAAAAAACAAATATGGATAAATACAGATGGAAATGACAAAAATATAAATACCATAAAACCGGGAGCCCTATTCATAATCAAGAGAGCCCACAGAGTCCTTGCTCAGAAACCGCAGCCAGGGCCTTTATCGCGCGTCTCGTGATTTAGACGGACAGGGACACCATCCTAAAATATGCTCGCTCTCAGGAGTCGTTGTTGTTCCAATCACATAAAATTATGATCTTTCCAGAATACAACAAATGGTCCAACAGCAGCGACAATCCTTGTGGCAGTCAAGGGAAAGCTATACGATCTTAACATCCAATATTTAGGATCCTCTATCCAGCCACTCTCAAGGTCATCTACCAATCGTGGTAGCTCTGCTTTGAGACTCTGGAGTAGATATTTTGCTGGGAGGAGGAGGAGGTTCACCCTCGCCCATACAACCCCCTGCCAATTATGGCAAACAATCCACCTGATGAGATTTCCTGATTACCTCATGAAAGATCACGCTTCCGTAGATGTTACAGAACCCGCTCCTGATCCTCATGGCACAATACACAGAACACCCACATCTCCTCGCTGGAAGTACAGAAGGACATTCCCTGGGTTCCTGCTCTGAGGGCGAGTGAGGAGGGAGCGACAGGCAGGGCTGCCTTCCCTGACCCATAGACTGCCAGATCGACACATACCGTCAGAGGGCCCGATTCACAGAACTAACTTAAGACAAAATCCTAAACTTACTACCATTTTGGTATTCACAGAAGGCACTTACTTACTTACTATTTTGAGTAACTTACTCATTTTGAGTAAGTTACTCAAAATGAGTAAGTTACTCATTTTGGTATTCACAGAAGGCACTTTACTCATTGATGAGTAAGTGCCTTCTGTGAATACCAAAATGAGTAAGTTACACAAAATGAGTAAGTTACTCAAAATGAGTAAGTTACTCATTTTGGTATTCACAGAAGGCACTTACTCATTGATGAGTAAGTGCCTTCTGTGAATACCAAAATGAGTAAGTTACACAAAATGAGTAAGTTACTCAAAATGAGTAAGTTACTCATTTTGTATTCACAGAAGGCACTTACTCATTGATGAGTAAGTGCCTTCTGTGAATACCAAAATGAGTAAGTTACACCAAATGAGTAAGTTACTCAAAATGAGTAAGTTACTCATTTTGGTATTCACAGAAGGCATTTACTCATCAATGAGTAAGTGCCTTCTGTGAATACCAAAATGAGTAAGTTACACAAAATGAGTAAGTTACTCAAAATGAGTAAGTTACTCAAAATGAGTAAGTGAGTGCCTTCTGTGAATACCAAAATGAGTAAGTGCCTTCTGTGAATACCAAAATGGTAGTAAGTTTAGGATTTTGTCTTAAGTTAGTTCTGTGAATCGGGCCCAGAGACGTTACCTCCTGAGTCACGAAGCTCTGGTACCCGGGAACCCCATAGGAACTCTGCATTCTAGGCCTTCCTCCAATGACATGACTGCATTGATCCGTTTAACTGCTAGGCAAACTCCAGGACCTAATGGCATCCCTGCTGAATTTTACAAGTCATATATGCACAAATTGAGTACGCTACTCAAACAAATGCTGGCAGAGACTGTGAAGAACACAAGGCTTTTCTTAGAGCTTCGTCTGGCCGAAATTGTTGTTGTTCATAAACCGGGTCGCCCCGCTGAACAATGTTTCTCCTATCAACGCATATCTCTCCTCAACACTGAGGTGTAAATTATTGCCAAAGCATTGGCTGATCAGCTGCTGGGACTTATCTCATCGTTGTTAAACCCAGACCAGGCAGAATTTATGACACATCACGTCACAAGGTATAATATCCAGCATCTACATAATGCTCTTGCCCTAGTAGACAATCTGAAATGACTAGCCATAATAATGTTGCCAGATATTGAAAAAGCATTTGATTCTGTCGAATGGGATTACCTTTTTGCTCTCCTTCGACGCCTTAACATTGGGCCTAAATTTATGGCCGACGTCAAACTACTATATGCTGATCTTACTGCCTGTGTACGTGTGGGCAGTGCTGCATCAGAGCCCTTCCCAATATCCCCAGGGACAAGGCCTCCTCTCTCTGTTGCTCTTTTCCATAGCAATAGAGCCCCTAGCAGAACGGATCAGTTTAGGTTAGTTAGGCCCAGATTTGGGTATTTGAATGGGACAACGAGGTCTCAAACAGAGCAACCCTTTATGCAGATGATCTATTGATCTTTCTGACAGACCCTGAGATATCAGGACCTCGCACACTCCAAATCCTCTGGATTTTTGGGGAAACATCATGACTATTTGTTAAGACAGCCAAATGTATGGTCTTCTCAGTCAACTCTTACCACCACGACCTACCCTGAGGGTATACATCACGCCTCCTGTTACAGAAGCCTGGAGGCACAGCATTGAACCACTTCTAGATAATTTGATGACGGAGGTCAAAATAGGGTCAGTCCTCCCAATGTCACTCTTAGGCAGAGCAGCCATTTTTAAAATGGTGTCCCTTCCTAGATTCCTAGATCAACTGCACAACTACCTGTACGATGTACCAAGTTGCTGTTTCATAGGGTCATTGAGGTCCTTTGTGTATTCCTATGGAAGGAGAGCCTTCCATGCACAGCCCTGACTATGGGTCTGATTTAGATTTTGGCGCACAGGTTACTCCGTCATAATAGTGATGGATAGCCCGGCCGCTGAAATCTAAATCAGGACCTAAATGTTTTAGGTCTATATTTGACAATGACTTTGGAGCCGCCGATTGAAACATATTACAGTGCATCACATCTAATCAAAATAAACGAATGGCTGCACCACACCAAGGGTGACCCTCCAAACACGTGGAAAAATGAGCCCTCTGGGGTGCCCAAATTCTTCACTTATTATATGGCAACTCTACAACATCACTTCTCCCGCGGGCAACTAAAGCTATTCTCCAGCTATGGAAATCTACCCCACGGCATATGGGATGGCACAATAAGCTGACTGAGCAGACTGTTTTGTGGATGGGCACAGTGCTAGCTCAGGTGGACGGTCTTGACGGCTTCTGGGAATGGGATCTCATTGGAATCTCTATATTAGGGGATGTAATGAAGGGACGTAACTTTAAATTCTACCAAACCCTACAACTAGAAATCGAACTGCACTGTAGTCCATTCTTTTGCAACTTACTACTCTGACATGCCTTGACCCCCCTACATCACGGAACGGGAGGACTTACCAGAATTCATCCCTCTGGAGGCAAAGCTAATCATGGGGCCTTGGGGGGACCACAGGGTGTCACAGATCTTCCGCACGATGATACACAATACACCAGATTCATTTGGGGTCGTCCGCTCTGCTGAGCACGGGACCTAGGCCCACTCACTAATGAAGAATGGACAGAGGCTTGAGCTGCCTGTGACAATCAGCAATCTTTACCAGGTTCAGATAAGTGCATAGGGTTTACTTTACGAGAAGCAGACCGTGGAATACGGGCATGATCCTCCCCTGACTGCCTCTGACTCCGGCGGCAACCTGCTTCATACTACTTGAAGCTGACCCAAAATAGCCCCAATCCGGAGACAAGTTATTTCTTGCTTGCAGGGGGTGCTGGGGTGGCCCACACCATTTGAATCTAAGCCAACCCTTCTACACATAAATAAGACCACTGGTGGAAGCAGTCACAAATAAACTCTGTTTTGGTTGGGACCTAGAGTAGCTAAACAGGATATTGCCCTTAATTGGTAAAACGCAGACCCCCCCCCTCAGTTGAGGAGTGGAGAAAGGGAATGGATCTTTGTATGAGTATGGAGAAGGCAGTTTATGAAGCAATGGGATGCAAGAAGAAATACAATCAAATATGGGAATACCGAGGTATCACTACCCCTGGGATGGATTGGGCTGAAATTGTAGATGCAGAGATACAAACATAATTGGGCTAGCTGGATGGGCCCTTATCTGATTGGCTGGTGGTTCGACATTACCTGGCAGACGTACACTGGGAGAGAGTTGCATATGGGTAAATGGGGAATGGGTGGGAGGTCTTATGCGGACCTCGCTGAGGGCAACCTAGACAGAGCAGTAACGCCCATCAAGTCCAAGATGTCTTTCTGGCGCTCGCACCCTCTAACGGTCATGGGGTGGGTGGCACTCATTAAAATGGTGGTACTGCCAAGACGTCTGTATTATTTTGTAAACTTACATGCAGCCGCTTACACACCAACAGACATACTGATACAGACATTTACACAGTTTAGTCACTAACCCATGCATTCAGTAAGACACGTTTAATCACTCCCTTATACAGTCAGTGACACACCTACTAAATCATCCATTCAGACAGTCATACACTCACTCATTCTTCAATACACCTTGGCCTATATATATATAAAACATATTTAAATTTTACAGAAACACACAGTCACTGGATGATGTCATCAGTGATGTCATCAGTTATGTCATTTGAGATGTCATCAGTGATGTCATCAGTGATGTCACTGACCATGTCATGAGTGATGTAATATGTGATGTCATCAGCAGTGCATTGCGGGGGCGCGAGTTATACTTAGCTCAACTAACTATAACGGCCGAATTTCTCTGGTTTTGTACGACTGAAATGTCCAAATAACTATAACGTCCCTGAAACATGTGGTTTTTTCATTGAATTTCTATGGTTTTTTAATGCTAATTTCTAACTATAACGTCCCTGAAACCTGTGGTTTTTTCATTGAATTTCTATGGTTTTTTAAATGCTAATTTCTAACTATAACGTCCCTGAAACCTATGGTTTTTTCAGTGAATTTCTAAGGTTTTTTAAATGCTAATTTCTAACTATAACGTCCCTGAAACCTATGGTTTTTTCAGTGAATTTCAAAGGTTTTTTAAATGCTAATCTCTAACTATAACGTCCCTGAAACTTATGGTTTTTTCAGTGAATTTCTATGGTTTTTTAAATGCTAATTTCTAACTATAACGTCCCTGAAACCTACGAGTTTTCAGTGAATTTCAAAGGTTTTTTAAATGCTAATTTCTAATTATAATGTTCAAAAAATACTTTTTCTAAAACTATAAACTTTTATAAAAATAATGTGATATTTCTGCTTTCAAAAATATGGTTTTTTTTTGTGTTTTTTTAAAAAGAAAAGTAGATTCGCGTACTGATCGTGTACCAGTCACGGTGGTTGCGCGAATCCAAGAATTTTTGCTGCCATATTGGTTAAGTCGTGTACGATGCGCGTTCGGTAAGCGATGGGTGCGCGGTTCTCGGCCCCGCGTAACATCACGTACGTATTTCCGGGGGTCGCACCGGGTGCGCGAATCCATCGCAAATCTTTAAGTTATAAAAGTATATGTATCTAACTTTATTATATATATTATACCAAGAGATTAGTTAATATAACTGTAAATATCATATATTTGTCATTGTAATAAAGATATATTACTGTTTAATATATTTTTCGGAATTCGCGCCGGGTGCGTGCCGGTTGCGCGCCTGGTGCGCGAATCCCATGTGATTTTAAAAGAAACAATTTCATTGGTTTAAAAGCTTTCTATTCTAGAACTTGAAGGACCCCACTCATTTTTTTCATTCTTCCAGGAGCATCTTTTGAAGAAAAACCTCTTGTGTTTTCTGTCCCTCTTTGCTTGATTTTTTTGGTGTTTTTTTCCAAGAAAGGAAATGGCATCTCAAAATGCACCAGTGGATATTCCTGCAGATGAAGAGGAGCTGGAAGAACCAATAAAGAAAAGGAAGGAGAGTATTGTATGGGCTTCTTTCTCTATCCCAGAAGGAGAGAAGAAAGTAAATGCTCGAAAAGTGACCTGCACGGTGTGCCACAAAATATTATCTCGTGGATCAGAAAAGAAGTATTCGTGTGGGACATCGTCTATGCTCAAACACCTTCAGACCATGCACCCAAACCGTCATGCACGGGAACAACATCGGCGCCAAATGCAAGAGTCCCAACAAGATGATGAGGTCGCAGGACCTAGTACTTCTGCGGGATCCACAGAAATTATTCCAGAGTTTGCAGGACTGGAACAGCACTGCATAAAGTGTAAAACTTCTTTGTGCAGGTGAACAATCTGTTGCAGCTGTTGTTGTTGCTGCGAAGAGTCATCATTGTTAATTTTTTTTTTTTTGCAATGAGTTTATAATTGCAAAACGTTTTGAAAAGTTTTTTAGTTCATTTCCTTGTTTTTTTCAATCTTTTGTTTAAAAAAACACACAAAAAATTAATAAAAGAGTTAAAAAAACACACCAAAAATTCAAAACAAAAAAAGAAGAAAAAACTGGTTCTTTTTAGAACCGCCTAATTGGTTAAGAATAGACAAGCTTGTATGTATTGTATGAATGAGTGCAAGGGTAAAGTCTGAGTCATTGTATCAGTGAATAAGTAGTGTCTGAGTGAAAGAATGAGTGCAGCAGTATTACCTGAGTCATTGGATGAGTGCACGGATAGTGTTTGAGGGAATGAATGAGTGCAGCAGTAGTGCCTTAGTGATTGCATGACTGCATGGGTAGTGCCTGGATTATTGCATGAGTGCATGGGTAATGCCTAGGTGATTGCATGAATGCAGCAGTAATGTCTGGGTGAATGGAGGAGTGCATTGGAACTGCCTGAGTGATTGTAGGACTGCATAGGTAATGTCTGGGTAATTGCATAAGTGCAGGGGTAATGTCTAGGTGATTGGAGGAGTGCATGGGCACTGCCTGAATGATTGAAGGAATGCATGGGTAATGCTTGGGTGATTGCATGAATGCAAGGGTAATGCCTGGGTGATTGGAGGAGTGCAGAGATAGTGCCTGCGTGATTAGAGGAGCGGATAAGTAGTGCCAGGATAATTTTTTTATAAGTGCATGGGTAGTGGCTGAGTGATTGGAGGAGTGCATGGGTAGTGCCTGGGTGACTGAAGGAGTGCAAGGGTAGTGCCTGTGTGATTGCATGTGTGCAATGGTAATGTTTGGGTGATTGAAGGAGTACATGGGTAACGCCTGGGTGCATGGAGGAGTGCATAGTTAATGTTAGGGTGATTGTATGAGTGCAGGGGTAATATCTGGGTGATTGGAGGACTGCATGAGTAATGACTGGGTGCATGGAAGAGTGCATGGATGGTGCCTGGGTGCATGTAGGGGGGAACATCCTTAACAATGACTCCGGAACAACGAGTTCCGGAGTCACGCCAGCCTAACAACGACTTGCAGGAACAACGACTTAGCCTGAACCACGCATGTGCGTGGTTCAGGCTAAGACGGTATAGTGTTCCGGATGGAATCCCGAGGCGCGTCGGAGGAACAGGAGAGGTAAGAGGGGTTCGGGGTAAATTTTAAAGGGTAGGGGATTCGTGTTAGTTTTTAGGGGTGGGGGGCTTCGTATACTTTTAGGGGTTGGGGGAGATCGTGATCGTTTTTAGGGGGTGGGAGGGGTTTGTGTTAGTTAAAAGGGGGCGGGAGGGGTTTGAGTTAGTTTTAAGGGGGTGGGGGGCTCGTATTAGTTTTTAGGGGTTGGGGGTTTCTTGATCGGTTTTAGGGGGTAGGGGGGTTTGTGTAAGTTTTAAGGGTGTGAGAGGGGTGGGAGTTAGTTTTCAGGGGGTGGGAGGGGTTAGTATTAGTTAATAGGAGGTAGGGGGGGTTCGTCTACATTTTTAGGGGGTGGGAGGTGGGGGTACGGGTAGATTTTAGGGAGTGGTAGGGGTTTGGAATAGAATTAAGGGAGGGTTTTACCATGCATTCCTTTATCACGAAAAATCGTGGTAAATGAATGCGTGGTAAAAGAAATCGTTGTTGAGACGCGGTCATGGTACAGAGCGCGTGGTTTAGGGAGTCGTTGTTGAGGAACTCATTGTTCCAACATACAACCGCATGTAGGAGTGCATGAGTAGTGCTTGGGTGATTGTATAAGAGTTGCAGAAGTGGCTGAGTGCCTGTATGAGTGCATGGGTAATGCCTGGGTGATTGCATAAGTGCTGGAGTAATGTCTGGCTGATTGGAGGAGTGCATGTGCACTACCTGAGTGATTGAAGGAGTGCATGGGTAATGCCTAGGTGATTGCATGAATGCAGTGGTAATGTGTGGGTGAATGGAGGAGTGCATGGGAACTGCCTGAGTGATTGAAGAAGTGCATACGTAATGTCTGGGTAATTGCATAAGTGCAGGGGTAATGTCTGGATGATTGGAGGAGTGCATGGGCACTGCCTGAATGTTTGAAGGAGAGCATGGGTAATGCCTGGGTGATTGCATGAATGCAAGGGTAATGCCTGGGTGATTGGAGGAGTGCATGAGTAATGCCTGGGTGCATGGAAGAGTGCATGGATGGTGCCTGGGTGCATGTAGGACTAAATGGGCAGTTCTCGGGTGATTGGAGGAGTGCATGAGTAGCGCTTGGGTGATTGCATAAGAGTTGCAGAAGTGGCTGAGTGCCTGTATGAGTGCATGGGTAATGCCTGGGTGATTGCATAAGTGCTGGAGTAATGTCTGGCTGATTGGAGGAGTGCATGTGCACTACCTGAGTGATTGAAGGAGTGCATGGGTAATGCCTAGGTGATTGCATGAATGCAGTGGTAATGTGTGGGTGAATGGAGGAGTGCATGGGAACTGCCTGAGTGATTGAAGAAGTGCATACGTAATGTCTGGGTAATTGCATAAGTGCAGGGGTAATGTCTGGATGATTGGAGGAGTGCATGGGCACTGCCTGAATGATTGAAGGAGAGCATGGGTAATGCCTGGGTGATTGCATGAATGCAAGGGTAATGCCTGGGTGATTGGAGGAGTGCATGGGTAATGCCTGGGTGCATGGAAGAGTGCATGGATGGTGCCTGGGTGCATGTAGGACTAAATGGGCAGTTCTCGGGTGATTGGAGGAGTGCATGAGTAGCGCTTGGGTGATTGCATAAGAGTTGCAGAAGTGCCTGAGTGCATGTATGAGTGCATGGGTAATGCCTGGGTGATTGCATAAGTGCATGAGTAATGTCTGGGTGATTGGAGGAGTGCATGTGCAGTACCTGAGTGATTGAAGGAGTGCATGGGTAATGCCTAGGTGATTGCATGAATGCAGCGGTAATGTCTTGGTGAATGGAGGAGTGCCTGGGAACTGCCTAAGTGATTGAAGGAGTGCATACGTAATGTCTGGGTAATTGCATAAGTGCAGGGGTAATGTCTGGATGATTGGAGGAGTGCATGGGCACTGCCTGAATGATTGAAGGAGTGTATGGGTAATGCCTGGGTGATTGCATGAATGCAAGGGTAATGCCTGGGTGAATGGAGCAGTGCATGGGCACTGCCTAAGTGAATAGATGTGTGTATAGGTAATGTCTTGATGATTTTATAAGTGCATGGGTAGTGGCTGGGTAATTGGAGGAGTATATGGATAGTGCCTGGATGAGTGAAGGAGTGCAAGGGTAGTGCCTGGTTTATTGCATGAGTGTATAAGTAGTGCCTGGGTGATTGCATGACTGCAGGGGTAGTGTTTGAGTGATTGAAGGAGTGCATGGGTAATGCCTGTGTGATTGTATGAGTGCAGGGGTAATGTCTGGGTGATTGAAGGAGTGCATGGGTAATGCCTTGGTGATTGGAGGAGTGCATGGCTTATTGCATGAGTGCGTAGGTAGTGCCTGGGTGATTGCATGAGTGCGTAGGTAGTGCCTGGATGATTGGAAGACTGCATGGGCACTGCCTGAGAGATTAAGGAGTGCCTGGGTAATGTGTGGGTGATTGCATGAATGGAGGGGTAATGTCTGGGTGAATGGACGAGTGCATGGGTAGTGCCTGAGTGTTTAGACGAGTGCATAGGTAGTGCTTCGGTGATTTTATAAGTGCATGGGTAGTGGCTGGCCGATTGGGGGAGTGCATGGATAGTGCCTGGATGACTGAAGGAGTGCAAGGGTAGTGCCTGGGTGATTGCATGTGTGCATAGGTAGTGCCTGGATGATTGGAAGACTGCATGGGCACTGCCTGAGAGATTGAAGGAGTGCATGGGTAATGCATGGGTGATTGCATGAATGGAGGGGTAATGTCTGGGTGAATGGAGGAGTGCATGAGTGATTTGACGAGTGCATAGGTAGTGCTTCGGTGATTTTATAAGTGCATGGGTAGTGGCTGGCCAAGTCGAGGAGTGCATGGATAGTGTCTGTGTGATTGCATGAGTGCAGGGGTAATGTCTGGGTCATTGAAAGAGTGGATAGGTGATGCCTAAGTGAATGTATGAGTGCATGGGTAATATATAGTTAATTGAAGGAGTGCATGAGAAATGTATGACTGATTGCATGACTGAACTCGTAATGTGTGGGTGATTGCAAAGTGAATAAGTAGTGTCTGGGTGATTTTTTAAGTGCATGAGTACTTGCTGAATAATTGGAGGAGTGCATGGGTAATGCCCGTATGATTGCTTGAGTGCATAGGTACTGCCTGGATGATTTTATAAATGCACAGGTACTGCCTGAGTGATTGAAGGAATGCAAGGGTAATGCCTGCAGGTGTAATAGCAGGGTTATTGGAAAAGTGCATGTGTAATGCCTAAGTGATTGCATGAGTGCAGAGGAATGTCTGTGGCATTGCAGGAGTGCATGGCTTATACCTAAGTGATTGCATGAGTGCAAGCATAATGTCTGGGGGATTAGAGGAATGCATAGTTAATACCTTGGTAATTGCATGAGTTTAGGGGTAATGTCTTGCTGATTGAAAGAGTGTAGAGGTAGGGCCTGGGTGATTGGAGAAGTACAAGAGTAGTACCTGGGTGATTGGAGCACTGTATAAATAGAGCTTGGGTGATTTTAAAAGTGTATCTGTACTGCCTGAATGAATAAAGCATTGTATAGATACTGCCTGGATGATTGAAAGAGTGCAAGGGTAGTGTCTAGGTGATTGCATCAGTGCAGGGATAATGTTTAGGGGATTGGAGTAGTGTATAGGTACTACCTGGGTGATTGGAAGAGAGTACAGATAATGTGTAGCTGATTGCATGAGTATACAGATAGTATTAACCCTGGGCGTAGTTCGCGTAGTCGCGCTACGCGAAGCTATGCGAAGACGTCGGAGCGCTACGCGAGCTTCGCAAGCGTGCGTAGCTGCTTGGCGCGCCCGTTCGCGATGCGTTTTTCTTGCTCGGGAATGCGTTGTTCGTGTTCGGGACGCTGTTTGCGTGCTCGGGGGCGCGAACTTACCCATGCGGTCGCCTATGGGCGCGGCCATTTTGGTTTTCACTTGTCCCGCCCGTTCGCGATCCCTTATTTCCTGTTCCGGGTCGCGTATAGCGTGCTCGCGATGCGCATTCCATGTTCGGGAACGCGTTGTACGTGTTCGCGACGTTTTTTGCGTGCTCGGGGAGAAATATCGCGCGAACTTACCCATGCGGTCGCGATGGGCGCGGCCATCTTGTTTTACCACTCTATGCTATGGTTCTGGGCCTGCTTTTCTATCCTCCCTCAATCTTTGCAATCCTTAGTTTTTTACACTGTTTTTCAATTTTTCTTTATTTCTTACCTATCTCTCTCTCTGCCTAAGTCTATATTTTGCATTTTTTTCTACTTTTTACTGTGTTTTTTTTACTTTTCAACTGTTTTATATAACTTTCTTCTTTAAGCTCCTACTTCTTCTCCTAACTTTATTTTTCCCTTCTAACTTTTCTTTTTCACCTCCTCCCACCCCAGAACCATGGCGAAGGGTAGCAGCAGCGGGTCAAAGGGCAAGGCGCGTGCGCCCAATCGCCGCCTGCCTTGCGGCAGACTGCGCCCTGCAGGGGTGCAAGCCTGCCAGCTGTTTACGGAGGAGGAGGTGGCCGCCCTTGTTTTTTTTATTCAGCGCCACCTCCCCTTGACCTTGGCAGCAGGCGGCAGGCCAGGCTCCGGTTACCCGACCCAGGAGCGTCACCGCCGGTGGGCGAAGGTGCGTCGGGCAGTGTTTCGCTGCTCCGCGGTCCGGCGCACCCATAACCAGCTGGCCCACCGGTGGTCAGACATTCTTGACCGGGAGCAGGACCTGTTGGACCTGCTAGGTGTCGAGGTCGTGGGGCTTGGTGAGTAGCCAATATATATAGTAGTATAAGTATTGTGATTTGTGTATACATTTTTTACAAATAACAAGAATAATGCTGCTTACATTGCAGGTAAATTACGTTTCAAAATCTTCTGTGATTGTAGGACACAGGTGCTGGGCGGTACTCTTACTTTTTTGCAACTTTGCGCTCGCTTGTCATTATTATGTAAGAGTTTACTTTAGAGAACTTCAGTTAGGTAATGCTATTGCTAGAGAGACTGTAGTCCTTCCTTTGTCCTCCTGTCAAATAGTGGTGGATGGATTTGATACTAGGTTTAGTTACTATTAGTTGATAATTTTTGAGCGGTCTGCGTGACGCATCCTCTGTCACTGAGTGCTGCTTACCCCAGTCCTTAGTAGAACCTTTTGTAGTTTGTTTAGTGAGTGGTACTGGTAAGCTTAGCTTAGCAGTGTCAGTCAGCTGCAGAACATCAGACGCAACCAACCAACAATTTGGTGTATGCATTATGCACTGACTTTATGCATGTGTCCTCCTTCTCATCTATGCATTTTTGATGGAAAAAAAAATGGAAATGCAGGCTTAATGAACAATTGGCCCGCCTGGAATAGGTGGGCTAGGTCAGGTGGTACTTAGGCTTAGTTAGTGTTCTGGATTTTATTTGAATCAATCAGAATGGAACACTGAATTAGTGTTCCCAAATAAGTAGACTGTCCGTGAATCCCGCAAGCCAGTAGTCGATCGGATTAGATAGGTCAATTTTATTGCAATTTTTGTTTCCTAAAACGTTTTTTGAGCGTTTTTTTTAGATAATTTATTTGTTTCACAGCAATCATTAATGTTTGTGTCTTTCTTTTTCTTTATTATATCTTACATGATCACTGATCTGCAGCACCCAGGGGCAAGAAGACGGGGTCCGAGTCGGCGGGACAACCACCAGAGGACCGCTCCTCTACCGAGGGCCCTGCTGCTGGTCCCAGTAAGTCCTCCAGTGGTTATATTAACAATTATATTGCCCTAACTTTTACTGGACCTTATTTTTTCAGAACTATTAATTCTGGCTCCACTCCCTAATTATATTTTTTACAAAAGATTCTTTGATCTTGACTTGACTATCTGTTTCTAAATTCTGGTTATCCCTGCCTCTAAGTTGTAACTGCCTCTGCTATGAATGTCTGTACTCTGTACTACTACTATTAGTCTGTCGCTAAGCTTGCCCAGTTTGCATTGCCACTCTTTATTGTACGGTTTTGAATAAAACTCAGATTGACCAATACTAATAGCTCTAGCCACTGAGTCCAGTCCTTTCGGTTGTCCTCTTCTAGGCTTCTTAATCTTGAGGCTTTGACAATTACCACAAACAAAATGCACAACCAGATATTTGACTATTTTTGATAGGATATAGTACATACTACTTGGATTCTGCACAGCCCCATGCAGAACTATGCACAATGAAATAGGATGTTGGTGATGCGAGTTTGGAACTTGGACGTTCCTCACACCTCAGTCAGAAGTGAACCCACAATCCCCTGAACGACTAGCTAGTGTCTCATTAGGTCCCCGAACCCCCACCCGAAGATACCCAATGATTATGATTCCACAACCCAGAACATAACACACTTTCGCTCACTCACTCGTGTAAGTCCACCACCACCACCACACCAAATACCACAGAGTCTATGTGTAAGTTCAAAAGGTTTATTTTCAAATGACAACCTCTGTATGTTGTTGTTCTATAAAATTCAGTGTACTCCAGCCAGCTCCAACAGCAAAATGCATAAGATTAAAACAATAAAAATTGTTGCAACAAGTGCATGATGATATAAGACAAAAGATCTGTGTGAATTCTGGGCGACTCCTCACCGTAGAACGTAGAATTACTGGTTACATGCATCATTCATAAGCTCTGCAAATCTCTGGTTCGTAGAAGGGAATCCTCTGCCTGAGAAAAATGGTGCGTGTTAATGCAAGCATTTGTCAGTCCTGCCAAAAAACTGTAACATGTTACCTATGGCTAAGTAATACGGACTAACGGAACTCCATAACAAAGTGGCTTGTTTTCCGACCTCTTGTACGCAACGCTCAGACAGTAGCTGTATGTGCTCATGTGGGCTCAAAAGGCGTCTTACTGTTACTGCACAACAAGCTGCGAGGTAACATGCGCAAAAGACATGAAGCGAAAAATGGTTGCATGGCTCAGGCTAACTTTGCAAAGAGTAGAGTATAGTATAATAATGACCCTAGGGACCATAATAACACTACTAGTGTCTGTCTACTGACTGTACTCTAGTACCCGATTTGGACTATTGAATGTGATTTATAATAATAATATGTATTAACTTTTTTTCAATCTTGCTAGTGAAAAAGAATAAATAGGGGGAGGTGTACAGGCATCTAAAAATGTGTCATGTTTTTTCTAGGCGTACTACCGACCACCAGTGCCGGTGGGGCCAGCGGCGATGGCGTTGCGGCCATTCCGGAGGGGGCAGGAGATGCAGCACCTGCAGGAGATACAGGGGGTGAGCCAGCAGCAGTGGCGGGCGGTGGTAAGTTATATTCATGACTTATTGACATTGCACTAGCTGGAAGGGTGTGTGGAGTGGACTTCACTCACTGTACTGTTGTTGAGACTTATTAGGTATGAAGTTGTAGTGAACATTATACAACGGTTAATAAAGAAGACACCCTTTACTTAGCATGAGCAATGCAGTAGCAATAGCATTACCAGCGTGACTTCATTAACCAATGGCCTCTTATATCTGACTCCAACTCAGCTGTGAAAGTTTTATGGAGGAGACTAAAAGTCAGATCAGATGACCTTGATGGATGTGTTGAACAAAAAGGGAAAGAAGGGTGGAAGGAGGAAGGGCGGGCGAGATTTAATATGACGACTGGCAGAGAAGGATACGTTGGAAGCATGGATAGGTGGCTGATAGGAATCAGATGCATGTGTTGTTGAAGGATGGGTGGGAGGTGAAAGAAGAATGGATGCCTGCCTGGGTGGAAGACACAGTATGGGTGGATACTGTGGATAGCAAGAATCATCAGCGGTGTTTGGGTGAAACTCAAAGCCAAGGCAAGCAACGGAGTGAGTGGACGCATGCGTTGTTGTTGGTGAAACAAAGTAACGTTTGTGGAGAGATTAAGAAGAATGATTGACATTTACTTAGAATGGATGGATGCCTGTATGTATTCATCATAGACAGCATAGGTGGAGACTGTCACGGGATGCACAGTTTTAGGGAATGTTAAAGAAACCGCGCCAGCGTACCAAAGCCGATGTGGGGAGGGGCAGGGTGGGGGTAGTAGTAAACAATGTATTACGCGGGCAAATACAGGTAACTTTACTGTAACATACAAATAAATAAAGTGAATTTCATTGTGCGCACTGCACCGCCAAATGCGATGCAGTGTGCGCAACAAAATTAGTTTCATTTATTTATATGTTTACTTACCTGTAATTGGCCGTAATCCATAGTTTACTACCCCCATCCTGCCCCTACCCACGTCACCGCCCGGCCAAACTCCCCGAGTCCCACCAACGACCGCTACTGACCTTATGTCGTTGTCCCATATAAAAGCAACGATCATTGGATCAGATATATAATCTGCCTTTTTGTAGTAGCCAAGGCACTGTGAAATTGAGCAATTGCCCTCCATGTAACAGAGAGAGTATGGCCAGTGCCACCCGTAATAGAAAAATACGAGCTTCCCCACCTGCAAACAGTAGTAAATCAAACTAATGTGACTCTGCGTCATGACTCGTATGTTTGTCTTGGGTTCAAGCATAGATGACCGAGCTGGCAATGCCGGCTACAACCAGGTTATGTCATTTCGCTAAACTAGAGATAAGAAGAACACTGGTGTACTGTGTACTGGTTGGAGTCCATAGTGCTAGTATAATGCCTGAAACTCCCACAAATGTTAGAGGCCGAGGAAGTGGGAGGATAGATAGATTATTACCACAAATGTTATGTACTGTGCTTCTTGCTAGTGCTACTGTGCCATTATGTGTTGAATTAATTTTGTGTTACTGTTTAGGTAAGAGTACTGGTTACAACAATATTTTTTTTCTTTCTTTTCCCAAGACAAACCATCGCGGAAGGAGTTGGCAGTCAGGGCCCGGCGCCGGAAACTGGAGGCCATATGCCGGGAGTACCGGCGGCTGGTGGCTCAGGCGGAGGAGGAGGAGGAGGCGGCAGCAGCTGCAGCCTCGTCCGATGCCCCGGGCCCCAGCCAGGCCCCAACTCCAGCGGTACGGCGCCGCGGTCTGATAGCCACCCGCCGCAATTCATTAGCAGCCAGCACTGCTGTCCCCCATTGTGGATGCCACTGCAGGGCATTCCGCAGGAAGATTCTCCTCCGGATGGCACGGCAAGAGGAGCAAATGGAGGAGCGGGTGAAAATCCTGGTGGACAAACACCTCAAAGCCCGCCGATTATAACATCGAGGACCCTGTTGCTTTGCCCCTTTTTATTCCTTGTTTTGGTGGGTGGGAATTGGGCGTTGGGGTTTCGGGACATTCTTTGGACTTTTTTCGTTTTGGACATTGGTTGGGGTTAGGGAGAGGGGTGGGTCAGGTGTGGGATAGTTTATTTTTGTTAGGGTAATAAATTATATTTATACTTAAACATACAATGTTAATGTTTTGTGGGGGGTTACTGTTTTACGAATTAACGTCACATTGGTTTCCTTGCTGCTGCAGGGCCGCAGCCAGTGTTTGATTTAAATAATCTGCCGATGATGTATAACAAACAGATAGATGCGGTACCCCTCACTGAGTTATTTGTCCTACTAGTATTCTACCTCCCACCAAACTTATCTTACCTGTGATTGATGATGACTACGTTCGGCACAGCGATGGCTGCATGGTTTCCATAGAGAATGTAGAAGATGCCATGGTTGTGGTGGTAGTAGTAGAGTAGACACTGGCAGTAGCATTTGCTAAAAAAATAAAAAAAGAGACAGTCACTTGCCTGAGAAAAACTGTGGGAGGAGTAGTCGAACGAAGTAAAATACAGTACAGAAGACGACTGCCAAACAAACAATATTGCAGTTGCAACTGCTAAAGTCAAATTAAACATAATGGTGGCGGGGACAGCCTAGTACAAGAAGTTATAAACTGCAGTTGTGCTGTCGAGTGAGTCACTTAACTTAACACAATCGTAATTCGTAACCTTTACTGCTGTGTGGTAGGAGTTTGATGATTAATCCAATCAATGACGGCAATTAATTATGATGTACTACTATTAGCCGGTGACGGCTTGCACAATGCACATAGACTGAGCATGGGTGGCCAAGCAGAAGAAGCTCCTCGCCCTGCCTTGCAATTGAATTAGTGTTGCTTTCACCACATCTGCCCCAGCAAGCGTGTGATCAATTGGTGTACATTTTATGTAGTCACATCACACCTCAATATAAATCACAGCCCGGGGGAAGAGGGTTAGGGTTTGATGAATGGATGGGAAGGGGGTTTGGGGAAAGGTTTGAAAATGAAAAACAGTACGCATGGACAACAAAAGCAAAGCGCAATCTTGGCAGACGACCATGATCTTATCCAAAAAATCAATAAAGCGAGAAAAGGGAAATGCATGCGTTAATGATGATGAAGATTAGATAACTTGATGGTTAATGAGTAGTACTTAATAACTCCTACTAGACAATTAGACAGTACAGGGCACCAGTATATTCTATGCAATTTGCCTTGCCTGTAATATGCCCTCAGAGACCCAAATTCCATGTTGTACTGGGCTTACTTGTAAAGATAGCAAAGACAATTAAAAAACATTTGTAGGGATCAATTAGCAAACAAACACACAACACACAGTCCTAATGATTGCAGAGAAAAAAGGATTCAAATTAATTAAAAGATGAATGATGAATGATACTAAAGTTACTGTATTATCATGCTAAAATTGTGGAGTTGAATCTCGTCCTTCCTCTTGGTCCTATCTTCCATGGACGCTCCGCACATCAATCTTGGTGGCCTTCCTGATGCCGATTGGTAAGGTAAATGTGAGTTGTGTCTCCCAGTATAGCAAGCACAGGGTAAAGGCCGGCCTGTAACGTCTAGATGGAAAAACAAAAGGGGTATTGAGAAATCAATGAATAAAAAAAAAACATCATTTACGGTGGAGTCCAAGAAGAGAAGAGAGAACACTTTCAGAGTGAGGCGGCTTGGATATATCGTGTAGATTCTGTTTACAGCATTAAGCTACAACAACAACAGGACAGAACAGGCCCACCACAGCACCAGCCCGTGACCCAACCTCCATTTACCTTAATTTTTGACATAGCCAGACAAAAGGCATACACAGCAACTTAGCATTTTCCTAATTAAGTGACAAAATCAATGCGCCGCTGTCAGTCATCACTACACTCGACTAGACCACTACATGGACATGTAGGTCTGCTGTGTTTACTACTTTCTTGTTGAATTGTTGTGTTTATGTTTACCTTATGCCACTTCATGAAATGCAGTTAGTCCTTGAATCATCTCCGATCCAACTGAATGACTGCGCGCGAAAAGATAGTATGGTCATCATCATGGTGTGGTACGTGTTGTCCAACTACAACTCAGTCTGTATTGACTCCGATTAAGTCCATATTCCATATTAAAAAATTGCAACAGATATTGGCCTGCACCTGCAGTAGTAGGAGTACAATTTGGTTATTAAACAACAAGAAGGGAAACATTGACTGTCACTGACTTACTTGAGTCACTTTGTAGATTAACTAGTAGAGTAGAGTTCGACTTCATGCACAACATCAACAACAAACAACAGCAATCGCTCAGAGTCTGCAAACATCCAATGCATTCCATCATTACCTGTCTTGCTCTTCTCTTTGGCTGTCAGATCATCAGATGCCTAGTTCTGACATTTTTTTTTTTTTTTGCGGGGCAGTGGCCTCATCATTACTCCAGTCCACATTCATTTTGAGTGTTAGGCGCTGTTTCGGTTTTCGTCTTATTCATCTGTGGCACTTCTTTGTCACAGTTTAAGTTGCTTCCCATGGTCAGCACTGTGATGATGGGCCGCGGCCTGTGTAGTGCTCATTGCTGGTCATTTGAGTTTGCACAAATGTCAGCAAGTTTCTTCGAAGAGTCTCTTGTCTTTCTCTGCCAAGTACCTTCTGTCCTGACAGTGAGGACCTTTGGATGCCTGCTGAGGCTGTAGCCTTCGGACACTGATGAGTTTCGGCTCGAAAACAAAACGGAGGATAGCTATAGTAGTCACGTTTCACTTCTAATGGAGGCGGGACTGGTAAAGGCAACATTTCTTGTACTAATGTCTGGCTTGATGGAAATGTACTTGTGCGAGACAGGAAGATGAAGCAGGACTCTGAAGAGTGGACAGTTAAATGCACAGACGTGCAACTCCAATAGGGAAATAAAAAGAAGACGGTGGTGATGGTTTTGTTGTGATTTGATTTGAACCAGAAAGACAGATACACAGACACATAAAGGAAGGAAGAAAGCAACAATTTGAAAGCCTAGTTGTCAGGGAAGAGGAGCTCGTCCTCAAACTCTGGTGGTTCGGACAGAAGTAGGTCCTGTAACGCACTATTTACGTCATCCAAGTCGCTCTGCTCTTCCTGCTGTGATTCACGTATTTTGTAATCCGGTGGTATAAAGTGCTGATTCATTTTGATCATGGTTAACCTCTCCACGCTTTGGGCCGAGAGACTGGTCCTTTTCGAAGTTACAATGGCACCAGCAGCACTGAAAACACGCTCAGAAGAGACACTTGCGACAGGGGAAGCGAGATACTTTATCGCCAGCCTGCTGAGCACTGTCCATTGGCTTCTTTTCCCATACCAATACACCAATGGGTTTCCATCCATGAAGACCTCTGTTGGGTCATCCAGATAGGCCTGGACCATCCGCTCAATGTTAAGGGGTGCTCGGATGTGCTCGGCCGGTTTTGCCTTTGCATCAGCACTGGACTTACCATACCCCTGCTGTAGAAACCAATCAGTTGCACATTGTGCTGTGGATGATCCTGTTCTTGATGTTATTGTTGGTGTAGGTGACTGCTGGGAGGCAAATGCACTGCCCTCAGGCTCCGAAGTATAACTTGACTCTGGATGCCCTGTAGTACTGGTTATGGCCTGGGGTGGGGGGCCTGTAATTAACAGCCGTTCGCTTCGAAAATAGTTGCTTCCTTAGCTATCAAAGTTTTGTAGTTGGCAACATCCACTTCCGAAAAAGGAATTACTGCCTTGCTGTTCAGAAATACTTTGTACCGTGGATCCAAAATTGTGGCACTAATGTAATGTGGTTGTGACAAAATTTTATTTTTAATCCTTGTATTTTCCGATAAGCGAGCGGCTAAGGTCTCCGCCAAATGATATGCGTCTTGTTTGTCATCCACACCTGCGTACGTTTCAGACACATCCTTCAGCTGTTGCTCTAGCATGTGCAACAATGGGATAGCTTGGCCCATAGTACAGTCCTCCCTGCTGACTTCACGTGTGAAGATCTCAAAAGGAAGTAGCATCTCAGTCAGGCATTTAATGAGGTCCCATTGAGCCATCTCAACGGTCATGCCTCTCACAGTAGGTTCCCCTATTCTTTGCATGACATAAGCATTGAGTGGTATGTACAGTTCAAACAGACGATCAAGCATGTAATAAGTTGAGTTCCAACGTGTTGGCACCTCCTGGATGAGCGCTTTGACTGGCAGTTTATGCTCACGTTGAATGACCCTCAGCTGCTTCCGGGCTTTAAAAGAATGGCTGAAATGTGTGCATATTCTTCTGCAGGTGACCAGTAAGTTGCTGACTTTTGATTCATTTTTCAAAAAGTCTTGAACAACAATGTTAATGCAGTGTGCCAAACACGGGACCCTGAAATAGCCACCATTGCGCATGGCCAAAACTACATTACTGCCGTTGTCCGTGGCAACAAAACCAATCGTAAGCCCTCTTGGGCGCAGCCACTCAAAGACCTTGGTGTTAAACTCTTCCAAAATGTTTGCAGCAGTATGAGATTTCTCCATGGCAAACATGGCTACAGTTGCATGTTTGCGAGTGGCATGAAAAATCTCTGCAGTATCAACACCAGCAGATAGCTGTTCTCTAACACCCACAAAACTGATCCAGTGTGCAGTGATGCACATGTAATCTGTGGCTTGGCAACTGGTCCACATGTCTGTAGTCAGGTGGATACTGTGAACAGCACTCTGCTTCAAGGCTTTTCCTAGCAATTCCAGCACGTCGTGATGTAGTGCTGGAACTGCAACTCTGGCAAAATAGTAGCGGCTGGGAACATGCCATTTTGGGCAGATGGTTGACACAAATTCCACAAAACCCAACCCTTCAACAAAAGAAAAAGGGAGAAGGTCCAGTGCTAACATTTTAGCCAGCTTCGCATTGTACAAACGTGCTATTGGGTGGTTGCGTTCGTACTGCCCCTCACCCCCAAACATGCTGATAATGGTAGGCTGCATGGTTTTCCTTTCTCTTAGGCTCAACGCACTTTTTGGTAGTGCGGACCTGGTACTTCTTGGTGTCTCCGGCTGACTCTTACTCTTGTGCCACTGAGATGTTGCTGAAGATGTGTGCAACGTTAAGACTGCACTGCTGGGGTCAGGGACACCTTGTGTACCACTACCAGAGAGAATGTCTCCCTGTCCTTCCTCTTCCACCGTGATCGGATCTTCTTCTTCTACTCCTTTATCCCCACCAACACCAATGGTTGCAGTTTTTTTTCTGTCGCGAAGGTGGTCCTCCCAGCTGATCAAGTGGTGTTTTTTCAGATGGGTCATTTGGCCTCCGGTACCATAGTTTGTACCAAGCTTACCACGACTAACAGAGGTATTACAAATGGAGCATATAGCAATGTTCTCCTCCTTTTCGCTAACCGTAAAGAAGTCCCAAACTGGGGAGCTTAACTTTGGCCTCCTGCTGGAGGTGCCACTTCCAATGCCGGATGATCTGTAGGGTGTGTGTTGAATTTGACTCTGTGCTGCTGTACCACTACCTACTCCTACAGAGGTGGTGGTTGTGCTGGATGTAGGTCGCTGCCGGGCCTTTGCTAATGCAAATATGGAAGCTGTAGGTCGTGTTGGTGTTACCTGTGGAGGTATGCGTGCTACATCCCTCGCAGCGATTTTGGATAGAGTAAGAATGTTGGTCTCCATCTCCTCGGGGCCGGGAGTGATGTTCGTGATGACTGGCTCGTCGTCATCATCATCATCATCTTGCTGTTCTACATCGACCTCCATAAGTGTAAGGCTTTCTGGAACCTTCCTTTTCCCTAGCTTGGTCTTGGAACGTGGCTCCCTCTCAGACTCAGTTTGTGGCTTCCAAGTGGCATCTAGATCATCAGAAGGGGGCTTGGCGAAGAACTCGATGGACTACCCCTCCTTTTCCTTGCTGGGGATTTGGAAGACAATGGATCTTCTGAATGAGTGGCTTCTTCTTCTACCTCTGCATGAGGCTCAATTTCCTGAACTGCCCCTACTTCAGGAGGAACAACAACTACTATTGCGGGCGGTGGTTGCGGCTGTTGTTGTTGACCACTTATCTGCTGTGTTTCCTCCTGCGTTGATTGGGTACTACTTTGAGATAGCGATAAGTTTATCTCCGGCTCAGCATCACTGCTTTCCACCATTAGGCTGGCTACCTCTTCCCCACTCATGTGCTTGGGCCTGGGTTGGTGGGTTGGGTCCACTGATGCGGAGGTGCTGCCCCCAGCTTGCCCCCGGACACCGCTGCTGCAGGCGCAATTTTTTTTTCCCAAAAAGGTATTGGCCGGCACACCAGACTTCAGTGTCACTTGCTTCTTCTGTTCCTTCTTCTTCTCAATAGCAACTTTCTTGGTACTGGAGGACCTGGTACCTGCTTTCTTTGGGCCCATCTTCTTCAGATGTCAGCAGCACTCAGTTGCAGAGATGTCTGGTCAGGTCACACGTCACGTTGTGTGTCCAGCAGCAGGATGTCTGTCTGGAAGTGCAACAGGCAATGATGAGAGACACACCTCCTCCTCAGTCTTTGTGCACCTAAAAGCAAAAAAGCCAGAACATCAGTCAAACATAGCACAAATCAAACAAATAGAATATAGAACTTAGTGTGTGGTGGCCTCAATTATTAAATTTCAGAAACTCTGCCAACAACAACACACAGTGTAGCCATTTATGAGACGTTGACAACAAGGCCAGGGCTTTCCTGGCTACTGTACACTCTGGAAGAATAAGAATATTAAAGAACAAAAACTAAAATGTACTGGAGCATGTTTGGCCTAAATTTGTGCATCACGTGGGATGTATTATATAGCAGCATCAGGGAGCTGCAGCTGGCAATGGGGATGGATTTGGAAGCAGTAAAACAAGAGGAAAAATGGAAAGACACGCAGGCCTATGTGGCAAAAACAGCACACTAATAACTACCACAACAAAATGGCCCCCAGAAACATGGTGACTCACAGGCACAAGGCACGGCAAACAATGAACTCAAGCAGGCCTATATATGGGCAGACAAAGGATGCCTTATAAAACACACACAGCTTTAATGCAAAAACTAAAATCCACATGGCTAAAAACACTTTGGAAAGTTAGACAACCACTACAACAACACAATTATAATTACACAGTACACACGCAAAAAAGGCATTTATTTACCACACCAAATAAGTGAAATAGTCAGACCCTCCAAAAAAACCCACATTTCGCAATTCAATTGAATCTATTCAATGCCATCCATGGCCTAAATGATGCCAAAATTCCACAGACTACACAGAAACAGTTTTATGCACCCATGGTGACTACCTCTGGGCCTACTGGCATACTGGGCCGCAAGCTTGGAGGCCTATGGCAAAAGCACAGTGGCTGGTTTAACAAAATGGCCGCCGCCCACATGGCCAGGCCACCAAAAATAACAAAAAAGTGAAGACAAAGGACAGGACCAGGCAGTTGGAGACTCTGGGCAACTTGCTACCTCTTGGAAAAAATTGTAAAACAAAAAAAAAATGACTCCTTGCTCACCAAACTACATCTAAATGACAACCTGAGGAGTTTTTTGTGCAAAATGAACTAAATCAACATTTTCGAGAAGGTTTAATGATGCTCGAGAGATATTGTTCGCCAGATTGTAAATTCTGCGTGTTCGGCATCGCGATCGTCACAAAATGTCGTTATCGCGCGCGCGAAAACGTACATTGAGCGCGCGAAGAAGATAAAAAGTGTAAGTCCGCGTTGTCGCGCAGTGCGGACTTGCCCAAAGTCCGCGAGCTGAACGCCCAGGGTTACTTACTGGCTGAAAAGGCCTATTTATTTAACAAACACCCAAAAAAATAAAATACGCCCCAAAAGCCACATTTTGAAAATCAATCCAATGCCATCCATGGCCTAAATTATGTTACAATTCAACAGACAACACAGAAACAGTTTTTATGCACCCATGAGGATGACTACCTCCGGGCCTACTGGCACACTAGGCCGCAAGCTTGGAGGCCTATGGCAAAAGCACAGTGGCTGTTCACACAAAATGGCCGCCAACACATGGCCAGGCCACCCAGAACAACAAGAAAAGGAACACAAGACAGACAATGCAGGCCTATGGCAAAAGCACAATGCCTGGCTTTACAAAATGGCCGCCACCCACATGGCCAGGCCACCCAAAATAACAAAAAAGTGAAGACAAAGGACAGGACCAGGCAGTTGGAGACTCTGAGAAACTTGCTACCTCTTGGAAAAAATTGTAAAACAAAAAAAAAATGACTCCTTGATCACCAAACTACATCTAAATGACAACCTGAGGAGTTTTTTGTGCAAAATGAACTAAATCAACATTTTCGAGAAGGTTTAATGATGCTCGAGAGATATTGTTCGCCAGATTGTAAATTCTGCGTGTTCGGCATCGCGATCGTCACAAATTGTCGTTATCGCGCGCGCGAAAACGTACATTGAGCGCGCGAAGAAGATAAAAAGTGTAAGTCCGCGTTGTCGCGCAGTGCGGACTTGCCCAAAGTCCGCGAGCTGAACGCCCAGGGTTACCTACTGGCTGAAAAGGCCTATTTATTTAACAAACACCCAAAAAAATAAAATACGCCCCAAAAGCCACATTTTGCAAATCAATCAAATGCCATCCATGGCCTAAATTATGTTACAATTCAACAGACAACACAGAAACAGTTTTTATGCACCCATGAGGATGACTACCGCCGGGCCTACTGGCACACTAGGCCGCAAGCTTTGAGGCCTATGGCAAAAGCACAGTGGCTGTTCACACAAAATGGCCGCCAACACATGGACAGGCCACCCAGAACAACAAGAAAAGGAACACAAGACAGACAATGCAGGCCTATGGCAAAAGCACAATGCCTGGCTTTACAAAATGGCCGCCACCCACATGGCCAGGCCACCCAAAATAACAAAAAGTGAAGACAAAGGACAGGACCAGGCAGTTGGAGACTCTGGGAAACTTGCTACCTCTTGGAAAAAATTGTAAAACAAAAAAAAATGACTCCTTGATCACCAAACTACATCTAAATGACAACCTGAGGAGTTTTTTGTGCAAAATGAACTAAATCAACATTTTCGAGAAGGTTTAATGATGCTCGAGAGATATTGTTCGCCAGATTGTAAATTCTGCGTGTTCGGCATCGCGATCGTCACAAATTGTCGTTATCGCGCGCGCGAAAACGTACATTGAGCGCGCGAAGAAGATAAAAGTGTAAGTCCGCGTTGTCGCGCAGTGCGGACTTGCCCAAAGTCCGCGAGCTGAACGCCCAGGGTTACCTACTGGCTGAAAAGGCCTATTTATTTAACAAACACCCAAAAAAATAAAATACGCCCCAAAAACCACTTTTACCAATTCAAAACAATGCCATCCATGGATGCCCGGCCTACATGATGTTTAAACTTTAAATTCAACAGACACCACAGAAACATGCACCCATGGGTACCTCTGGCTCTAGTCTGGGCCTACTGGCTGAAATTCCAATCAAAGAAAAACAACTAGGCCCCTGCCGAAACTACAGGCCACAACAATACATTTTAAAAAATATGGAAATCCCCCCAAAAAATGTAGGTACAAACAAGCCCCAATCAAACAAACAAGTACACCAATTCTCCAACTTACTTGTAAAATCTCAAATCCAAGAGTCCTCAAATCCAATCCAATGATATGATGCAGCAGACAGACACAAAAAGTGATCCTTCCAGCTCCAAATCCAAATGAAAGTGAACAGCACATGGACAAAACACTGGGAGGAGCCTGCTGGACAGGAACAGGAAGTTTGAGAATCAGGGGCACTTCCTTCCTCTTGGAAAAAAAGAAAAAGGACTCCTTGCTCACCAAACTACATCTCTAAATGACAACCTGAGGAGTTTTTTGTGCAAAATGAACTAATTCATCATTTTCGAGAAGGTTTTATGATGCTCGAGATATATTCTTCGCCAGATTGTAGTTTCTTCGTGTTCGGGATCGCGATCTTACCAACACTGCCGCCGGAAGTCAGATCGCGCGTCCGAATGACGTGTTCGCGTTCGCACACTCTCGCGGGATCGTGCGGCCGGATTCCAAATCTCGTGGCGCCCGCGAACGGATAGGAAGTCGCGTCGGCGAACGCAGAATCACGGTAGGTCGTTACCGCGCGCGCAAGAACGTATATTGAGCGCGCGAAGAAAAACAGCTACGCTACGCCGCAAATTGCGTAGTGCACGGTAACTTCGCGTTCTACGCGAATCGCGAAGTTACCGCAACTTCGCAAGCTCCGCGAGCGTAGCGTAGTTCACCGCCCAGGCTTAGATAGTATACAGATAGTACCTGGGTGATTTGAAAAGTACATAGGTAGTGTCTGGGTGATCTTATAACTGTATGAATACAGGCTAGGTGATTGGAGAAATATATGGATAGTGCATGGGTGATGGCAGGAGTGTGGGAATAGTGCCTAATGGTATAGATCAGTGCATGGGTAGTGTTTGAAAAAATGGATGACTGCAATAAAAGTGACTGTAAACATTACTTCATATTATTCTGCTTATTACATTATTTCATCTTACCTTCTTTATTAAAGTAGATACCAAACTCATTCAAACTATTTTACAGTAGTTTTATTGTAAACTGAATTTAAAATCTTTTCTAGCTTTAGTATTACTTTCTGTAAAAAAGAAGAAAAACTGTTATTGCTTATAATATTATAGTTTTAAGAACACAACATAATTTTAGAATTACATAACATATTCAGTTTCCATTTTTTGCTGTTCTCAGATTCTATTGAATTTCACAATTCACGGTGATTTCAATGTAGATCATCATATAACAGCGGGGAAAAAATACAATCAATGAGATTGTAAAAAAACAAAATCTGCATTGAAAATATTTACAAGTTCAGCTATCTGTTCACCTATCTACAGTTTCTTAATTATATTTTTCCACTACAATACATTTCTCTGAAGTACATTTCTGAAATATACATTTTCATTTACATCACATATAATATAAAGATCAAATATATAAACTATTTCTTTCAAACACAATTTTGCAAATGCAATAACAATTAGCAAAAAACAATAATCCAAACAGTAATTTGGCACATCTTCCCAATAGGCCGAATAATGTTTCCAAATCAATTTCCATTGAAAATATCCAAAATAAACTCATTTATTTGTGTTTACATCTTCCCAATAGGCCGAATGATGTTTTCAAAACTTTGGCATCAAAAATATCAGATATGAATCTGGCAATTCGAAAGGCAACCTACATTTAAATTGCAAATGGGCATCATTGCAATGTGTCCATCCTTTATTGCACTTTAAATACACAGTATAGTGTCCAGATGTTGTAGTAGGTCCATCATGGAATATAATAGCCACTGCTTTAGAAGTTCTTCCTGAAATTGACACTTGACTTGCCACAAAATTTAACATTTTTGTTTCCAATTTTCTTCCATTTGCTCTACAACGTTGAAGCATTAAGATGACATATTTTCCAAATCTTTCTATATATAACGTTGACAACATTTCTTATTTACAATGAGAGCATTTCATATTTTTATTAGCTGTTTTTACTAATTTGTTAAAAGATACTGATTTGCAATCTGGTATCGTCAAGTATATGAATCGTTCAGTGTCTATTCCAGTGGTGGAAGAAAATGAACACTCTTCACATTTATGATCCCATCTGTAACTTAGTCCAAATAAATTTTAAATTTCTATTCCTTCATCTTCCAATACACCAAGCATAAACATAAGGAATTCTTGTGCATCTTGTTGTATATTGAGTGTAAATTGTGAAGAACCAGTACATATATCCAAAAGATGCCGAATGCCAGAAGCAGTATGGATTTTACTTCTATACAGTTACCAACTTTTGAAAAACATTATGTAGTAAAGAACAGAATATTTTTTCTCGATTTTCCAAAATTTGAAGATGAAGATCTTCCAGATAAAACACAACATTCACAATTACATTAGCATAGCAGTTGATACCTGAACTATTTTCTAACTGGTATCCTACAATATCATCAACAGTGTCCATTTTCATTTTCTTTGTAGCTTCATCATTCTCTTCAATTGTTTTCTTTTTTTCAACCTCACTACAATGTTTGTCATGTTTTCGTTTTGCACACACTACACGCTTTTCATATACGGGATATTCACGTAAGTTAGGAGCATACAGTCTTCTTAACCGATTATACTCTCTTACACAATTTGCATCAGCACTAACCTTTTTCTCATCAAAATCAATTTAATACAAACCAGATAATGTTCTTACTCAAGACAATGCAACGTATGCCATGCCTTCTTTAAACACTGTACTTCCAATATTTAGCAAAGCACTGTCTACACTTAAACCTTGAGATGTATGAATGGTTACTGCATATGCTAAAGAAAGAGAAAACTGTTTTCTACGAATATACAAGTCTTTTACAAGCAAAAAACGAACAGCACAACGTCCAATCTGTTTTACCTCTTCAATCTGATCAAATTTAATCTTCAAAAATTCAATTCCATCTCTGTTCTGATAATTAACAAAATCAATAACTTTTCCCATTGCTCCATTTACTAAACCTTTTTCTACATCCAAATTACGTCGTAAAATTACCCGACAGTTTTTACATACATATAAAGACTTTTCTAAACCAGCAGTCTTAGACACTGACTTTTCCAAAGAATCTAATTTTGTCGGTAATTTCTCTGAGAGAAGAATAGTAACTGCTTCGTGTTCCATTTTATCAATGGCTTCCATTTTCACTATTGGTTGTTTTTCCAGTTTCAAAAGTTCATGATTGAATATAGAACACTCTTGCAGTGTTGGCATTAGACAAACTATAGACTTTTTTCTCCAATTTATTTGTACATTATTTCAGGTGCAATGTTTTCATTTGGAAACAAATTCGTTAGTAGCCGACTTTGTAAAACTTCTTTTCCATGTTGTGTCAAAACTCCAATTCTTATATCTTGAAGAATGTTTCCATAGTGTTCATCACTTGCTTGTCGCATATTCTTAATAAGTTCTTTATATTCAAAATGAGACCAAATGTTTACATTTCCAATACTTCCCAAAGATTTCCTAGTATCTTCATGGACAAGAGTTTTAAAAACTGGTTGTCCTTTCACAGGAGTCAGTTGTAGTAGATCGCCAAATACAATTTACATGTTTTCCTCCAAATAAAACATCATAATCTGTTTTTAAAATCTGTTACATTCTTAAATGTACAAAGGCAAGCATTAAGTTTGAGACCATGCTCACCTCATCAATGATTAGAAGTTTCATTTTCTTTAGTACTCTTGAGACTTCATAACAAGCTTCTCCAGATAGTTTATGATATTCCAACTTATTTTCATGTTCTACTGGTAGCATGAGTAAACGATGTAATGTAATCCCTTTAATGTTGTGTGCTGCTAACCCAGTTGCAGCTGTTACAACACAAGATAAATGTGATTCAGAGGTTTTCTGTAGATAACTGGTCAAAACTTTAATTAAGAAACGTTTCCCTGTTCCAGCTTGACCACTGATATACATTTGAATAGGTTTAAATGATGTGCAGTTGCACTCTTTTTTCATGAAGTAAACCATGCTGTATCTGTTGTGTCACTTGCTGATACATTTCTTTTTCTTCAAAATTTAGTTGGTCTTCCAAGTTTCCCAACTCAAATATAGCCTGTTGTGCTTGTTGCATTGCCGTTTCTACTTCATGCATGGCTATTGCTGCTTTATTTTCAAGAATTGGTTGTCCTGATGGATCTTGACTTAGTGGAGCAGAACTTTGACTACCTTGAGAACTGTCTCTAGCTATTTCAGCTGCAATAGTAGTTTCTTGTTCAATCTCTTCATTTAACATTTGTAGATAATTTGGAAAAATTGTGCGTTGAATACTATCTTTACATGCATTAAAAGAATCTTCATAGCAGTCAAAGTACGCCAAGGCTTGAAGAGTTGCAGAAGTGCTAAATAGAAAAATTCCATTTTATCTGGAGTTTCGCAACTGAGTTTTCTGTGATTATTAAGATTTCCTTTGGCATGTTTTACCAAACATCCATCACATCCAATTACTGCATATTTTTCTTCATTTATATTTTCTGTAACATTTCTCTTAAAACTATAAGGTTGTAGTACTTCATAGAGACATATGTTTTCCAGATGTGCACTTCTTTTGGGATAGTACGTATCTAACTTATTTGTTTTAACAATATCTGTACTCTCTGGTTCATTCAATGCTAAGTATTCACTTTCTTGTACAGATTTCAAAACTCGATTTTGTGTTGCAGCAAGACCTAGACTTACCCAAATAATTCCTCTTGACTTTGAATATAAACTTGCAGAGGTCAACCGATCCGAACATTCGTAGGATCCAATCTCTCGATGGGAAAGCATCTTCAAACTAAAGCTGTACAATTTGTTACTAAGAGTCTTCTCTTGTGAAATTTCTTCCCACATTTCTTTCAACTCCGTCTTTTCAGATTTGGTTATATATGATGTAACATAACGAGCAACAGCAATCGAATTATCTGCAACATATTGGATATCCATGTTTGCATTCCACATTGACAAAATCACTGGATTGTAGTCATTAATATACTTTGAATCTTCACTTCTTTTTATGTTGTAAGTATTCTTTGGAGATTTTCGCGTTATAGCATGTCTTACTGCTGACATGAAACTGTTGACTCTTCCTTTTGAAATTACTGGACGTGGGAATCCAAAACGACATTTTGTATAAAATTTTCCCTTTGACGTGTATTTTCGTCGACAATATTTTCCACATCAATGACTTTGAAACCGTAAAACTTGTTGTCTTAAGCTGTTTTCTCCTCCTGTTTTTGGAATGGCACAGGTAACATAGTCTTCAATGAAAGACAAAACAGTTTCATCAGAATCGGTTCCAAATTTAGGTGCATTCTTGATCCATAATGGCATGTGTATATGAGGAGCACCTCTGGCTTGGAACTCCTTTCTCCAAAAGAAATCAATAACTTCTCCAAGAGGTGAATTATTTATATTGCAGATAAAAGACATCATAGCTTGAAACCTATGATTAAAATATCTGCACACATTTGCAGGATCCAAAGAACAGAGTTCTCCAGCTGTCTGCAATTCTATGTTTTTTACATTTGAATTTGCTTCTCGTAGAAATTCAAGTAAATCGTCCCATGCGTATTCAGCACAGCTAAGCGTAACAAACCACATTGGGGTTCCTAAGTTCCTTAACATACATTTAAGTTCTCAGTGACGACGATACCAATACTCATTAGTACCACGTTGACACACCATCAAATTAATTAACTGAGATTCTAAATGATCGTCTCTTTGTTGAACTTTGTCCAAAAATTCCTTTGCAGAAAGATATGTAAGATGAACTCCTGTTTATAATATGTGGTTCACTGCATAAGAAAGTCCAGACAAGTCACTTTCAAACAGAAGATGAAATAAATATGGAATACACTGTCGAAATCTTGGATCTTCTGAGTATAATCTTGTTGTACGATATTCTGAAGCTGTAATCTGTACTGGTCGTTCATCATATCGCCCACCTTTTCCAGTGGGGAAGAGCTGTGGAAAACAACGAGCTTCTAAACTTTTTTCCCATACACTCATGGGAGTTCCCTTTGCTTTCTTCATTTGGAATAATTCAATAGTGTTTCCTATCACTTCTTTTGAATGTAGAGGATGTATACTATAATGTTCATAAATTTCTTCTCTCCTCAAGTTGTCCACTTTTTCTATTTGGCCAGTAGAAATTTTTCTTTCATCTTCTATAAATAATTCTTCTTCTTCCACATATACATTTTTATAATAAATATTATTTTGTACAAGATATAAAGTAGCCTTTTGAAGTTTGGTGACATCTACTAACTCTTGCCATATTTTCCGACTCTTTGTTGGTACACCATTAACTAGAATAACTACGGGTTCAGTTTCCTCTCTCTCTATACCAACAGTTTCAATATTTTTCTTAAAATCTAAAGGTAAATACACAACTCTCCCTTTTAAACCTCTTTGTAAATCTGTTGGAGGCAGCTTACCTGTTTTAGGCTCCATACGAACTATAGCCTGAAACGGATGCACAGATTGAACAAGAATGGACTCATAAGTATTTCAATTTACCAGTTCCGGAGGAATAGCTACCAACTCTAGGTTGTTATGTACAGCTCTAGCTGGCATTTTATTCTCTTCTAATTTGTTGTAACAATATTTACAAATACGTTGATCACTACCCAACTCAAAACGACCTTCCACCAACAAATAAGCACCAAATTGCTCCCACTTATCATTGGTTTCCTTTTCACTTTTAAAATACACATCAACATTCCTAGTTTGATTTCTATAGTGAGTACGTCAACAACAAATACAAACATAGTTTGGTTTCTCACAAGAAACTACCTTAAACTTTGTAATTTCTTCTGCAAACTTCTCAGTAGTACTATCTTCCACCTCTTCTTCAACACCTACACTTATCAAACTCTCACTTTCTCTACACTCCTCTTGAGGACCAAAGAAACGAAACTCTATATCATCTGAAACTTTTTTTACATCCAATACTGAACCATGCAAAAGAGCAGTGTTTATTTCACTTAAAGATAATGCAGGACTTTTTACATAGTACAATCTTCTCACTAACTTCCGCATTTCTGAGTGATGTACTGCTAACATTCTTAAATGATGAAAAGTACTTCTACACACTTTTCTAGAAAGACAAGCCAGAGAATGACCCTGCAAGTTACTATATTTTCTCACTTTACAAGGATCTAGTCCTTGCAACATCTTAATCTTTTGTTTAACACTTTTGTTACCATAATCTCGTAAGAAATTTCGTAATATATCAATAGATTCCTGTCGTATACTATAAATACTACTACAATCCCACATATACACTGGAGCTTATGCACGTCTCCCTTGAACTTCTTCAGCTATTACTTGTTCCACATTTCTAGGAACCATCTTTTCTTTTTCAATTGGACAACCGTTTTTAACCTCATAACAACGACCCCTGGTATCAACTGCATGAACTAATGTAATTTGTTGAAAATAGCTTTCTTCATTAAAAAAAGGTTCAGTACTAGAAGTGTGCTTCCATTCACCCGAAATTGTTTTGCAGAAGTTAGTTTTATTAACCAGTTTTTTTCTTTTACTTTTCTCCTTCATAAACTGCATTGTTTTATTCAATGTCTTCATTCTCTTCAATACTAATATAAACAATCTTCTTTTCAATTCAAAAGCCTTTTCGACTACACTTTCAATCTGTTTTTTTTCTTGTAAAATGCTGATCTTCTTTATATTTTTTGCAATCTTTCAATAAATTTTGTAGTACTCTGCTTTTCTACATTCTCTTCCTAATGTCTTTATATTCTTTCATCCTTCTTTCAATATAGATTGTTTTCCCATAACCTGATATTCCATTAATTTGTCCTTTTTTCGTTTCCTTCTGGTTGGTTGTACAACTTTTCTTTCTCATTTCCCCATATTGAAAATGTATTACATTCTTAAAAACTCTTTTAACAAATTCTTTAGTTCTCTTACCAGACGTTTTTTTCTTCAATGTCACATGTTGTACTTCATCTAATTTCTGCTTTTCTCTCTCCTTTAAATAGTACTGTTTTTTTGTTGTCTTTTCTTTGCACTTTTCTTGTCATACTGAATTTTTCTTAATAATTATGGAGAATATCTAAAAAAAGAAAAGTTTAAATAGTTTTGTTAAATAATTTACTATTATTAAGAATAATTATATACAAATATTCTTATGTATAAATAAAGAAATATTTTTAATTGCACTCCAAACCTATATCAGGCACTGCATAATTCCTACAATTAGAACAAATCACAAGCTATACAACAAAATCACAGAGCACAACTAAAGGATTTCTCTACTGCTACCCAAATCAAATCTAAAGTGCAGTCTGTCAACTTTTAAGGCCTGCATAATGTTGTGATTGGGGTATGTCTCTACTTGCACATGTATTCTCATATGTGTTATACATTTGAAGATGCTTTACATATTAAACAGAAGTATACATATATTTGTATGCTTTTTTATATATAGTACACTAGCAAAAAGCACAGACTCATACATGCATGGTTTCAAAAAGATAATAAAATTTACAGCACAAACATGTAAAGGGTTATTGCTTTGTTTTTACCTATATTCAATACCTAACTATTACTCCTTTCTATATCCTTCTTCTTTCTTTCTACACCTCTCTTCTCTCTTTCTTCACCCCTGTTCTCTCTTTCTGCACTTTTCTTCACTGTTTCTACACCCCTCTTGAATGTTTCTGCACTACTTAAATCTGTTTCTACAACTCTCTTCCTCTTTGTGCACCCCTTGTGCCTCTTTGTGCACCTCTATTGCTTCTTTGTGCACCTCTCTTGCTTCTTTCTGCATCCCTGTTGCCTCTTTCTGTACTCCTGTTACCTCTTTCTGCACCCTTCTTCCATCTTTCTGCATCTCTGTTGCCTCTTTCTGCACCAGTGTTTCCTCTTTGTGTATCTCTGTTGCTTCCTTCTCAACTTTTCTTGCTTCTTTCTGCAACTCTATTGCTTTTTTCTGTACCCTTGTTACCTCTTTCTGAATCTTTCTTCCCTCTTTGTGCACCTCTGTTGCCTCTTTGTGCACCCCTCTCCCCTCTTTCTGTACCTCTCATCTCTTTCTACACCTCTCTTGCTTCTTTCTGCACTTCTCTTGCTCTTTCTCTATCCCACTTCCCTTTTTCTACATCTCTCTTAGTTTTTTCTCCACTACTCTTGCTTCTTTCTGTACTTCTATTATCCTTCCTGCACCCCTCTTACCTCTTCCTACATCCTTCTTTCCTTTTTCTGCACTTATCTTGCCTTTTTCTGCACCCCGTTCCCTTTTTCTGCACCTCTCTTGCCTATTTCTGCAACTGTCTTGTCTCTTTCTGCAGTTGTCTTGTCTTCTTCTGTACCTCTGTAGCCTCTTTCTACACCTCTCTTGCAAATTTGTACACCTCTCTTGGTTCCTTCTGCACCCCTCTTGCCTCCTTCTACACCTCTGTTGGTTCCTTCTGCACTGCTCTTCGATATTTCTCCATTTCTTTTGCCTGTTTGTGCACTTCTCTTGCCTCCTTCTGCACCTCTGTTGCTTCTGTCGGCACCTCTCATGCTTCTTACTTATTTATTTTGACTATGTTCAATACTTAACTACTAGTAAAATGGTAAAGCAGCAGCAGCAGAAAAGTAATGTTTAACATATGTTACGTGACAAATTAGTGATTATAATACTTTGTAAGACTCTCTGGAAAACTTCACTTGAAGTGCACTAAATAAATCTAAGTGTCTCTTTGAAATATGAAGTGCACTCTCTCAACTTTTAACGTCTTCATCGTCTTCTGTTTAAGATATGTCTGATCTTGTACATATATTGTGATATGTCTTATACATCTGAACATAGTACACATATAAACACAACTAAACATCTATTTGTATGTTTCTTTGATATATGATACTACTAACAGACAGTACAGACACATGCATGCATGTTTTTAAGAACATTGTGGCACTTACACCAGAGACACATGAAAGGTTGCTGCTATATCTTTTACTAGGCCCAACACCCTATGTAGTCATAGTGCCTGAGTGATTACATGAGTGTAGGTGTAGTGTCTATGAAATTAGAGGACTGCATGAGTACTACCTGAGTGATTAAAGAATTGCATAGGTAATGCTTACGTGATTCAGTAACTGCATGGGTAGTGCCTGGGTGATTGGAGGAGTGCATAGGTACTGTCTGAGTGATTGAAGAACTGCATAGGTAATACCTGGGTGATTATATGAGTGCAAAGACAATGCCAGCATGATTAGACTAATACACAGATGCTGCCTTGGTACATCGAAGAATACATGGATAGTGCCTGACTGATTGGAACAAGGCATAGATAGTACTTCAGTCATTGCATAGTGCAAGAGTTCTGCCTGGGTCATTACATAAGTGCATGTGAAGTGGCTGGATGATTGAAGCACTGCTTACGTAATGCCTGTCTGATTGCATGAGTGCAGGGATAATGCCTAGGTGATTGCATGAGTGTAGGGATAATACCTGGGAAATTACATGTGTGTAGAGGTAGTATCTAAGTGAATGCATGACTGCAGAGATAGTGCCTGTGTGATTCTATCAGAATGAGAGGAGTGCCTTGGTGAATACAGGTGTAGTAAGGTAGTGCCTGGGTGATTGCATAAGTGCATAGGTGGTGCTTAATTAATTTTATAAGTATATAGGTACTGGCTGAGTGATTGAAGGTGTGCATACATACTGACAGGGTGATTGGAGGAGTGCAAGGGTAGGTCCTGAGTGATAGAATCAGTATATAGCTAATACATTGGTGATTACATGAGTTCAGGGGTAACATCTGATGGACTACATGAGTACATAGAAAGTGCATAGGTGATTTCATAAGTTCATCGATACTATTTAGGTGATTAGAGTACTATTGTGGTACTACCTCAGTGATTGGAGGACTGTAAAGGTACTGCCTGGGTGATTTTATAAATGCATGAGCACTAGTTAAATGTTTGGACGAGTGCATAGATACTGAGAGGCTGATTGGAGGAGTGTAAGAATAATGCCTGGGTGATTGAACCACTGTATAGCTAATGCACTGGTGATTCCATGAGTGCAGAGGTAATGTCTAAGGGATTGCAGGAGTACATAGGTAATCTCTGGGTGATTCATCAGTTAAGGGATAATATCTGAGACATTATAAGAGTGCATAGGAAGTACCTGGGTGATTTTATCAGTCCATCGATACTGCCTAGGTGATTAGAGTACTATTGTGGTAGTGCCTCAGTGATTGGAGGACTGTATAAGTAGTGCCTGGGTCATTTTATAAGTGCATGGGCACTGCCTAAGTGATAGGCCGAGTGCATAGATTGTGAAAAGGTAATTGGAGGAGTGCAAGGGTATTGCCTGGGTGATTGACCAATATGTAGCTAATGCCTTGGTGATTGCTTGAGTTCAGAGGTAATATCTGGGGACAACAGGAGTACATAGAAAGTGCCTGGGTGATTTTATAAGTGCATTGGTACTGCCTGGGTGATAGGAGTAATACTGTGGTAGTGCCTCAATGATTGTAAGAGTGTAGAGGTACAGCCTGCACATTGGCACTGGTTAAGTGATTGGAGGAGTGCATAGATCATGAAAAGGTAATTGCAGGAGTGCAAGGGTATTGCCTGGGTGATTGAACCAGTGTATAGCTAATACATTGGTGATTGCATCATTGCAGGAGTTAGAGGAGTACATAGGTAATACCTGGTGATTCTATAATTGCAAGGGTAATCTCTGAGAGATTACAGGAGTACATAGGAAGTGTCTAGATAATTTTATAAGTGTATGTGTAGTGCCTGGGTGAATGAAGTAGTACTGCAGTAGTGCCTGAGTGATTGGAAGAGTGAAAGAGTAGTGCATGGGTGATTGAATCATTGTATAGCTAATGCATTGGTGATTACATGAGTGCAAAGATAATGTCTCAGGAATTAAGCAGTACATACATAATGCCTGGGTGTTTGCATACATTGAGGAATAATATCTGGGGGATTACAAGAGTACACAGAAACTGCCTGGGTGATTTTATAAGTGCATGGGTACTGCCTGAGACATTGAAGTGGTACTGTGATAGGGCCTGAATGAGTGAAAAAAGTGCAACATCCTGAAAGCATGCATGCATATGTCTCTACCACAACACTATGCACACCTCAAAAATTCACAGAACAAACTTCAAATTTAAAGCAAACACCAAAAATTATGTGGCATATTTCAACTGTACCTCTCTAGAGACTTATAAAAAGTAGCGTAGTCACTAATACCTGATCTCAACATCTTTTAAACCACACTATTATACTGCATCTTCACCATTCTACTACTACTCACAGTGTTCAGCCTACCACATAAAAAGCAACAACACCTCTTTGTTATACATCATGCACCTTAAAATGTATAAGACATATGAAAATACATATACAAGTAGAAACATACTTGTGGCAGAAGTCCATGTACACCTTTAAACTTAACAGACTCCACTTCAAATTTCAAACAAACACCTAAAATGATGCGGTATACTACAAATGTACATATCCACACACTAAAACAAACTACCATAAACACTAATCCATCTTCCAATATACACTTATTACTATACAAAATCTATTTCTTACAACATTTAACTACAATATAAAAAACTACAATACACATCTCTACATTTAATAATATATTTCAAACATCACAGTTCTTGAATAATTTTTAAAGTTTAAAAATAAAGCTAATACATAATACACCTCAGAAATATATAACTCACCTTCCAAATTGATTTGTAGAATATGAAATATCAGAAAGTCATAAAAGATTTTCTTATGCACACAATCAATGTAATGCACTTCTCTCAATAAGGTAAAACCAGTAATGGCAAACTTTCCCTCTCTTTCTCCACACAACTAAATGTAAGTAGCAAATCACATTGCTTCCTACATAATTTCAAATTGTAAAACACATTTCTATTGGTTAGACATATTAACCCTTACCAACTGACTTCTAAAAGTGCCCAAACTGATTCTGGAATTTTTTTGGAGTCGCCATTCCACCGTGCACCAACGCGGTGGAACCGCAAATCCATACGGGAGTTCAAAAATATATTACAAATAAAAATACCACTATTTTTTAATAACACACCACTTCTAAAGATAGTACTGACTTGGGAAATCTTACTTTAATAACATTAAACTTATATATAAATTACAATTCAACATTTTAAAACCTCAGATAACATTCAATCCTTCCCCTCTTCTGCCTAATGCCTGTTTCCATAGCAACAGTTCATGGAACATTGAAGTGAACTGTCAGGTCACAAGTTCACCATATCTTCAAGTTCAGCACACAAGCTTACAAATGCAAACAGCAGGTGTGGTTGACACTTGCAAAATATGACCTTATCCTATCTACTGTACCTTTCAGATATTTTTTACTAGCCAATAAGAAACATGCTTTTTAAAGAAAGTAACATGCACCCTATTTTTCAGTGTACAATCTTCTTAAATAGCCAATCAATTCTCTACTTTAAAAAAAGCATGTTCTCCACCATTTTAGATACCTCTCATTCCACCAACTAACTACCTCAGCTACAGATAGCTTTTCATTCCTTTCAGACATTCCTTCAAGATGCTTACAGTGTGGATTGTTGAACACAGCTATGTTTTCTGGTGCAAAAGATATGCTGAACGCAGAGGTATTGACAAAGACGTAGCTTTGCAAAATGTGGATATTAAATGGATTGCACAGAGAGGATTAAAGTGGCACCAATTGATGCCTTTGGTTAAAACCTTTTTGCATGTCCAACCCCTTGACCTCATGATTGTGCACTGTGGTGGCAATCACCTAGGCACATTGACTGGTGTAGGTCTGGAAATGCTCATGAAGGACACCTTTGCACAATTGATGTTGCTTTTACCTCAAACTGTCTTTGTTTACTCTAATATATGCCAAAGACAGAAATGGAAGTGATCAAATCAATTCTGTCCACAGATTGAAAAAGCTAGGAAAAATGTCAATAAAGCTGTTTCTGCATACCTAAGAGATCATAGAATGGAGTCCATCTACAATAACAATCTACGTTTTGATATGGATGACATCTACAGAAGTGATGGAGTACACTTCACAGATCAAGGAAACAGAGTCTTTCTCAACAACCTAAAGCTCTACATCCGCACTTACATGTAGCTACAACAAACTCATAATGAACACAAGAGCTCTTTTTAGAGCCACCCTATAACATATTAGTGAATATAAAAAAAATTCACATACATTTTTTAAAATATTTTTGGGTGGGTTCACGCACCCGACGCGAATCTGCAAAAGCATGAATTCAATGTACTACAACACAATACACTTTTCAAGTTTAACTATTATTTTTTAATTTTATATATTTTTATCAAATGTATCAATTGTAATCTTGTCATTAACTTCAATTACAGTACCTCTTTAAAACAACTTCACAAATACAACACTACCTTCTAAATTATATACTACTAAATTATTTATTTAAGGTGAATTCGCGAATCCAACGCGACGTTACACGGGGGGGCCACGCTGAGAGCAGCGTTGGGGTCGTGACTCCAAACTCGAAAGAAAAAAAAACTGCCCCACTACTATTATTCGGTATTCGCCCCGGAGACCCCATCCCCCGGGGCCTGCCACCATTTATTTATTTTTTTAAATTATGGAGGGGGATCACTTGGTCCCCCTCCTAAGGCCAATAATGGCCCCTGGGACCCCATCCCCCGGGGCCCGGCCTTATTTTTTATTTTATTTTTTACAAAAATTACAAAAGGGAGGGGGGCCACGTGGCCCCCCTTCCCTTGGCCACTTCTGACCCTGGGTACCCCATCCCGCGGGGCCTAGCCTCATGTTGGGGACCGTGGGGGGAGCCCCAATGCCCCCATGGTCCCTGCCGGCTCCCCGCCTCCAGCGGAAGCCGGCATTGCTTTTGGGCAAGGGGAGCTGCTAACATGCTGCTCCCCTTGCCCAAAAGCAATTCTGCTTTGCTTCTCTCTCTCTTCAACGAAGCAAAGCAGTGTTTGCTATGGCAGGGTGGAGCCGTGCTCCCGCCCTGCCATAGCAAACTGCAATGTTCCGGGGGTGGGCACCCTGGGACATTGCAGGAACTGGCCCTGGGGGGTGGTGGTCCCCAGGGCTATGGAGGGCTCCAGGAGGGGGGCCGTGCGGCCCCCCTTCCTACATTTTCAAAGCCCCGGGGAGGTGGTGGTCCCCGGGGCCCAGGGGTCTGCAATGGACCCCCACACTTAATATACTGAATGCCCCGGGAAGGTGGTGGTCCCCGGGGCAGTGTGGGGGGGCAGGAGCCCCCCCATGCCTTCATTTTTTTGTAAAAAGCGGTGGCGGTCCCCGGGGCTGCGGGGGCCGCGATGCCCCCACAACTTAATGATTAAAGCCTCGGGGAGGTGGCTGGCCCCGGGGCTGCGTGGGGGGGGCAAGAGACCACCCCATGCTTTTTAAAATTTTAATATTAAAGCCCCCGGGGAGGTGGCGGTCCCCGGGGCTGCGGGGGCCCCGTGTGCCCCTGCACCATTATTATTATGTATTGCCCCCGGGACCTGGCCCACCCAGGGGCTTTAAAAAAATGAAGTGAGGGGACCGTACTTCCTTTTTTTTTAAATCCTTTTTTGGGTCCTGGGGGGCCTGTGGGACCGCCTGAGCAGGCCTAGGGGGTCAGGGTGTTTTTCTTCATTTTTCACTTTTTTTTTTCCTTTTTCTTGTGATTCTGTTACCGAGTCACAAAATGGCTGCAAACACATTCTGCTTTGGAGTGTTGGCAGCCAATTAGAATGCAGCTCGTGCTCGGGAGGGTTTGCGAATCCTCCTCGGTGCTCAGATATATAAACTTTTATTTTTTGAATTTCTCAGCAACTACTGAACAGATTTACACCATTTAAAATAAGGGCGCTTTCTGGACCAAAAGCTACCTTTTTGCCAAATCTGGTGTAATTCCGTTCAGCAGTTCGGGCTGTAGCCGTGTCTAAAGTTCCTATGGAAATTAACATGGGGAAAATGCGTTTTAGGACCCCCCTTTTTTCTCGGCCCCCGCTTAATGAATCACCCCGAAACTTTCAAGACAGGAGCTGACCTGAGTGAACCATTAGTTTTGAAAATTTCGTGAAGATTCGTCAAACGGCGCCAAAGATATTGGCAAAAGAAAAAACGCTTTTTGAATAGAAACAAGGTCCTAACTATAACTACCTAGTGGCGAACGCCAGTAGGTAATATATATATATATATATATATATTTTTTTTTCAAGATGGGGGGATGCACAGCCAATGAAGTCCAACTGACAGATCATGGGTTTATAAGAATTATTTTATTTTAAATATAAGTGCCTTATCAAACACAAACTCCAGCCAACGCGTTTCATTCCTTACTGGGAACTTCATCAGGGCTCAGGCAAGGAAGAACAATTAGTGTGTGGACAATACAAGAGCCACTATTCCTACATCTGTTTCAGGTGAGCTTGTTTCAGACAGTGCTTCTTCTCCAAGAACTCCACTGGTTGCAGTTTTCCCAACCACTGGATGATTAATCCGCTACTTGCAGAGGCTTTTGATAAATCCAGCGCTTCGTCGGTTTTTCGTTATCGAAAAACCGACGAAGCGCTGGATTTATCAATGCCAGTGGTTGGGAAAACTGCAACCAGTGGAGTTCTTGGAGAAGAAGCACTGTCTGAAACAAGCTCACCTGAAACAGATGTAGGAATAGTGGCTCTTGTATTGTCCACACACTAATTGTTCTTCCTTGCCTGAGCCCTGATGAAGTTCCCAGTAAGGGAATGAAACGCGTTGGCTGGAGTTTGTGTTTGATAAGGCACTTATATTTAAAATAAAAGAATTTTTATAAACCCATGATCTGTCAGTTGGACTTCATTTGGCTGTGCATCCCCCATCTTGAAAAAATAGTAAGAATTAGATCTGGAGCACAGTTGCGCCACTCAACGGCTGGCGTTTGGGGATGTTTGCACGGCCCATCATTACGACGGAACAGGTGTGAGGTGCAGTATTGATGGTCCGCCGTTGATCTGTTTTCGGGTTGTGAATATATATATATATATATATATATATATATATATATATATATATATATATATATATTACCTACTGGCGGTCGCCAGTAGATAGTTAAAGTTAGGACCTATTTTCCATAGGAAATCCGCAACATTCTATTTGAAATAACGTTGGCGCCGGATGACGAATCTTCGCGAAAGTTTCCAACTTGTTGTGGCGCCTCGGTCCGCTCCTATCCTGAAAGTCTCGGGGTGATTCATCAAGCGGGGGCCGAGAAAAAAGGGGGGTCCCAAAACGCGTTTTCCCCATTCATTTTTCCATATGAACCTTTAGTCGAAGCTACAGCCCGAACTGCTGAACGGAATTACACCAAATTTGGCAAAGAGGTAGCCCTTGGTTCAGTGTCGTGCCTTTTTCTTAAATGGTGTAAATCCGTTCAGTAGTTCCTGAGAAAATCAAAAGTAAAGTCACATATATATCTATGGCCGAGTAGGGTCCGCGTACCCTCCCGATCACGAGCTGCATGCTAATTGGCTGTCAAGTGGCTGTCAACACTCCAAATCAGGAAGTGTTGGCAGCCATTTTGTCCCTCGGTAGAACCGAGGACAGAAACAAGTGCGCAAAGCGCAAAAAGGGGGCAGGGTAGAAACACCCTGACCCCCTAGGTCTGCTCAGGGGGTCCCACAAGGAACCCCTGGGCAGAAAAAAGCATTTTTTTTTTTTAAAAACACGGCGGGATGCGCTTAGGGTGCGCGGATCCCGCGGATTAAAAAAACACACAAGAAACAAGTGCGCAAAACGCACAAAGGGGGCAGGGTAGAAACACCCTGACCCCTAGGTCTGCTCAGGGGTCCCACAAGGACCCCTGGGCAGAAAAAAGCATTTTTTGTAAAAAATTGGCGGGATGCGCTTAGGGTGCGCGGATCCCGCCGATAAAAAAATCAAAGCGCGGTCTCCGCGCTCGATGCTAATTTGCCCTTGGGTGGCCCAAGTCCCGGGGGCATGCGGGGGTGGGTTCAGATTTTATGGGGGCCTCTAAGGCCCCTAAGCCCGGGGACCGCAACCCCGGGGCTTTAAATAAAAATGGTGCGGGAGGGCTCTCCGCCCTCCCGCAGCCCCGAGGACCGCCACCCCCGGGGCTTCTTTTTTAAATTTAAATTACCTGTGTGGGGGGCTCGAGCCCCCCACACGCCCGGGACCGCCACCTCCCGGGGCACTAACAAATTTAAAATGGGGGTCCGTTTTGGACCCCGAAGCCCCGGGGACCACCACCTCCCCGGGGCTTTGCAGATGTGGGGAGGGGGGCCGCGCGGCCCCCTCCTGGAGCCCTCCATGGCCCTGGGGACCGCCACCCCCAGGGCCGGCTCCTGCAGTGTCCCGGGGTGCCTACCCCAGGGACACTGTAGTTTGCTATGACAGGACGGGAGCCTCGCGGCTCCCGTCCTGTCATAGCAAACTGCTTTGAATTTTGGAAGAGAGAGCAGGAAACCTGCTCTCTCTTCCAAAATTCAAAGCAGATTGCTTTTCCACATGGGGAGCTGCATGTTAGCAGCTCCCCATGTGGAAAAGCAATGCCGGCTCCCGCAGGAGGCGGGGAGCCGGCAGGGTCCGTGGGGGAGTTGGGGTCCCCCCACGGACCCCAAAGGATAGGGCCAGCCCCGGGGGATGGGGTCCCCGGGGCAAGTAGTGGCCCGGGAGGGGGGCCACGCGGCCCCCCTCCCCAAATGTTAATTTAAAAAAAAAAACAAAGGCCGGCCCTGGGGGATGGGGTCCCCGGGGCCATAAGTGGCCTGAGGAGGGGGGCAACGCAGCCCACCTCCATAAGTTTTATTTTTTTTAAAAAGAAGGCCATGCCCCGGGGGATGGGGTCCCTGGGGCGATTAAGGCCTGGGGAGGTGGGCCACGCGGCCCCCTTCCAAATTTTTTTTTTTTTAAAAACAAAATATTAGGGGGCAGGCCCTGGGGGATGGGGTCCCCAGGGCCAAAAAATTAGAAAAAGAAAGGGGGCCGCACAGCCCCCCTTCTTAAAAAACAAATGTAAAAAAATACCAGCATCGCGCCGGAGGCCACGCCCCCTCCTTGGAGCACTCTGCAAACGCGCCCCCTGGCGCGTTTGCAGATGGGGAACGAATTCCCCTTGAATACTGGGGGTCCCTGGGGCCAACTAGCCCACCAGGAACCTCCAGTATGCGCCCCTTTTTACACCTCTCTGCAACGCAGCTCTGTGGCGCTTTTTGGAGGTACATGGTGGTCTAGTTGGACTCCAGGGACCCTCAGGATTCAAGGGGACTTAATCCCCCAACTTAAAACGCGCCACGGGGTGCGTTTGCACAGTGGTGAAGGGAGGGGGCGGGGCTTCAGGTGACATGTGTGCAAACAGGCCCCGTGGCACGTTTAAAGATGGGGAATTAAATCCCCTTCAATCCTGAGGGTCCCTAGGGGCCAACTAGCCCACCAGGTACGTCCAGAAGCGCCACAGAGCTGCATTGCAGAGAGGTGCAAAAGGGGCGTGGCCTCTGAACACCTCTCTGCAACGCAGCTCCTGGCGCATACTGGAGGTACAGGGTGGGCTAGGTGGACCCCAGGGACCCTCATGATTCAAGGGGACTTAATCCCCAACTTAAAACGCGCCACAGGGCGCGTTTGCACAGATGTCACCTCAGGCCCCGCCCCTCCCTTCACCATGTGCAAATATTCCTCTAAAATCAGCCGAACTACGAATTCCGATTTACTCACCTGTTATCAGGAGAGAACCCAGTGCTGCATCTTTTAGCCCAGCACTGACCCTGAAAAGTAATTCTAACCGTATTTACCAGTAACTTGTATTTCCTTCCATAGGAATCCATTGTCTGGTTTTCAGCAGAAAAGTTTCAAAGTGTCGATTTTCACAAACTACAAATATTCCTTAAAAATCGCCTGTATGACTTAAACGCATTCTTTCAACTGTTTACAGGAGATGCACCAGTGCTGGATCCAGGATCCACCACTGAGTAAGAAAAAGTAGCGATAACACTACTTACCTGCTAAGTGAATTTCCTCCCATAGGATAACATTGGTGATTCTATGTGAAAAAGTTTCTAAGTGTCAACTTTTAAAATACAATAATATTCCTTAAAAATCACTACTGTAACCAAAACGCTTTTACGCAACTGTTTACAGGAGATGTCCCAGGACTGAATCTAGGATCCAGTCCTGTGGTTAGAAAAGTAATCCATAAAGTAACTAGTTGCATTTAACTAGAAATTCACATTGAGCTCAATGTTGCATTGTGTTTGAAATTGTGTTGCCCATTGCAACAACTGTAACTACTGTACTTAAAAGTCTATTGCCTATTTGCAAAGTATTTAAACTAAAGTAATTCATTCTGAGAAAGTATATTTTGTAATGTAATGTATAATGTAATTACAATGTATTTTAAAAATAAAATATCTAAAAATAAATAGTTTAAAAAAATGTAGTAAATCAGTATCAAAAAAATACATATAACAATTAATACATTTAAAAACTGTCATTTACAAAACCTTTGAAATTCACTGAAAAAAACCATAGGTTTCAGACATGTTATAGTTAGGAATTAGCATTTAAAAAACCTTACAAATTCACTGAAAAAACCATAGGTTTCAGGCACGTTATAGTTAGAAGTTAGCATTTAAAAAACCTTACAAATTCACTGAAAAAACCATATGTTTTAGGGACAGTTATAGTTAGTTGGACATTGCACTCGTACAAAACCCGTGAAATTCCCCGTTATAGTTAGTTCAGGTAACTATAACTCGCGCCTCGCAATGCACTGCTGATGACGACACATATTACATCACTCATGACATGGTCAGTGACATCACTGATGACATCTCAAATGACATCACTGATGACATCACTGATGACATCATCCATGTGATAATTTGATGCATCTTCTCACACCCTAATATAACTTTTGATACACCCACTGTAAAATACAGACTGCCATTGTCAAAACCATAGACACTCCAACACCAATTACTATATACACACTCACTGATTCTTAGGTCTACACACACACATCTACTCACTCACCCGTACAGTCACTCATACTTATAGTCACTCAGTACGGGACTATTATATGCACTCATACACCTATATAAACACTCACACACTGCCACTCATCCATAGAGGTACTCACACACCTAGTCAGTCATGCAAAAAATTAAGCACACACCCATTTACTCACCTATACAGTTATACACACACCAGCTCACTTACTCATACAAATACTAGCACATTCTTACGCTCTTATACAATCTCTGATACAAGCACACACTCATCCATCCAGTCACTATCACAATCACACACTCTCGCTTATAGCTATTTATATACTCCAACACACATATATACTGCCTTTCACATATGTAGTTACTCGCACATGTACTACTGGGACATACATTCACTCACTAACACACCCATACACACACTCACCCACCCATACAGTCCATCACAGATGCACTCTTGAAACCATGCACCAAGTGAATCACCCACTCACACATCTATGCACAGAGTCACACACACCCCACCCACACAAACAATCAGGCACCCATACAGATACTCAAACAACCAATCAATAACTCATATAGACACTCATGTAGCTATTTACAAACCCATGCAGCCACTTACACACCAACAGACAGACGGATAAAGACATTCACACAGTTTAGTCACTAACCCATGCATATAGTAAGATACGTTTAATCACTCACTTATAGAGTCAGTCACGCACCTACTAAATCATCCATCCACACACTTATACACCCACTCATTATTCAATACACCTTGGCATATATATTAAACATATATAAACTTTATAGAAACACACAGTCACTGCATGATATCATCAGTGATGTCCTTTGAGATGTCATCAGTGATGTCATCAGTGATGTCACTGACCATGTCATGAGTGATGTAATATGTGACGTCATCAGCAGTGCATTGCGGAGGCGCGTGTTATAGTTACCTGAACTAACTATAACGGGGAATTTCACGGGTTTTGTACGAGTGCAATGTCCAACTAACTATAACTGTCCCTAAAACCTATGGTTTTTTCAGTGAATTTGTAAGGTTTTTTAAATGCTAATTTCTAACTATAACGTGCCTGAAACCTATGGTTTTTTCAGTGATATATATATATATATATATATATATATATATATATATATATATATATATTATCTACTGGCGGTCGCCAGTAGATAGTTATAGTTAGGACCTATTTTCCATAGGAAATCCGCAACATTCTATTTGAAATAACTTTGGCGCCGGTTGACGAATCTTCGCGAAATTTTCAAAACTTATGGCCCGCTCCGGTCCGCTCCTATCCTGAAAGTCTCGGGGTGATTCATCAAGTGGGCACCGAGAAAAAAGGGGGTCCCAAAACGTGTTTTCCCCATGCAATTTTCCATATGAACCTTTAGTCGCAGCTACAGCCCGAACTGCTGAACGGAATTACACCAAATTTGGCAAAAAGTTATCCCTTGGTTCAGAGGCGTGCCTTTTGGTTAAATGGTGTAAATCCGTTCAGTAGTTCCTGAGAAATTTGAAAAAGAAAACACATATATATCTGGGCGGAGCTTAACCACACATGTCATCGTGAGATCTGATTGGCTGTCAGCACTTCATCTTGGAATTGCTGGCAGCCATCTTGGGACCAATATAGATTGATAGTACCCCATTGAAATGCATTGTAGTGAATCGAAGATTTTGAGGGTTACCAAAAGGAGAACTATAAAGGGTGATAACAGACTTTAGTTACATTAGAATTCATTTGTTGATGGTACCATACTAATTTCAGCAATTGTGGTGTGTTCTAAGGTGATTTTACCCTGTGAAAAACCTTCTGCTGGGATATCATGAATCATGTTTGAGAGAAAACTATTTTCACATGCTTGTCCCATACAGTTTTGGAAGGTGCTCCAGAAGCTAAAATGAGAGCATATTTTCTGTAAATTCACATTATCTTTCTCAGTCATGTGAGAATGAAGTCTGACATTCTCAGTAAAACATGTACATCCAACAAGGGCAGAGACTGTCAGTTGATTCCTTTGTGTTCTACTGCAGCTTCCCAGAGTGTTCTAAAGAACAACTAGAGTGCTAACAGCCTTACTTATGACAAAAGTATGGCACACCTGAAGCCATCTTGATTGGAATAAACTGGTAACACTTAAAACATTTAATTTAAAAAGGAACAAAATGACGGGGTTCATTTTGTCATAGAAATTATGGTTAGTGCTGTAGAAAGAAAAATTAGGACATGTTTTAAGTGAGATCTCAAATATGTTCCTGTTATATTTCAACAGGAGCAGCCTGTCAGTTGATGCCTTTGTATTCTACTGCAGCTTCCCAGAGTGTTCTAAAGAACAACTAGAGAGCCAACAGTCTCACTTATGACAAAAGTATGGCACACCTGAAGCCATCTTGATTGGAAAAACTGGTAACACTTAAAACATTTAATTTAAAAAGGAACAAAATGAGGGGGTTCATGTTGCCATAGAAATTATGGTTAGCGCTGTAGAAAGAAAAAATTAGGACATGTTTTAAGTGAGATCTCAAATATCTTCCTGTTATATTTCAACAGGAGCAGCCTGTCAGTTGATGCCTTTGTGTTCTACTGCAGCTTCCCAGAGTGTTCTAAAGAACAACTAGAGTGCTAACAGCCTTACTTATGACAAAAGTATGGCACACCTGAAGCCATCTTGATTGGAATAAACTGGTAACACTTAAAACATTTAATTTAAAAAGGAACAAAATGATGGGGTTCATTTTGTCATAGAAATTATGGTTAGAGCTGTAGAAAGAAAAATTAGGACATGTTTCAAGTGTGATCTCAAATATCTTCCTGTTATATTTCAACAGGAGCAGCCTGTCAGTTGATGCCTTTGTGTTCTACTGCAGCTTCCCAGAGTGTTCTAAAGAACAACTAGAGTGCTAACAGCCTTACTTATGACAAAAGTATGGCACACCTGAAGCCATCTTGATTGGCATAAACTGGTAACACTTAAAACATTTAATTTAAAAAGGAACAAAATGATGGGGTTCATTTTGTCATAGAAATTATGGTTAGTGCTGTAGAAAGAAAAATTAGGACATGTTTTAAGTGAGATCTCAAATATGTTCCTGTTATATTTCAACAGGAGCAGCCTGTCAGTTGATGCCTTTGTGTTCGACTGCAGCTTCCCAGAGTGTTCTAAAGAACAACTAGAGAGCCAACAGTCTCACTTATGACAAAAGTATGGCACACCTGAAGCCATCTTGATTGGAAAAAACTGGTAACACTTAAAACATTTAATTTAAAAAGGAACAAAATGAGGGGGTTCATGTTGCCATAGAAATTATGGTTAGCGCTGTAGAAAGAAAAATTAGGACATGTTTTAAGTGAGATCTCAAATATCTTCCTGTTATATTTCAACAGGAGCAGCCTGTCAGTTGATGCCTTTGTGTTCTACTGCAGCTTCCCAGAGTGTTCTAAAGAACAACTAGAGTGCTAACAGCCTTACTTATGACAAAAGTATGGCACACCTGAAGCCATCTTGATTGGAATAAACTGGTAACACTTAAAACATTTAATTTAAAAAGGAACAAAATGATGGGGTTCATTTTGTCATAGAAATTATGGTTAGAGCTGTAGAAAGAAAAATTAGGACATGTTTCAAGTGTGATCTCAAATATCTTCCTGTTATATTCAATCAATCAATCACGGCATTTATAGAGCGCGCTACTCACCCGGGAGGGTCTCAAGGCGCTGGGGGAGGGGGTAAGTTACTGCTCGAACAGCCAGGTCTTGAGCTGCTTCCTGAAGGCGAGATGGTCCTGGGTTCGCCGAAGGTGAGTGGGGAGGGAGTTCCAGGGTCTTGGCCGCCAGGTAGGAGAAGGATCTTCCTCCGGCGGTGGTTCTGCGGATGCGTGGTACGGTGGCGAGGGCGTGGCTGGTTGATCGTAGCTGGCGTGTGGGCGTGTAGAAGGACATGCGGTCGTTGAGGTACTTTGGGCCCAGGTCGTGGAGGGCCTTGTGTGCGTGGGTGAGGAGTCTGAACGTGATTCTCTTGCTGACGGGGAGCCAGTGCAGGTCTTTCAGGTGTACGGTGATGTGGCTGTGTCGGGGGATGTCCAGGATGAGTCGTGCGGAGGCGTTCTGGATGCGCTGGAGTCTCTTTTGAAGTTTGGCTGTGGTTCCGGCGTAGAGGGTGTTCCCATAGTCCAGTCGGCTGGTGACGAGTGCCTGGGTGACGGTCTTCCTGGTTTCAGTGGGGATCCATCTGAAGATCTTGCGGAGCATGCGCAGGGTGTTGAAGCATGAAGATGAGACGGCGTTGACTTGTCTGGTCATCGATAGGGAGGAGTCCAGGATGAAGCCCAGGTTGCGTGCGTGGTCCGTTGGCTTGGGTGCGGTGCCCAGGGCCGGGGGCCACCAGGAGTCGTCCCAGGCGGAGGGTGATGAGCCCAGGATGAGGACTTCCGTCTTGTCTGAGTTCAGTTTAAGGCGGCTGTTCCTCATCCAGTCGGCGACGTCTCTCATCCCGTCGTGCAGGTTGGCTCTGGCGGTGGTGGGGTCGTTGGTGAGGGAGAGGATCAGCTGGGTGTCGTCGGCGTAGGAGATGATGTTGAGGTTGTGTCGGCGTGCGATGGCTGCGAGGGGGCTCATGTAGACGTTGAAGAGGGTCGGGCTGAGTGAGGATCCTTGTGGAACGCCGCAGATGACTTCGGTGGCTTCGGATCTGAACGGGGAGAGGCGGACTCTCTGGGTTCTTCCGGCGAGGAACGAGATGATCCATTCCAGTGCTTTCTCTCGGATTCCGATGTTGCTGAGGCGCTTCACTAGGGTGCGGTGGCAGACGGTGTCGAACGCCGCGGAGAGGTCCAGGAGGATGAGGGCAGCTGTTTCCCGTTGTCGGTTAGGGTTCTGATGTCGTCGGTGGCTGCGATAAGGGCGGTCTCGGTGCTGTGGTTGGCCCGAAACCCGGACTGCGAGGGGTCGAGGGATCCATTCGTCTCGAGGAAGGCGGCAAGCTGTCTGTTGACGGTCTTCTCGATGACTTTGGCCGGAAACGGAAGGAGCGAGATGGGGCGGTAGTTCTTGAGGTCGGTGGGGTCCGCCGTTGGTTTCTTCAGGAGGGCGGTAAGCTCGGCGTGCTTCCAGCTCTCCGGGAAGGTGGCGGTGTGGAAGGAGGAGTTGATGATGTCCCGGAGATGGGGTGCGATGGTGGCGTCGGCTTTGTTGAAGACGTGGTGTGGGCAGGGGTCGGTTGGTGATCCGGAGTGGATGGAGTTCATCGTGCGGGTGGTGTCTTCGGTGTTGATCGGGGTCAACAGGAGCAGCCTGTCAGTTGATGCCTTTGTGTTCTACTGCAGCTTCCCAGAGTGTTCTAAAGAACAACTAGAGCGCTAACAGTCTTACTTATGACAAAATTATGGCACACCTGAAGCCATCTTGATTGGAATAAACTGGCAACTCTTAAAACATTTAATTTAAAAAGGAACAAAATGAGGGGGTTCATTTTGTCATAGAAATTATGGTTAGTGCTGTAGAAAGAAAAATTAGGACATGTTTTAAGTGAGATCTCAAATATCTTCCTGTTATATTTCAACAGGAGCAGCCTGTCAGTTGATGCCTTTGTGTTCTACTGCAGCTTCCCAGAGTGTTCTAAAGAACAACTAGAGAGTCAACAGTCTTACTTATAACATAACATAACAGGTGTATTTGTAAAGCGCACGATTACCCGTAGGTGTCCTGGCGCTGAATAACAGATGTTTATTGTTACCCAACTCAATGGTACTCATTTTATCGACCTCAGATGGATGAAAGGCTGAGTGGACCCGCCGGGATTTGAACCTGTGACCATGAGGTCGAACACAGGCCCCTGCAGTGGCTGCTTTAGTCCACTGGCACACCTGAAGCCATCTTGATTGGAATAAACTGTTAACACTTAAAACATTTAATTTAAAAAGGAACAAAATGAGGGGGTTCATTTTGCCATAGAAATTATGGTTAGTGCTGTAGAAAGAAAAATTAGGACATGTTTTAAGTGAGATCTCAAATATCTTCCTGTCATATTTCAACAGGAGCAGCCTGTCAGTTGATGCCTTTGTGTTCTACTGCAGCTTCCCAGAGTGTTCTAAAGAACAACTAGAGTGCTAACAGCCTTACTTATGACAAAAGTATGGCACACCTGAAGCCATCTTGATTGGAATAAACTGGTAACACTTAAACATTTAATTTAAAAAGGAACAAAATGATGGGGTTCATTTTGTCATAGAAATTATGGTTAGTGCTGTAGAAAGAAAAATTAGGACATGTTTCAAGTGTGATCTCAAATATCTTCCTGTTATATTTCAACAGGAGCAGCCTGTCAGTTGATGCCTTTGTGTTCTACTGCAGCTTCCCAGAGTGTTCTAAAGAACAACTAGAGCGCTAACAGTCTTACTTATGACAAAATTATGGCACACCTGAAGCCATCTTGATTGGAATAAACTGGTAACTCTTAAAACATTTAATTTAAAAAGGAACAAAATGAGGGGGTTCATTTTGTCATAGAAAGTATGGTTAGTGCTGTAGAAAGAAAAATTAGGACATGTTTTAAGTGAGATCTCAAATCCTCTCCTATTTCATTAGAAAATTCTGACATGCAGACTGAAACAATCACTTTCAATACCAGCAGTAGACTTCCAGTTAACTCCCTGGTGAGCAGTAGCTTTACTACAGTGATCTAATGAACAACTAGAGTGCTAACATTCTGAATTTATGGCAAATGTGTGACACATCTGAATGCCTTCTGAAAGCATTTCCTACTGAGGAGACTGCAGTAAATGACGAAATTAGGAAACTTCATAACAAATAAGTCTCCCAGGATGGCCACCAGAGAAAAAAGAGCCCAAATGTAGCACAAATATCACCCAGATGTAGCCCACATATAGCCCAATGACAGAAGTGTGCAAAACACTTTTTATTTTTAGTTTTTCTGCAGTTTTATATAGTGCAAACTGGTCAGGTCTTGGAGCGTTACATCTTACTTGGACCCCTTATTGCGTATTTTGCACGAAGTACATGAGATTGATCCTGCGAAACATTGAACTTTACGATTCTGTTAACCTGAAGTTGCTCTGAACCGGGCTTTGTAACACCCGTTTTTACCTACTGGTTTTAATTAATTCTCACTGTATTGTATTAGGAAAGAGGATTTACTGTTTTTATGTACACTTTTATGATCTATGTTTCTAAATCAGATCAAATAAAGTTTAATGAATTCTATGGCAGGACAGAGGCGAGGATTATGCATATCTTTCCTCACTTTATTTGCATAGCAGTTCAAAGAAAACGTAACACAACAATCATTAAACAAAAGACTACACAACCCATGAACCATTAGGGGGTAGTCTCCAAGGCAACTATAGTCCAATCATATCACAGTCCATCGTATATAATATCGTGACGTCCCTTCCGCTTCCTCTTTCTTCACTGCTTGTCAGTTAAGTGCATTCCTTACATTCTTGGCTTAATCTGACGTTGTTGCTGTTTGTATAGCGGTTTCTTGTGCACGTTATTAGCATTATTGCCTTGGTATTGTTTCATATTCCCTGCGCAGCAGGCTCTAGCCCGAGCGCATTCTCCCCCTCGCAGTTTCTCCCGCTGTGTGCTCTGCGCGCGGTGAGATCCTGTCAGGCGCGTCTGGTCCGAGCGAGGCAGCTCCGTCGAGCGCTCCCGCTGGTCTTTACGCGCGTTTGGGAATCCGGTCATTCCTTTAGTGTCCGCTTGATTCCCGACCAACCCTCGCCTAATTTTGACACCGCTACGTGGTGATTTCCCCACACGGCCACGTTAGTGACCAGCACCACCTGGTGGTGGTAATTGGTATTGCGCCTCAGTCTATTCTTATAACAGCTTCGGGGAAAGCCCAGCTGTTGGAGCACCGGCGAGGGGGCTGTCTTAAGGATTTTAAGGGCATTTGTTCTGTGCTCACACCCTCTGCTATCATGTCTTCTCCAGAAGACTATTTTTACTCCTCCTCCCAGGAAGTGGAGGAGGAATGGCCCCCCAACTTCTCTCTCCAGCAGTGGACCAAGCCCTCTCTCTGGCTATTTCTAGGGCGCTGGCTCCTCTTAGGGATCAGGTTGATAAGCTGGCGAAAAGCATCCCTGGGGTGTTCAGTGACCCAGATCTGGTGGTGGCGGGTCCAAGTAGCTCCCAGATGGGGAATAAAAGGGCCGTTAAGCATAACGCGTGGCACTTGGAAGGATTTGATAAACTTACGGAGACCTTCCTCAAGAGTGCGCGAACGCTAAAACATGCACCCTGCCGGGAGGAGGAGGGGCCCGGAGAAAATTGCGACACTGTCACCACTATTGTAGACCCCGACGCCGGGTTTACCTTAGAGGGAGAGGGTGTATCGGAGGACGATTTCTCCTCCGATGAGGATAAGGACTCGGGGCGTCCCTGGCATCCAGAGTCCCACTCCTCTCAGTCCCCGGTCGGGGACGGGGTCCACTCGGACAAGTTCGAGCCTACCCAAATTTACCATCCTAGGTCGGCAGAGTGGACACCTGACGCCAAAGTGGCAGAGTATGTGGTGGGGAAAATCCATCAACCCCTTGAAAGGGAGGTCAGGAATAGGATGAGGGTAGAATGCCCCAGGCCCTCACTGAAGGGGAAGGTGGCACACACGCCTGAAATTGATGAGAAACTATGTACCTTTTTCTCCAAGTATATGAGGGATCCCAAGAAAGGAATTGATAGGTCTTGGACGTGGTAGGGCTCTTGACCCAAATTATTCAATTGACGGAGCGTTCCAAAGAGTCAGGATCCCCTTTGTCCATGGATATTGTGGCTGGTTGGGCGCACTACCCTAAACCCTAAAACACTACCCCCTCCACTACCCAAACACCACTGCACTACCCTAAACCCTAAAACACTACCCCCAGCATGACACCCTACACTACCCAAACACCACTGCACTACCCTAAACCCTAAAACACTACCCCCAGCACGACTCCCTACACTACCTAAACACCACTGCACTACACTAAACCCTAAATATACTCCCAGCATGACCTCCCACACTACACAAACACCACTGCACTACCCTAAACCATAAAACACTACCCCCAGCATGACCCCCTACACTACACAAACACCACTGCACTACCCTAAACCCTAAAACACTACCACCAGCATGACCCCCTACACTACTCAAACACCACTGCACTACCCTAAACCCTAAAACACTACCCCAGCATGACCCCCTACACTACCCATACACCACTGCACTACCCTAAACCCTAAAACACTACCCTCAGCATGACCCCCTAAACTACTGCACTACCCTAAACCCTAAAACACTACCCCCAGCACGACCCCCTACACTACCCAAACACCACTGCACTACCCTAAAACACTACCCCCAGCACGACCCCCTACACCACCCAAACACCACTGCACTACCCTAAACCCTAGAAAAGAAACCCCCACCCCATGCCCAATCCCCTTACCTCTCACTCCTCATGGTTCTTCTCTCCTCGTGGTTCCTGCTTCACGTCATCTCTGAGGGGCGGTGCACGTCGTTGTGAGGAAACGGAACAGCCTCTGTTTCCTTACAACGACATGGATCGTCTACATGTTTTTAGAACGCATGGTCATTTACCATACATACCTTTACAACAAAATTCGTTGTAAAGGCATGTGTGGTAAATGACCATGCATTCTAAAAAAATGCGTAGTAATGACTTTGTGATGTACAACGCATGCGTGGTAATGCATGCGTTGTAATAGTATCGCAAAGTAAAAAAGTCGTTGTAACAGCTGTTTACCGATCGAAGCTGGCCCCTGTTCTTCAGTGAGACGTTTATTTGATTAATTAGGAGGAAGGAATGTGGTTTTTTTACCGAAAAGTGCATTACCGGCTGTTGTATTGTGAAAGTGTTCGCGTGGCCTGGTTTCACTTCCGGTGAGAGAGTGGAAGAGTCTGTTTGGATCTAAAGGAGTTCTGTTGTTGGATGGGGACGCGACATGTCATCAGAAATCATAGCTAATGGAAAGCGTCCTCCCTGAAGTGTGGAGCAGTGCCATGAGAGGTCAACGAGTGTGCGTCCCACCGCAGTATGACCGCACCGCGTGACCCATGTGCCGCCTCCAGGGTACGGGAGGCAGAAGCGGCATCGCAGGTCCTCTTGAAGACCGTTGTAGCACTAAATCAACATTTTGGTACTAGGGCATTTTAACTTCGTTGTTCCTGCCAGATACAAAGAGAAGATCCTGTGTTATTCAGTGCCCTCGTTACCTTTTTTGTGGGTTGTGGTGCTTGTCACTTCGCTGCCCCGCCGTTGCACACGACTGGGCACCCCACCTCATGTGCCATCTGCAGGGCCTCTGCCCTCGGATCACTGGTTTCGGTTTCTGGAGTGGCAACATAAACAGTTGCTCCCAAAGGACTAGCCTGAACACTTGTATACATAGTATAATAAATATATATATATTCACTGAAAAACCATAGGTTTCAGGCACGTTATAGTTAGAAATTAGCATTTAAAAAACCTTAGAAATTCACTGAAAAAACCATAGGTTTCAGGCACATTATAGTTAGAAATTAGCATTTAAAAAACCTTAGAAATTCACTGAAAAAACCATAGGTTTCAGGGGCGTTATAGTTAGTTGGACATTTCACTCGTACAAAACCATAGAAATTCCCCCGTTATAGTTAGTTCAGCTAACTATAACTCGTACGCCCGCAATGCACTGCTGATGACGTCACATATTACATCACTCATGACATGGTCAGTGACATCACTCATGACATCACTGATGACATCTCAAATGACATCACTGATGACATCACTGATGACATCATCCAGTGAATGTGTGTTTTTCTGAAAATTAAATATGTTTTATATATGTATATCTCAAGGTCGATGGAAGAATAAATGGGTATATAAGTGTCTAAATGGATGATTTTTTTTGTAAAATTGATTGTATAACTGACTAAGTGTATCTTAGTGAATACATGGGTTAGTGAGTAATGTTTAAATATGAAAATATCTGTATCAGTCTCTCACTTTGTGTATAAGTGGCTGCATGGGTTGGTGAGTAGCTACATGAGTGTCTATATGGGTTATTAGTTAGTTTTTTGAGTATCAGTATGAGTGTCTGAGTGTCTGTATGGTTCGGTGGGGGTATTACTTAGTGCATAGATGCATGAATGAGTGACTCACTGTTTGTATGTGTTGAAGACAGCATGTGTGCAGGACTGTATAGGTGGATGAGTATGTGTATGGGTGTGTTAGTGAGTGAATGACTGTCTCAATAGTGTCTTTATGAGTAACTACATATGTTTTAAACTAGTATATGTGAGCATTGGTGTATATAAGTGAGTATATGTGAGAGTGAGAGATTGGAAGAGTTCCTGTACAAATAAGTAGGTGTTTCTATAAGTGATTGTTTAAGAGAGTAAGTATGTGTAAGTTTCTGTAGAAGTAAGTGTGGTAGTGTGTGTATAACTGTATATGCAAGTAAATGGATGTTTGATACTTTGTTTGCATGTGTGACTATGTGTGTGAGTAACTCTATGGATGAGTGGCGATGTGTAACAGGATGTATAGGTGTATGAGTACATCTGATGAGTGAGTACATGTATGAGTGACTGTATAGGGACTGTTGGTGAATGAGTGGATGTGTGTGCGGATCTTGGAATTACTGAATAGGTGTGTTGTAACTGGTATTGGTATGTCCATTGTTTTGAAAATGTTAGTTTGTATTTTTGAGTGTGTGTATCAAAGGTTATATTAGGGTGAGAGGAGATCTGCCACTCTATCACAAGGATGATGTCATCAGTGATGTCATCAGTGATGTCATTTGAGATGTCATCAGTGATGTCATGAGTGATGTCACTGACCATGTCATGAGTGATGTAATATGTGACGTCATCAGCAGTGCATTATGGGCGCGCAAGTTATAGTTAGCTGAACTAACTATAACGGGGGACTTTCTATGGTTTTGTACGAGTGAAATGTCCAACTAACTATAACGCCCCTGAAACCTATGGTTTTTTCAGTGAATATATATATATATATCTCTCAAACAAGTTACACTCCAAATTAAGTTAGCACAAGAACTCTCGTGGCATTCTGCACTATTAATCCTCCTCAATTTTAAACAAACCATGTTTAAAGAAAAAACACCACCCTCACCATACACATGAAATTTTCATCAGCCTTACTGAACATACTTCACCATGTAAACAATTATGCGATTTCTTAATAGATGTACACCTTCAAGCAGTCTTTCCAAATACCGTATATATAGCTATGTGCAAACACAAGAACCATATCTCAACATCTAAGCATATACAAAGCGGTCATATAAGTTAAAAACCACATTGATAAACACTTCCCAATACATACTTTTTTATAACTTCTTTCTAACTTATATACAGGCGGACAACATGTTATCATCTTTTATTTGTGACTACACTACTTCTGTTTAATAATGTTACTAAAAGTACTACAACTCCCAGAAAGCAAATATCAGATGTATCTATTCTGCTCATGATGTTTAGACATTTAAAACGTTCTAAGTTCCTCATTGCAACTTTCCACAATACTATGCTATTATTGTTCAATAAAGTGCACAATGTAATAATGAGGCACTAATTCATTTTTCTATTACTTTCCAAAAGATTCACCACTAACCTCTTAAACACATACCCTCTATGAGATACAGTTCATCTGATTTATTTTTTTATATCACTGTGATACTCGTTTTTATCAAACTCCCATATACATCTTCATTTCTAATGTAATTTTTATAAAGGATTAAAAAGTTATGTACATACCAGTTAATTCAGTTTGTAGAATATATTACTGTTTTAGCTCTTTGTGGATAGATTTGACACTGTTAGGATTTGTAAAAACTAAGCGCAAGAATGGTACACCACTTTCATACAAAGCAACCATAAAATGGCAACCTCTTCAATTTTGCACTCTGTGATCATGAGAAAGGCAGCAAATGAAATCATGTCTTTCATTTTAGACTACACTATCTCCACTTGTGAATGGTTAGTATCTGTTAACCCTTTCCCTCTTTTTCAAAAAGAGATTTCTATCTATGTGTGTTCGCGATGCATTCGCGATGATCGCGGAGAAATCGCGAAAAAAAAATGGGAGTTCAAACCTACTATCTAGCGTCATTCTTTTTTTATTTAAATACTACACAAGAGTTTATTACATAGTCCTGAGTTGGAAATTAACGCTTGCTATTACCTGAATTGTGTCATCACTCCTCACCTTTTTAAAAAATGTTCTGTCTCTTTAACACCCTTTCCCCAATACACTCTTAGCTTAGTGTACCTAGCAACCCAGTGGAACCAGTGGGTCACAAGTTCACAGCACATTCTAGAAGGAACATGCTACTTCCAAATAAGATACAGCAGGTGTGCTTTACTCCACAGATTCAAAAGCATATCCATGTCTGTATTACATTTCTTTTTTTTAATAGCCAATAATAAGACTTCTTGCTAGGGCATCCAACACACTACCTAATTTTATTCACTTTAATGCTGACAGCATCCAATTAAATATATCTTTCTTTAAATAAAAAAACACCTCCATTTTAACTGTTTTTCCTTTGGAAAACTACCTCACTCAGCTCTAGCTTCTCCTGACTACTATTGCTCCTTCACTTCTTTATGCTTAGAGTATAGATTGTGGGCTACAGCTATATCTATTGGGCTAAAGAGGCTGCAAAAAACCGAGTTATTGACAGGGACTTGGATTTTGGTCAGAGAGGGTTAAAGTTTAATCAGTTGCTGGCTTTGGTTAAATCCATTGTGGATTCCCAAGCTCCTCACCTCATAATTGTGCACTATGGTGGAAATGACCTAGGCACATTGATTGGGGTAGGGATGGAAATCCTAATGAAAGAAACCTTTGCAGAACTGATGTCTCTTTTCCCTCACACTGTCTTGGTGTACTCGTATGTATGCCAAATCAATTCTGCCCACAGATTCACAAAGCCAGGAAACATTTTAATAAAACTGTTTCTGCATTTGTCAGAGACCTTCGCATGGGCTGTATCTATAACAACAATCTGCGTTTTGACATGCGTGAAATTTATAGAAATGATGCAGTGCACTCTACAGATGAAGGCAACAGGGTGTTTTAAGTCACCTGAAACTCTGCATCTGGTCTTATGTGTAGCAGCCATATACACACAACCAATGTACCGGCTCTTGTCAGAGCCACCTAAATACCCGAAATATTATGACGTTTTTTTCGAAATGTTGTTTTTTTAGTTTTTGGCAATCTTCGTGATGACGACGCGATCCCTGCAGATACATTGCGAAAACGGAAAACAAAAGCAGACATTCAATGACCACCAACACATCCAAAAAGAATATGTAAAAATATCCATTCTGAACATTGCGCTACACATATTACTGTGTACATAGTTCTTTCAAAGCATGTTTAAACTCATATTTTTGTACTAAGTTTCTTTAAAAATCATTTTTCAGACCTATTTTCCATTTTCGCAGTGACGTCGTTAACTGCAACAATCACGCCTTTTCCAAAAAGTCTGTTAGAAAATATGCAATAGGGGCATTTAGTTTGAGCATTTGCTCTGCCATTTTGCATGTTACGTCTTCATTGCTCCTCCATTTTGTATGCCACGTCTTCAGTGTCCATCTGTTTCATGCATTTCCTTGTTTACTGGGTTGCTGTCCTTGGCTAACCAAAAGTTATGTCTTAACATTTCTTGTAAATCATTTGACTGATGTGAGACAACCCAGCTGCGCTTTAGTCTAGAGAGCACTCTGCCCTTTTCAAGGCTGCAGTGTCTGATACTGATAAGAACATGTTTGCCACATCCACAGATTTCTGTAAGACATGTCTAAGCTTGAGCTAACTGGAGAAAACTGGTTCTAACCGGTCTGTTATCACCTTTCTGTTTGTTCACTACTATGAATGTAGCCCTCAGATACCTCACATCAGCTCACTCCTCTACACCCTCCCTGGAGGCAGTACGGACCTGTGCCTGCTCGAGCGTATAATAAATATTTATTGTTATACTTTCCCTCCAACTACCTGGTTATTTGTCTACAAGTGGACAGAGAGGTTTTGGAACCAGACGAAATGGTCCAGCTGTGTTACTAATAATTTCTTGTCTCCACAAGTCTAAAACACATATATCAACACATATTACAGTATTTCACACACTAGGGGTTTCTTACAGTATTGTCTAAAGTCCTATTTTTCTAGAGAGTTTCTATAAAAACCATCTCTAAAACCTATTTTCTGTTTTCGCAGTGACTCCGGGAATCACGATGACGTCGGTAATCGCCATCCCCGTGGATACGTCACGAAAATGCAAAGCAAAAGCACCACATTCAACCATTTTAACTATCTTACTAATTTTCACCATCACACTAGATAAATCACTAACTAATTAACTCTATAAAAACATTTATCAATATCTCAATATCTCTATAACAGTCTGAATTAATGATTCACTCGGTTATGTGAGTGCATGCATAAGTCTCTGAGTGTGTCTGTCACTGCATATATGTCTATGAGTGGATATCAGAGTAGACTCATGAGTCTTTCAGTAAGTGTGTCACTGGCTGCATAAGTCTCTGAGTGCATCTCTCTATCAGTGAATGTATGGGTGGAAGTATAAGTCTCTCAGTGGCTCTGTGAGTCAATACGTGTGTCACAAGGTCTCAGACCTCCTTCAAAACATTGACCCAAATGACACGGAAGAGGACCCATTCCTCAATCAATCTGTACCTTTCTTTTACTTTCAGCAGTATCAACAAAACGCGGCTTACGATTTCAAAACCGGTTCCTTTACCAATCCAGACTTCCTGGAATACAACTCCTCCCACCAGGACTGCGTCACCACAGCTATTGGCTCAATCATAGCACAGGATCAAGAGACGTTGAGGTTAAACTCCAGAACCAAGGAAGAGTGGAGTTCACGAGAGCAGACGGAGAAAAGGCTGAAGGATTTCAACCCGAGCCCTGCGCCAGTGAGGAAATCAGCAGTGGAAATAGAAGAAACGGTTCCAGTACCAGCGAGGAAGAAATCAGAGAACTGATACTTCCCGAGCCGAGGGCAGCAGAGACACAGCTGTTCACCACGGGAGGAGAGAGAAGAGACGAGGGAAGTCAAAGACCCTACATGCAGTCCAGCAACATTCCAGGAGGAGCATGGCTCAGTCAGGTACGGAATCGCTTGAGGGGCCTGACTGGGAGGTGGGCACCTAAACCGACCTAAACAAACCTAGGGTCATAATAGGGGAGACTAGCAACCATCAAATCCCCATGGGCACATTGGTGAAGGTTATTTTTTTTAAGGTGTAGTCATCCCGTCACACCCATTTCCCTTACTATAACAGAGGACAAAGAAAAGACTTCTTATCCCGGTCTCTCTTCTCTTTGAGGCATTCACAGAATTTGCAGAGCTAAAAGGAGAGAAGGAGTGAACCAAGCCGATCAGAAGAGACAAGAAGAGAATCCTTTCTAAGTAGAACACTTCAAGAATAGCTAAAACTGTGCACTATGACAATAAAATAGTGGCAAACAGGACATCAACCAGTCGTTAGCCCTTGTTATTTTCACTAATTCCCGACAACGTGATTGTCAGACTGGATCTGTCAATCAATGTCTCAGTGGGTGTGTGGGTGGAATTATAAGTCTCTCAGTGGGTCTGTGAGTCGATGCATGAATGTCTGAGTGAGTCTCTGATTGGGTGTGTGAGTGTCTGAGTGGGTCCCTGAGTGGGTGCATGAGTGTCTGAATAGGTCTGTGAGTGGGTGTATGAGTCTATGACTGCGTATGTGAATGGGTACATGAGCCTGTGACTGGATCTATGAGTTGGTGCATAGGTGTCTGTGTGGGTCTCACTATCAGTGGGTGTGTCAGTAGAAACAAAAGTCTCACACTGGGGGTCTGAAAGTGGGTGTATGAATGTCTGAGTGGGTCTGTACATGGGTGCATCACTCTCCAAGTGAGTCTGTAAGTGCGTGCATGAGTACCTGAATGGGTATGACAGTGGGTACATCAGTATCTGAGTGGGTATGTGACTGGATATATAGGTGTGTGAGTGGGTATGTGAATGGGTGTATAAGTGTCTGATTGATTATGTGAGTAGGTACATAAGTGTGTGACAGTCATCGGCTAGTGTGTACAAATATATATATTTTTTATATTTCCACCAACATTCACGATGAAGTCGGTAGTCGCAACGTCCCCGGGGGGCAGCGCTGGCGGTTGCAAATATCACACGTGATTAAAAAAACTATTTTAGACACATAACTTGTGTCACTAACACCCCCATTCCTCAAACATGGGAGAGCATTCCCGTTGGCGTGTGCATCCGCAATTAATTGCCGGAATCGTCGCGAAATATCCGCGGCCAGAGATATCACTATAATTTTCAGCTTAAACGTCTTAAAAACTACTGAACAGATCTACACCAAATAGGCAAAAGGCACTTCCTTGAAATAACATCTACCTCCCTGCCAAATTTGGTGTAAGTCCGTTCAGCAGTTCAGGCTGTAGGTGTGGCTAAAGGTTCCTATGGGAATTAACATTACAAACGCACCCTTATTTCACGCCCTAAATCCTCGGTCCCCACTGCACAGATCACTCCCAAACTCTCCATGACAACCAGAGCCTATCTGCACACTCTTTTTTGAAAATCTCATGAAGATTGGTCAAACGACGCCAAAGTTATAGGCAAGTCAAAAAATGCTTTTCCTATGGAAACTAGGTCCTAACTATAACTACCTACTGGCGACTGCCAGTAGGTAATATATATATGTATATGCAGCAAGCCATTCTGACGCATTTCAAGCTGGAGAGGTCTTCTGACCAAAACCGTTCCAGGTCCAAAGCTTTGTTTGTTCCCTGTCAGCACACTATAAATAAGCAAGACAGCAGCTGTAGAATGGCTCGCCATGTTTTTTGATGAAGAAAAACACTTCTGTGAATATTAAAGAAGATGCCCGAGGTACTCACTAACGAGCCCAAGGCCATAATAAGCTAGGAGCATCTATAGCTCAGCCTTTCCTTATGTATATATGTATGTTGAGAGATAGCGTGACAGAGAACGACAGCAAGAACACATAATGGGTAACTATGTAATGTCAAACATTGCCCCAGTGAGGTTCTGGTGATATCATAAACCACAAGGCTGAGGGCCGAGTAGTTTTCATATGTGACCAAAAGGTCGACATGGCAATATAGAACCATATTACACGTTACCTGTTATGTAGTTTTTATACTATATGCTCTTTTTGGGGTAGTTAACTTGAAAAGGTGGTTTGTTTCCCAAACAGGGAAAAACAGCCAGCTCCAGGTTGTTTGCACTCATTATTCAGGTGCACAGCAAATATTATGTTGTGTGTTCATAATATTTACTTCCTGCATATTCATGATCACTACAGCTATTTTAATATCTGCTTTAATAGTTCTACATATGATATGCATTAGAGTGATTTCAAATAACACTATGTATAATTAATGCTTCATATTCATATTTCTTGAGTGTAATAATATTAATACTTACATATACTTACTTACATATACACTGTGATGCAGTGACTCCTGATGTAATTGTGCTTAAAACGTACTAGAAATCTAGTGTCACTCGATGTGGTACCTGTAGTGCAGTGACTGCTGTGTTTTTGCACCCAACACAGTGAGACTTCAAAGCAGACCAAAAAGACATAAAAAGGAATTGATCCAATACTAATGTAGCATACACAAACCAGATGCCCGTAAAGACCAGCATAAATATGATAACATTGTTAAAAAACTGGCTCCAAAAATCAGATAAAACAGTGTGGGCAGAGATGGACAGTCCCACATTCGATATGGAGATAAAGGAAAGTATGAAAAATCTTAACGATGGCAATGGTCTAGGGGCTTATGCCTTTCTCTATGCAAAGAGTGGCAGATCCAACAAATAGAAAAATATGTGTTTTCAACGACTTCCTCAATTTCAGCTCATCTGGTTGAAGTTTTCGCTTGGGAGATAGTAAGCTCCACAGTAACGCGGCTTGTGCTGAGAAGTTTCTGTTTTACTGTTCGGCTATTTTCACTCCGCATGGTCAATATCCCGCAGTAACTGTAATAATTAAATATTGAATGTTTATATCTGGAAAATATTTGCCACCCAATGATTAGAAACCCACTTATAATTACCAGTGGCGGCTGCCTAGGAACGGGGGTGGTGAGCGGGGCGGGGTGGATTAAAAAAATCAAATAAACTTGCCTTCTCTGCCCCTCTGCCACGCCGCCGCACACCTCTCCTCCGTCTGCTGTGCTGGAAACACCCAGGCTTCCGGACTCTCCCAGCCAATCATGACACTGCAGGAGCAGCATCGTGTTTAGTCTGAGCGTCCTGTTTGGATGCTCAGGCACTGCCTGGGGAGGCTGGGCATGTACTCCACGGGGCCTTGCAACACAACCCAATGGAGAACATGCCAAGTTCGCATGACAGTTTGGCCGGCCCTAGAGGTCTGGCCAAACCATCATGTGCACTTAGAGGAGTGCAAACCACTCCCGCCGGGCTCTGGCATCACAGAGCCCAGCCCAGCCCCGCCCCGACTCCCGCATAGAAAAATAAAATGATAATAACATCCTGTTATTATCATTTTTTTTTTTTTTTTGCACTGCTGAAATAGCAGTGGGGTGATGCTCCACCGCCTTAACGGAGGAGCCGCCACTGATATTTACTCTATGAATTAGGCACCAGACTCTCTTGACCAATAGAAGCCAATGAAGACTTCTCAACATAGAGCAGACTTCAGCTTCACCAACAATTTTGTCATCCTGTTTTTGACCCATTATGTCCCAATTCATTCTCATTTAGTAGTACCATATTAAGGTAATTATCATTTTGTGACACGAGGAAATTGGTGACTGCTGACGCTTGTGATGGATAAAATAGACAGAACATACTTTGTTTTAATAGTTGCAGGAAATATGAGCATGGTTGTGCTATATTATCAATTGAGGATTAAAAAGAAGCTCTTTGTGCACTGAATTTGGGGGCTCTAAGGAATGCATTCTGAGACCGGATTTCTGGAGAGACTCTAACGATTTATGTAGTAGCAAATGGTGACCCAAAAGACGAACCAATAGGAATACAAAATACCTACGTTAAATCTACTTAATTTTCTTTAAAGAATATCACAGATGCATACCTGCTCTATGTCCTAAACAGACATATTGCACTCATCAAAAAAAATAATGTAAAATTCAAAGCACTTGTAACCAATGTTCCCTCTAATTTTTTTCCTCTGTGTGCGGCAGTGTAAGGTCTATTTGCACTGCAACCAAGTCTATATACGCCAGTAACCAGACTGCACTTGTGGGTGCAGCGCCAAATACCACTCCAAACTTTTGCTTAAAAAAGTGAAAAGATGGTGCATTTTCTCACATACAGATCCACATGAACGATGTTAAGGCAGGTTTGAAACCATCCCACATAGCAATTTGAAACCTTGGCAGCTATGTTGCTGCATTTCTTTTCTTAATAGAGCTGGGGTGCGGGGTGATTGTGTGCATTTGTTCAAGTTTTCATGTTAATTTCAGCTCATGATGGGCGCTGTGATTAACATGAAAACTTTAACAAATCCTCTCTTTGAGCAGGAAAAATAAAATTATAATAACGTTGTTATTATAATTTTACTTTACGCAGTTTCAGGGCTGGGTTAGGGTAGGGCCGCATCAGGCTTTCGACTAACGCATTTTAATGCTAGTGTCCGCATCACCACATTAAAATGCTTTAGTCGCGTATTCTAGCGCCCCTCTGACAATACTGCAATTGAGGCACACTGCCAATGAGGCAGCACCAGCACGCTAAAATTGTCTAACATATATGAGCATGCAACTGCGCCTTCAAATTTAAAATGCTATGCGTCAGAGATAGAATATTCATGAACAGCGCTGAGCAGGCAGGCCAGAATTTAACAGATCAATTAGCCGTGCCCCAACCAGCCTTCCTGTGAGTCTACTCTGGGGGTACCAGCCATCATGTGGGTGATCCATGGAGCGGGTCTTGCCTGCTGTTTTCCCACAATCACACCACCCTTTTGGTGACCAGAAGCACACACATGCTTCGAAGATTGGACACACCGGCGGGTGGTAGCTTTGTTTTTCCTTCCCGCACCCCCCAGCAGAGAAGTCACATTACCTGAGCCTCTTGCGCAGGATGTTATAGTTGTACAGCCTGCTGGGCCCATTCCCTCCTAAGCCTCCGCATCAGCCTGGACAGAGATTGTTGACAAAACAGTCAACTTCTCAGCCCCTACCGTGCCCTCTGAACATGTGTTCTTTCGTGAACCGGAGGCACAGTATTGGTCTCGTCACTTGATCACGGGACTTGATTGTCGTCACACAAGTGTTTAAGTGCGAACGGCAGAGGTAGGAGGCGTTTTTAAAAACAAGCTTATAATCCATATTTTCAGACATTCTGTTTGTATGATCTGGGTTTAAAGCAATAATCGCTTATATACTTTCAAAACACTTTGTTTTGGAAATAATCTGCTTTGCCACACTTTTCGAATCATCGTCGTTTAACTAGTCTCTCCGTCAATTAACCTTGCTTTCCCTTTCAAATTTTTTTCTTGGAAAATGGACTTCAGGAGATTCAGGTTGTTACCCAACCCTTACCTTAGCTACCACCTTCTCCACAAAGATGGGGCGCTGCAGTCTTACTGCTTTGTCACAAGGTAGCTGCTGCTGAGGGCAAATCATTTCAGGGGTCAAGAATTAGGTTTTCAGGGAAAGGGAATGGGATTGGTAATTCCAAGTGTACGTGATTCAGGACCCCAAGAGTAAAAAGTAGAGCTTTCATTAGAATACTCTGCATACTGCACAGAGAAGGGAATTAAACATCTTTCAGCAATAGAATGAAAATGTTTTCTCCCTCACTGCCAAACAAACTATGTCCATCAGATTCCCTTTCTTTTCCGACTCCAAGCACAAACATTTTTTGACTCTGTCCAATCATGTTGATTCACTTTATGCACTCTAGCTCAGCCATTCTGGTAGCAAGACGATCATTAACCCTCGAAGTAGTCTGCTTGCTTCCTAGTTCGATCCCCGGCTCCGGCGGCAGCTCAGCTCAGCACCATGTGACTCTGGGCAATAGCTCACTTAATTTCCACGACGGCCCCCAGCACCTTGAGACCCGTAAGGGTGAGTAGCTGCGCTATATAAAAAAAACGGACTTACTAAAAGCACCATACATGCAGTGGTCGAAGTGGGCTGGATCGGCAGGGCACGGCGTGCCCCTACTTCTTTAATTTAATATATTCCGTTCCCCTGCTTTTTTATTTTAAACATGCGTCCTAGGATGGCAGAAATAGCCACAGCCCACAGATAAGACTCGGCGCTCGTGGCAGTTCAGGGCAGGGCAGGTAGAGAAGGAAAAGGACTCTGTCTCTTCCTTCTTGCCCAGAGAAGACAAGGAGAGTGTCCACTTCTGCTCTGCCGCTGGCAAAAGCACTCACTGATTTCTGAATAATGAGTGTAAAAGCGTTAAGATAACCATGTTGTTCCTGCTTATATTTCACATGATTTACTTAAACTTGCATTCCCTATGAGTGTTTGCTTTTTCCAGGATGTTGTTACTTTTTTTTATTTAGGCAGCATATTACTCTCGTCTAATGCGTAATTTGAATTATGTCGCATCCAGGACTTTATAGCGGGGCACAATTGGGCTGTAGCAGAAGGGAGCTGCAATTAACATGAAAACTTAAAAAACAAAAGGCACACAATCACCCCGCAGCCCAGCTCTATTAAGAGAAGAAATGCAGCAAGTCTACAAACACAGCGTGTGCTTTTAGGTGATTCTAAAAGCACATGCTGTATTTGGTGCTGCATTTCTTTTGTTTTCTAGAGTGTGGCTGCGGGGCAGATTGTGTGCTTTTGTTTAAAGCATTCATGTTAATCGCAGCACGTGACGGACTCTGCAATTAACAAGAATACTTAAACAAAAGCACACAATAAGCCCCACAGCCGCACTCTAGAAAACAAAAGAGATTTAGCAAGTGCTCCCTCATTGGGAGGGAGCACTTGCTAAATGCCTCTTCCTCTGCAACTTGAAAATGCCCGTTTTTCGCACTGCAGCGGCGGCGCGAATGCTCGCGGGGGATGTGTGTGCGCGCCACACACAGCACTGCGCGCTCGGGGGCACTGAGGTACGCGCGCGCGCAGGCGTGCACCTTCAAGGGAACACTGCTTGTAACACTTGACATAAACAGGAATCATATCAATTGGATACATTTTTGATGTCATTGGAAGAAGAGTTAGGAGTTTGCAAACAAGAACTGTTGATTCCTTTTCGTCTTCCAAGTCATAATCAACCCAAGCCTCCCTCACAGGATATTATCTTTAATAAAGACAATGCATGAAAACTGGACTGTGCTAATGTTTTATAGCAAAAAGGAAGAACAAATTGGCCATGTCACCATGCAGGAAACATTGCTATTATGGCTATAAATGAGGTGTGGTTATTTGAATTTTCTCTGTTGGCGAGTAAGAGCAATACTTTGTGACTTGTACATTGTTGGGGCCAATGAGGTCTACCTTCCCTGCGCCAAGGCCTAATAAAACTGACATTAGTGAGTTAATTTTAACAAAACAGAAGATTTCCTTTAGCATGGCAAATTTTTAAATGTTATGAATATGGTAGGGATATTATTTGGCAATACATAAAAAATACATTGTGCCAGTTAGATATATTCTTAGGGTGGAGCTTGCGAGAGCATGCGCTAGCGCATGCGTCTCACTGGTGAGACACTGTTGTAAACATAAAAGGGCTTGGAGCCCTCCCGTTGCTTACCATTTGTTGGCTTTAGTGGCACTATTCTTTACAGCCTCGTAATTTGTCAAGGCAGGCCTAACATAATTTCCGTTCCTCTCTGTGGAGCAGGGACCAAGCACTGATTGATTCAATTTAATCAGGACCCGTCCGCTGCTCCTGACATTATTGAGGTACTATTTTGTTCTGTTTAACTTTTAGTGCCCTGAAAACAGAAGGCGTATGACTGGCAAAAACATGCCCAGCGGTAGACACAAAATTGCAAACATTTGTTTTCTATAGGTAAATTTCTTTTATTTTGCCATTCTTCTTTTCTCACTTTGCACTCATGTTTCTTTTGTTTTTGCTCATCTGCGCTGTTCTCAAAAGATGAGAATTATCTTATTGCAAAGGGACATTGTTTCTTTCTTAATTGAAATTTCTGTAATGATGCTATAACACATAATCGTGCAGTACACCCCAATCCACCCCACTCCAATCCACGACAATCCACCGCACTTCCCCCACTCTAATCCAACCCACTCAATCAAATCCACCACAGACCATTCCAATTCGCTCCACTCCACTCCAATCCAATCCAAACCACTGACTGCAATCCAATCCACTCCAATACACCTCACTCCAATCATCCCAACCCACCCATTCCAATTTGCCCCACTCCACTCCAAAATAGTCTGCTTCACTTCATTCCAAAACAATCTGCCCTACTCCAGTCCAAAACAATCTGCCCCACTCCAATTCAAAACAATCTGCCCCACTCCAATCTGCCACACTCCAATCCAAAACAGTCTGCCCCACTCCAATCTGCCACACTCCAATCCAAAACAATCTGCCCCACTCCAAACAAAAACAATTTGCCCTACTCCAATCTAAAAAAATCTGCCCACCTCAATCCAAAACAATCTGCACCACTCCAGTCCAAAACAATCTACCCCACTTGAATCCAAAACAGTCTGCTCCACTCCAATCTGCCACACTCCAATCTAAAACAATTTGCCCCACTCAAATCTGCCCTACTTCAATTCAAAACATACTGCCCCACTCAATCCAAAACAATCTGCCCCACTCCAAACCAAATCAATCTGCACCACTCCAATCTTCCCCACTCCAATCCGCCTTACTCCAATCTCCCCCACTCCAATTCACCCCACATCACTCCAATCCAATCCACCTCACCCCAATCCAATGCACCCTACTCCGTCCCTAATTCATCCCACTTCAATCCAATCCAATCCAATCCACCCCACTCTAATCCAATCCACTTCACTCCAATCCAATCCACCATACTCCAATCCAAAACAATCTGCCCCACTCCAATCTGCCCAACTCCAATCTGCCCCTCTCTCATCCAAAACAATTTACCCCACTCAATTCAAAACAATTTGCCCCATTGTTATGTTATGTTACCTAGATTTGTAGAGTGCGTGGCTACCCAAACACCGGCTTCCAAGCGCTAGCAGAGCTCAAAAAAACGAGATTGTGTATTGACTAGCTGAACAGGTGTGTCTTTAATTACTTTCTGAAACTCAAGAGATTGTGGTTAGATCTCAGATGTATGGGAGGGATTCCAGATTTTGGGTGCCAAGTATGCAAAAGACCGTCCTCCACCTCTGGCTCCTCTAACCTTTGGGATGACCAGGAGGGAGCGGTTGTTTGAGCTCAAGTTGCATGAGCTGTTGTATAAGACAATTAGCTGATTTAGAGTATATGAGCGCTGAGTGTTTTTGATCTTGTGCACATTGCACAGGACCTTAAACTCAAACCTTCTCTTAACTGGGAGCCAATGGAGACTTGCCAGTGCATTACGCTCTGAGTGAAATTTGGGAATGTTCAGTAAGACTCGAGCTGCAGCATTTTGTATGATCTGTAGTCTTTTGCCAACATAGGCTGGACTACCCAGGTAGAGCGAGTTACAATCGTCGAGTTGCTAGAGTATGAAATCTTGTACCACAATTCTTGTTGTTTCAGCTGGGAGCCATTCCAGAGTCTTCCTTAATGCTCTTAATAGGCCAAAGCATGTCCCTGCCGCTTTTTTGCCTGGGAGACCATGGTGAGACCAGCGTCCAAACAGACTCCTAAGCTCTTGACCTCTGGTGACGGGCGATCCCCCAAACATTAAGGCCAAGTAGGCTGGTCCCTACCACCATAACCTCCATTTTGTCGCTATTTAACTTAAGGCAACTGGAGGCCATCCAGTTATTTACTTGTACCAAACAGGTGGAGAGATTTGCCACAGCTTGATTAATGTTAGATGTCAGAGACGACAACTTTGGAATAATCAGCATAGGAACCCATGGTGAAGCCAAAAGAGCAGATAATGTCAGCTAGAGGCCGGACATATATGGTAAAAAGCATGGGGCTTAGGGAGGAGCCCTGAGGCACACCACACTTAAGCTGCTGAACATCTGACAAATGTTGGCCTTCCCTAACCTGAAAACACCTGTTTTCTAAGAAGGAGATCAGCCATTCAAGTGCTTTTTTACGTTATCCCAAGCGGCTCAAATCTGAACCAGAGGACCGGGTGGGACACCATATCAAAGGCCGCGCTTAAATCTAAAAGAATAAGCAGCTGCTACTCCTTGATCCAGGATTTTCCTAAGATCTTCTGTGGCTAATAACATGACAATTTCAGTGCTATAGCCAGGCCTGAAACCTGTCTTTGTGTGATGCTGCAAATTATGATCCTCCAGAAACGTAGTCAGATGTCCATTTACCAATTTCTCTAGGCTCTTGCTGACACCTGAAAGCAGGGATATAGGTCTGTAGCTGTCAGCTTTAGTGGGGTGTAGGTGTTTTTTTAGCAATGGGCTGATTATCGCGTGCTTCCAGGGGTCAGGATCTTATTCGCTATCAATCTAAAACAATTTCCCCCACTCCAGCCTACCCCACACAGTTCAAAACAATCGGCCCTAATCCAATCAGCCCCATTTCAATCCAAAACAATGTGACCCACTCCAATCAGTTCCAATCCAAAACAATTTGCACCACTCCTGTCTGTCCCAATCCAATCCAAAACAATCTGCCCCACTCCAAGCTGCCCCACTCAATCCAAAATAATCCAACCCACTCCAATCCCATCCATCTCACCTCACCTCATCCCAATCCACCCCACTCAAATTCAATCCACCCCACTCAAATTCAATCCACCCACCCTAATCCAATCCACCCCACCCCAATGCACCCCATTCCAATCTACCTCAATTCAATTCAACCCACCCTAATCCAATCTGCCCCAATCCAGTTCGCCCCACCCTACCCCGGGTCCAGTTCACCCCACCCCAATCCAATCTCACTAGCACGTTTTAAAAACAGATACTTAGTTAACTTACTATTTTCTTTGTTTAACAGCTGAAGGCTATTGAACACTTCTGGGTGGCCCAAAGACATGGCAGCACTCCTAATGTAGTTAAGCCACTGGATTTTGTAACCATACTCGCACCCGAGACAATCTTCAATCACATCCCTGTTGAATGCAGAATGCTCACCACTCCACACTGATATCCACTAGAGCAATGGGGCAATTCTGACGAGGTCTTCTACATGATCAAGGTCCAATTCATTGTGCATAAAAAACTTGAGCTGGTAGGACCCAGACCTAACAGTCTCCTGCAAAAGCGTTTTTCCTCTAGCTGAATACTCAGTTGCGATATCCCCAGATGGGCGCACCATATAACAACACAGGGAGGCATTTCATTCTGTATATTTGCAGCAGCAGTCAGACAGGTTTACTGCCCACCGTTGATGCAAACCTGAAAAGAGATCCGCATGCTTGATTAAATCACTGGCAGCTCTTTGCAAGACAAGGTGTCCAGCTCTCCTGCTGGTCGAAGGTAGCCCCTAAATAAGGAAATGCAGCCAACCTTTCCCTTGATGGGTCTAACTTTGGAGGTCTGTCTCCCACAAGCCATATAGTGCGTTTTGGCAATATCGGCATCCAGCTCCAGTTCATCCATGAACTTGGCAAATGAGACTACAAGGTCCTTAAGGCCATTCGTGGTGCGGGAGTGTAGCACTGCATCATCTGCATATAAGAGGGAGGGAACAAATGTAGATTTAACTTTGGGCATGTCCTTCCCGTTGGCTACCAAAAAAGAATTCAGGCCATTAATGTAAAGTAAAAATAGGATAGGTGCCAAAGCACAGCCTTGCCTGTCCCTCCGAGCCAGGTTGAAAGAATCTGTGTACTCCCCTTCCATACCATATCTTACCGATTGTGGTAATATGTATCAGCACCAGCACATTCCAGAATGTAGGAAGCTCTAAGAATGTTTGGCTTTGAAGTCAAACTGGAGGCAGAGCTTGATGGGATGGCTGGGCTGCTTTTCCTGTGAAGAAGAAACAAATAAATCATCCTTCCTTTTACACCCATGGACTACGTCTCATCCTAATGTTTTACTAATTTAACACTGATGCATTGACATCTGTATGAAGGGCACGTAAGAAGTCAACCGATGGCTGAGGCAACCCAAGATCGGCTAATTTACTCCATAGCTTTGACCTGTTGACCCGATCAAAAGCACTGCTCAGGTCGATGAATGCTAGATAGATGGCCCCCATTCTTAGCTACAACATATTTAGGTTCAAGCATTGTTTCGTCGTTCCCTTGTGTTCTCAAAAGCCATATTGGGTTTGGCAAAGAATGCTGTTAAGTTGGACCCAGTCTTCAATACATTGTAGAATTATGTGGCACACTATTTTAACAGCCGTATCTAATAGAGAAATGGGTCTGTAGCAGCAAGGATCCTGCCTACTACCCTTTTTAAAGACGGGAACAATGACCGCAGTTTTCATTGAGTTATGAATTTTATTGGGATGGCAGCATTTATGGTATTAGTAAAGGGGCCCAAAGGGAGATGTTTGCCTTATAAAGGTCCATGGGTACCCCATCTGGAATGGGTGCTTTGTTTGTGGGGCTAGTTAAAATCGCAGAGCGGACTTCCTCAAGTTCAAATGTACTACCCAGTGGGAACAGTAAGGTCCCTTTAGTGGCAGCCAGGAGCCCATTCACACCTAATGCATAGATCTTTTTAAAGTGTGCCACCCATTGTATGGGAGAATTGTTATCATCAGGCTTGGCAGAGCAAGACTGCTTCCAATTGACTACCTCCCAAAATCCCCTGGCATCCCCTGAATTACAGGTGGCGACTAGACGCTCCCACATTTCCTATTTTAGATTTAGCTTCCTATTCCGAATGGCTTTCTTGTAGGCTGCTCTAGCGGCTGTAATATTCAGCTGGTTTTTTGCCCTTGCATTAAGGGCTTCGCGCAGTTGCTTATTGGCCCCCTGCACCCTTTATCAAACCAACCAGTTTTAGGAGTTCTACGGGGTCCAGATAGTTCAAGCATGATGTTTCTTTTGGAATTATTTAAAGACTGGGAGGCATCTAAAACGAAGGCAGGGGAACCCTCAAGGGTTAGCAGAGGATCCATGATTAGGCTCAAGTTTGTACCAACTGAAGCTTTTGAAAAGGTGGGAATTGATATTCTATGCCATTTTATCCTGAGGCCCTGATCCAGAGTTAGGATTTGGGTGGCTAATAACTGGTGTCGTCATCCTGACCTCAATGGTGTTACGATCACTATAGCAGGTAGTGTGTACATTCCCAGAGCGTACAAATTGTTCAAGGCTCTTAGAAATTAACACATAATCTATAATTGACGCTTTGCCCCAACCTACAAAGGTGGGTCGTTGGTTGGAAAGATTTTCTACCACGTCCACCCCATTACAAAGCCCCACCTGCCCAAGAGCATTCTACAATCGCCTCCCTCTGGTGTCAGAAGTCAAAGAACGAAATGGAGTGTCACCTACCACAAAAGAGTGAGAGGCAGTAGGGTTTAGACCTAATTTAGCACTGAAATCGCCTCCCAATATCATGCTAAAACAGTTGAACTTGGAAAGAGACCTCGTCTCAAGAGGTAAAAAAAATAAACCTTACACAAGGTCTCAATCTGGCACCCTGATTCACAGACTGGGTTGTAAAAGTTAACTAAAAAAAGTGAAACTCTTTAGATAGAACAATCCATATAATCTGAATCCCACTGTGCCCTGAGGGGACTTGTATAATCCTAAAATGTTTAGAAATTCAGAACAGGGTGGCTAACCCACCTTGTGCTCTTTGGCCGGGGGAGGGAATAGCTGGGATGATGAAACATGCAAAACCGTTCCATGTAAACTGCTCCTGAGCCCAGGTTTCTTGGAGCATAATAACGTCAAACTGGGTGCTAAACTCTAACCATTATGGGTCTTATAGCGTGTAGCCAATGCCTGCAATATTCCAACAAAGAAACCTTATGACAGACCCTGTGAGTCAATCGCTGCTACCATGGGATGATTAATCGTCAGTGGCCTGCTAGCATTGGAACTAAGGGTTGGAGTGGCTGGGAGCCAGTCATTATGATCAAGGTCTGTCAAGGGGAGAAACCTGTTAGAGGTGGAGATACCTGGTGCGCTATATCCCACATCACCGGAGGAAATCCTGCTGTGTGTCGGGGTTGTAAATGTCTTTAAAAAAAATAAGCAGGAGGATGTTAATACCCACGTCCAAGTGATGCTGCTGTTTTACACTTTACTTTTAAGTTCTACATTTGCTGGTAGTGAAAAACTCTTAAATGTGTTTTTTCGCTATTGCAAGGCCTATATCTCTGATAGGATAGCATTGGGATTACTTTACTGCATTTTATGAGTGTAATTTCCAAATGGGAAGATTACTGGCTCAAGTTTGGTGTCTCTGGAATTCTAATTTAAAATCCTAGTGTATGATGAAGTCTGATTTGAAATTACAATTCTTAAAATTACACTTTTGGAAAGTTGGCATCTTCTTGCCTTAGCCATTTGGTGCCTGCAGTCTGTCTTTGATCACATGACTGGGAGTAGTAGGCAGTTGGACTTTGTGTATTCCTCCTAGACAGCCATACACAGTGGGAGCTTAGGTGTGACTGAATGGGTTATCACTGGCAACATGGAAGGAAGGAGCTGGACCCAGATTCACTCACACCTAAATAGGCTGTGTCCTGTCCCCACACAAAGGGCTGCAAACCCCCTCTAGTTAGTTTGGAGCCAGGGAAGGCAGGGCTTCTGTGCACTTCAAAGGCGTACCTCTAGAAGCTTCTCCCCCACTTCAAATGCACAACTGTGTATAAAAGGACATCAAACATCACCACTTCAGTACACGCGTGGACCTGTGGATACTCTGCCAGGAAGAAGGACTGCTGTGATGCTGAAGGGCTGACACCCTGCTGGACTTTGCTGTGTTGACCTGCCGCCTGCTGCCCTCTTGTGTGGGTGAGAAGGACAGGACCTGCATCTCTTGAACACAGAACCCAGAGTGACTCCAAGGGCTAGTTGGCTAGCCTCCTGATCCGAAGCCTCAGTGACGTAACAGACTTCCAACAACCTTGCACCTACACCTGGACTCTGCAGTCTGTGAATCTACCCTGCCGAGTAGTGCCACCCCAGTCCTGGGCCCTTCGAAGTGAGCCTAAGGTGTTCATCTGTGGAAATGGCTGAACGGCACATCCCGAAGCGGAACAGACACATCTCCTTGGCTGAGTGGCATATCCCTGAGCAGAACCATTGCATCCCCGCTGCTGCGTGAATTTGGCCTGTCGCAAAAGGCTGCATCACCCACTGCAGTTCTCGGAACCAGCGCATCGTTGGCGGCGCAGGGCATCCATAGCCCAAGACCTTGTATTTCTCGTTGACGACAGCCTCGACGACCACAAAGGCCTCTGCAGTGCAACCTTACAGCTCCTCCGAACCGACTCACCATCAGCTGCCCACCACATCCCTGACACTGGACTTCGCATCACAAGCCCCATCGACAGGATCCTCGACAAGGATGCAACAGGACCTCACACCACAGCCTCGCTGCATCCCAGGACTGACAAATCGCTTCGACTGCGCTGCGCATCTTCAACTCGGACACACGCATCGCTCCGCAACCGGGATTTAAAGTACTTTGTTCATTGGGCCTAACTGGGTCCCTCTAGCCAGCCCATGCTCCATCGTGGTCGGCCTGAAAGTGTGACTTTGCCACAGTCCAGCACGACCAGATCTCCCCAATAGCACTTTGTGCTTTTTGGCACTATCTTTCACTAAAAGATTTAAAATTCAATATCTCCTGTTCTACTAATTGGATTTTTATTGTTTTGGTCTTGTTTTATGTATTAAATTAAGCTCTATTTTTCTAACCTGGAGTGGGGTCATTTTGTGTGGTTTTTTCACAGTTTTACCTTTTGAGCCTTACCCTAACTAGGATTGTGGTTGCAGCTTGACCAGGGCTACCACCCCAAGTCAATCAGTGACCCAATTTCTAACAGGTTGTCACCCCTGCTTCACTGCTAGGGGATTGTTCTGCCTTCTTACTTGGGCATCCATCCCACCCACACCACATTTTTGGGCTATCATTTTGGAGATGGACTTCCGAACCCCCTCACCAAGCACCATCGTTTCGTAGACTCTGTGACAGAGATCGAGGTATGTTCAGGGCTGAAAGCTATGTCCACCTGCCCTAGTTTTGTGTTGGTTTCCGAGTGCTCTGGAGCAGTTTGTCCTAACCGGCTTGTCATTTAATTCTTCTGGTGATTTTGTAGTGTGCTATCTCTTTCAAATTTATAGTGGAAATGTGCCGCCTCTGAGGCTGTGTCATTTTTCACCGATTTTGAGCTACCCACTTACCCCCTTGGAGCTGTTTCCGTTGGCAGATGTTTACTCTGGGGTGTTCTCTGCCCCTAACTGATTGTGGCATTTGGGCATTCTTGAATGACACTTTCTGCACTCCTTTGTGCGACGGGTTAGTCACCCTTCTTGCTCTTTTTGGGATTCAAGAGTGTCCCTGATCTTAAGCGTGGTTGCTTTTATCCATTGCACGTTGGATGCTTGGGCTTCCTTTGCTTTGTGCCCTTGCTGGACTTTGGGTATAGGGGTGTTGTTGCCATAATATTTCTGGCAACTCAGACAACTGCTACAGCTCTGCTCTAGAAACACTGCAGCCCACACCTCTACAAAACTCAATTACACCCTGGTCCACAAAATAAACATTTGTAAAGTCATACCCTGGACTACCGAAATGCAGTGCAATGCCATACTAATGGCACAATGTGTCTTGTACACAATTCCTACTTAATATTACCATTAGGAACACATGGATTGTTCGTTTGGCATCATCAATTATGCCTATAAAAGGGAACCAGGCTTCTCTTTGAGCAATTTCTTCTTTGTACTTGTGGCTTCTCCATAGGCGTCAAGAGCTATGTCAACAATCTTTCTCTTCAGGGTCGTGAGAATAGCTGTGCAAGATCCTCTCCAAATGAGAACTAGTTCTGGCCATGATAATTCTTCACTGACCCTGAAGGCTATGACCTCTTCTACATCCACATCTGATAATGTCCTGCAGGATTTGCATTCCACTATCTGTTATGAGCGCAAACATAAATACGGCCACCATGTATCCTCTGGGGAGGGGGCACCAGAGAGCCTGGCCGCACGGTGGCCGCCATTCTGTGAAGTTCTGCGAGCTGGACAGTCATCTGCATGTTATCCGGCATTACAGGCAGACATCACAGCTGACAAGGGAAAGGTGAGTGTCCTGCTGCTCCCGGGGGCTCGAATGGTTTCGCTCAGGGGTCGATAGATGCCGTAAAGAGGGGTGTGGCAGAGAACTAAGCAGCCACATGACCCAAGATGGCAGATTGGTGAGGCCTTAGTGACTCTGCGCTGCATAGAGTCATCACTGACGATGGCGGTGAAACGTGATAGGTGCTTTTAGGAACCAGAGGCATCGCGCGACCCCCCCTGTATGCAGTGAGAAGATGGGAGGGATGCGGAGGCTGGCAGAGTGAGTGTGCTAGACGCCGCGGATGGAGACCCAGCCTTAAGGGGGATTGCCGACAGTGAGTCAGAACGGACGAAGACGCAGGGCTGGGGCCGCAGGCTGCACACACCAGGAGCAGAGAAACCCCCGTGAAGGAGACAGCGAGGGCCGGAACACCTGCAGCAGCCACCGTGCAATCAGCGAGCTGAGGCGGTGGACCTGGGAAGTTCCGAGTTGGCAGTGGAGCTGAGCAGTGAGATGGAGCGCTCCTTGCCGCACCCTCCCCAGCGGGTCAGAAAGCTCAGGTGAAGTCGCAGAGTATCGGCGGCAGTGGGAGGCCTGTTGTGGCGGATGGAAACGCTACAGACACCAGGGCGAGGGAAGAGCGGGGGCTAGAAGCAGTGCAAGATGAACCACAAGCAGACCTGGTGAAGAGAAGCACGGGGCCCCGCTGGAGGCTGATGGACAATAAGCAGAGAGAGTCTGCCCACTGGGGCTGCTCATGTGGAGTTTGGGGCCTCCCTACTCCAATAACCTCACGACCCACACTGGAAGAAAGCACCCTAATAAGAAAGGAAAAAAAATCAGTTTAGGAGCGCCTGCTGAAGGGCGGTGCGACTGGTGAGGCTTGGGCGGGTGACCGGCCTGGGCCGAGGCCACGACGGCAGAGCCTGGGAGAGAGGCTAAAGGGTGGGGACAATTTGGCAAGCACAAGTGAAGAGCTGAAGAAGGCCACACAGCCAGACGGCCAGCAGTGATGACCCAGTCAGAGTGGGCACTTTAGAGGGCCCCAGTGGCGAATGGAGGTGCCAAGAAGGGGCAGGGAGTGAAGTAAGGCCCGCAACATTGAAGCCGCTGCCCTGGAGAACACTGACCCACCATGGGAGATGCTCAGGTGAGCCGGTGTGCAGATCCCCCTTGCTTGAGGTCAAAGCATTATGCCTGATTAATGGACTAAGCAAACACAAGGCGATGATGGACGGAGCGCTGAAACTTTTCAGACACTCACCCCCAGTCACAGATCTGGGTTGAATCAAGCATCGTTCTTTAGCTCACTTCGCCACCCCAGTTCAGACACAGCTATATGCAAATCAGTCTTGACCCTGTGCCTCATGGGAACAGTCCAGCCCGAACTGCCAAGCCATGTCTTCCCTGGACCGGAAACAAGCATCCTGGGACCGGTTTCGGGCTAACAGCCCTCATCAGCCAGGCTAGCTTGAATCCAGTGGCAAAGTGAGCAAGGGACCCACGTCTGGGCATACCCTGCCAACTTAGGGCGAACAAAGCAAACACAAGGAGATGATGGATGGAGCGCTGAAACTTTTCAGACACTCACCCCCAGTCACAGATCTGGGTTGAATCCATCATCGTTCTTTAGCTCACTTCGCCACCCCAGTTCAGACACAGCTATATGCAAATCAGTCTTGACCCTGTGACTCATGGGAACAGTCCAGCCTGAACTGCCAAGCCATGTCTCATATGTATTTGCACTTCTGTCCCACCTGGGCATTAGTTCCAAATTCATCAAAATGAGCGTTATCTTATATTCTTCTCCCCGGCGAGGCTTTGGGTTAATGGAGTGATATCCCCTCCTTTCCCCGTGTCCCGAGGCACAAGACAGGGATGCTCATTGTCTCCCCTTCTTTTTGCCATCGCCATGGCACTAGCGGCCTGATTGCGGTAGCATCATGCACACCGAGGTTTGGCATTCGTTCCGTGGGTAATACTAGTCTCCTTATACATGGACGACGTGACTCTGTATGTCAAACTCCCAGCTGAAAATTTAGGCCCTCTGATCAGGGAGATCACGAGGTTTGGTGGACTCTCGGGCATAAACATTAACTGGGGAAAATCGGTAATATTTCCACTAACGGCAGTTATGGAATGGTTCCAGTCAGTGTATCCACTCTGCTGGGCAGAGGGCTCGGGGAAATACCTAGGAATCTAGTTGAATCGCAATGTTGAGTAACTTTGGTGCTTCAATTACGGGCAACTCATGGAGTGGCTGGCGTGCCAACTGAAGCGGTGGGTGGGCTTGCCGCTGTCCCAGGCTGGGTGACTAGCTTTAGCCAAAATAGTTCTCCCCAAATTCTTCTATGTGTTCATTAACCTTCCGCTCCCTCTCAGCAGTAGCTTCAGACGCAGACTGCGATCAAACCTGATATCCCTTGCCTAGGCTGGAAAACAACCCAGGATCTCTTGGGACACCTTAACCCTACCCTTTGGGCCAGACATAGATCTTTACTATAGCTGCGCTCAAGCTCAATTGGTTTTCATTGGATATACCCAATGCAATTTATGGCACATACAGTGCCGGAACATGACCAAGCGGCCCCAATACCGCTGAACTCGGTCCTTTACAGATCACAGACTAGACCGATATCTAGGGTGGATACGGTGGTCTGCAAGGTATGGGCATGGCAGGGGCTGAGACGCAGGGCACGACTGGCGGTGTTATATGCTTCCTCGGTGCCGCTGCCCCAACACCCAGCACTGAGGTTCTCGGCGGACACAGGGGCCTGTAGTAGACTTAGGAAACTCCAACTTCATACAATGGGAGACGCCTTCCCAGAAGAAACCTTCATAGAGCCATGCAGAGCGCTCGTGGGGGTGGACTTGAGCGTGCTTGACAGAATGACTTACTACCAACTCCGAGCGGCGTTGCGCGCTAGTTTTGCTTCCTTCCCAGCAGCGCCGCCCACGTACCAGGTGCTGGAAGACTTTCTGACTAACCCGTCACCCCGCACACTGATCACTCGACTATACACAGACATGCAACGCAAAGCACCGATATGTGATCCTGGGACAAGCAGGAGTGGGAGGCACAGCTGGGCATACCTATAGCAGAGGACCAATGGTCATATTGTTGCAGGCAAGCTCGGGAGCCGTCTCCCAATTACAGGCTACGCTTAATTCACTTCAAGTTCCTACATAGACTATCCAGGACGCCAGAATGGTTACATAAAGTCGGCTTGAGTGTGGATGTGAGATGCATGAGATGCCGTGCCCGGGACGCGTCCTGCCTGCACCTGGCCTGGGACTGCCCTGATATCAATCATTACTGGTGAACCATTTTTAATGTGATGGATAAGATGCTTGAGTTTCAGATAGAACTCTCCCCCTTGACAACGTTGCTTGGTTATGTGAGAAGCGTACCAGTGGACAGTAGGAAGTTAGTGTCCATGCTTCTGTTGCTTGCTAAATGGCGAATAGCGATGTGCTGGGGCTGCCGCCAGGTACCCCGTGCTGCAGACTGGCTCATGGATGCGGCGTATTGCCACGGGCAGCTGTCTGCCTACTGGGAACTTATGCCCACCCGGGCACACCCCAGGGACATCTGGGAGCCACTGCAGATGTACCTTAGGATGAACACACAGGATTAAAGTGATCCCCCCCCTTCAGGCCCAGAGATGCCCGCACAGACCTAAAGGAAATCTCTCAAATGGTGGGTGGTCGACAAAGAAGGCATGTTGGTGCATATCCCGAGGAGGCTGGCTTCCCCCCCCTCTTTCATCTTCCCTTCCTTGGTTCCCCTATTTCTGTTCCATGTTGTGGGTGCGACAGAACACCCCTGAAATCAATGCAGGATATACTGGAAGATGTATAACGGATATTTATATTGGTGGTTGTTATGTATAAGATGGACCAGACCCATGCGATTTTACAAATGCTACACTGTATGTAAATGGTCTAAACCCCGGCATGTATACGCAGTTGTTTTCAATAAAAAGAAAACAAAAAAATAAATTAAAAACATGTATCCAATGGGGAACCTGAATAGGTTGAAATTAACAAAAGAAACGAATTCCCAAGGAGTTTCATATTATTTACAAATACCAACCTATTGTTTTTGACTCTCATGGGTGGGAAAGCTCAAACAAGGCATAAAACATTGTATCATTTGCTTGTTTTTGTACAGTAGCATATGAAAACCATGACAAGCGGTGATAAGTACTGGGGTATGCCATGAATGTGCTGTGGCGCCACTGGGTCCATTTACTATTGGTCTTTAATTTACCTGTCTCTACAACGTAGAGTCATATATTTTGATCCTCTGATGGATCTTGAACTGTGCCGAGAGGGGTCAGATATAGGGGATCCAATCCAGTCATCCAATGAGGACCAGGAATTGGATAACTGACTTATAAGCTCATAATTAGATTCATATTTATAACTCTCAAAACTACACTATACAAATACAGATTTACTACCGCTATTCCAAATCTCCTAAAGAGATTTAGACGAGCTAGGGTCATACAAACGAGTAACTCAGTTAAAGCTAAACAAAATAGTAACATTAGGACCTGTTGACTAGAAGCTTCTCTATTAGTAGTCCTATCCCTCATTACGACTACGGAAATGCACAATCATTGGATACCTATCATAGAGAGACATAAACAGGATTTGTAATTCTTAGGTTTTATCAATAATTTAGAAAGTAAATACACCAATATTTGGCATTAAAGTTTAGAATACAGAATCACCAAATTGATCTCTTTGGGCCATCAATTGCCAAAGTTCTAGAAGGAAAGGAAATTAATCATGTCAGCTCAAAGATTTTCTCCCAGGGGGAAAAGAAGTCTGCAAATAGCACACCCAGCGTATGCACCAACCAGGAGAGTCCACCAGTCCGATAGTTGTCTCTCAGTCTGATAGGAAGCAATCTGCAAAAAGGAATGGATGAATGAGTCCTGCCAATCATCAATCCAGGGGGTAATATATTTTCTCAGTTCTGGGGTGGCCCCTCCTAGGTTACCTTCTTTAATCAGACCACACAGTCCATTGGTCAGTTCATATCGGATGCTTGTCATGCGACACAAAGAATTTTACAGGAATATGGGTGTTTCAGGTTACGTAAATGATCAGATCATCCTGTAGAGGTGGACCTTTAAACAAAGATCCTTTAACAAGGCACATGAACAAGTTCAAAAGGGCAGTGTCCGAGGCAGATATTCCTGGTGTAACAACAATTGTATCGAATGGTCCTTGTGGGCGCATGAGAACTCCTGAAACAGGATACAGTCACAATACATTTGTAATATTGAGATATTCTTCCATGGAGACAGAGTCGGGCAAGAGGAAAAGGGAAAATATACATGAATAAGCAGACAGGCCTATTTGAATTTAGGCTAATATAAGCAAGAATATAAGTATTCAAATATGCATTTTCATTATAAATTATGACATTTAGATATGATTTGCAGTGTAAATATGTGCTTAAGTAAGTTAGTCCATTGTAAATGACATATGTAACTATAACGTACTACTGCATTTCGAAAGTACCAACATGTAACTTTTTCTCAAAGTTTTAAAAATACCTTTCGTTTTAGGCATATTACATTAGTACATATATAAAGATTATTCTGTGAAAGTTTCAGTGAATTCAGAATTTGCATTCACATGCAACACCATTACTTCTTCCCGGTTGATGTGCACTTTAACATTAACAAATATAGTAATAAGCATCTTTTCAATAATCGTTCATAATGTCATCTAATGTTCATTTAGTTCTGTTAATTCTTTGCATATATCATTATCTACAGAAAACTATTCAATAATACTTCCACACGTGAGTCATCACTTTCACATTTCTAATTCACTTTCACCTATGTTTTTCAAACGTGCAATTTTACATCTACTCTACTCTTTTTCTGCATGCTTTTACGATGCAGTAACTAAGTTTCTTTATAATCTATATCTCAGAACACTTTAATGTAAATGAGCATCAATTGTGCACGTTTGTAGCTTTCTTTCAAATGGTGCCAAGATTTTGTTTTCTATGTCAATTAAAGATTAACCAGTTTATCTGCTTCATCAAATGTTTGGAACGGATTACTATAAAACTCTTACTAGCACACATGAATAACAACAGATGTTACTTCTATCTTCATTTTTTCCCAGATTTAACCAGCCTTATAAGGACTTTTTATATATGCTATCTTGAAATTATCTGCCAGTTTGTGTGTATGTGTGTTTGGGTATGTGTGTCGCACTTATTTGTCCTGTTCTCTTTCGTAGAGTACACAAAATAAGCAAATAAAACAAAGATGTATTTCTCTTTAGTGTCTCTACACTTACGTCTTTCTGGAATTATAGCTTGCATTTTATAAACAACATTGCAGTTTTCTTAGTTTGCTTAAGAAATTGGGGTATTAGTTAAGGGGGACGTTGACCAACCTTACGTAATAATAACAATCCTTGAAAGTGAAAGTCACTAAATTAACCTGAGCTCAACCCCCTAACAGCCATGGCACAGAGCAGACACGCTTAATTTAGAGGCATTGTGTAAAGTACTTATGCAGTAGCAAAGCAGTAATAAAGTCAAAACACAATACAAGTAAAATCCTGAACCAATTTACAAAAATAGATTAGTTATTAATAAACTAAATGACACCAAAAATAACGAAAATCAAATGAGGGGAACCAGAGATATGAAGGTTTAAAGTTTTAACTAAAAATAGAGCCAACCACAGTCACCTGGTCACTGCAGACTAAGACCTAGGTGTGATTTGAAGCTGATAGCGGTGGAGCACTAGTCGGATACAGAGACCGGGTTCGACCCGACCAGAAGTTATACATTGGGACTTGGTCTCAAAAATGGATGTTCAAACATCTTCAGCGGGGCAAGGCTGTAGACTGTAGCCAAGGAGCGATCCAGAAGGTCAGATAGCCGTTGGACAAGGCCCCAGTGAAGCCATTAGTTTTTAGTAGAAAAGCTGCCAGTGGGAGAAATTTGAATTTCAAGCTGAAGAAAGTTCTCTCACAGGCCAAGTACTTTTTGCTTCTTCACCCAGATTCTTTCAGCAGGGCATGGCTGCAGGCTGTGCAGCAGAAAAGGGCTTCATGAGGCCAGACACCTTCTCTTCATTTTCCTCCTGAATTGGATTTTCTGCTGCAGAAATCCTGAGTAGGGGAAACCTGAATTTCCAGCCCAGCAGCAATACACCTTTGTCAGATTGGCTTGGCATGTTTGTCCTAGTCATCTGGAGGACTGTGGAGCTAAAATGTTTCTGAGTACCAGGTTTCTCATGATGTTAGGTAGAGTATTCTCTGACACATCTGAGGGTTCGAGGACAACAGGAACAGCATTTGGGGTCAGGACTCACTCCAACAGAGGGAAACAGCAGGGTCCATGTTGCATGAAAGACCTCTTGTAGCTTGTTGTGTCCCTGTAGCTTGAACAGGAGGTCAACCTTATGATCCTTGGAGCCCACCTCTTTGCTCTGGGTACAAGAGAGAGCATAACCAATTCTTCAGGGCTCCTTCTCAGGTCTCAGACAGCATATTCAGTCCTCTTCTGATTTTCTGAGATCTAGTAGTGTTCTCTGGAGGATACTTGCGATTCCACAGTTATGCCTGTCACCATCTTGTGGGTGGAGGGGACTCCTGGCTCCTCTATAACCAATGGGGTAGAAGTTCCCAGGGCTTACCCTATCTACTTTTTCCACATTTCCTTTGTGACCTACTGCATAAGATCCCACAGTGCCCCCGTCTACGTAAGTCCAAGATTGTGAAACGCTTCTCCCCTGGTTCACGCCAGGAAATGAGCAACCCCTCCTCTACGGTTATTTTAAACAAGTTATGAGGGCAGCAACCTCCACACTGGGATTGGAGCCTGCCTGGCTGGGGGAACAAAGAAGGAATTGTCCAGGTGTCATCTGACACACCTCCCCTGTGACAAGGGAGGCCCCTTTCAAATTAATTAGGTTCCAGGGCACTCCCAAATGGTTATGCTGCCAGAGGAACAATAACACCTCCCCACATCCAAGCCTTTGTTTCTGCTCTGGGAGCAGATTTTACACCTCATTCAGGGCTTAAGCACTCTGGGGGCTGCAAGTGAAGGTGAATGAAAATTAGCAATCAGAGGGTTTAGGTAGGGAAAATGCAACTTTCTAAAAGCACCAGGGAAATGAGCAATTCCCTCTCCCAGGCCCCCGCAAAATCCTATCCAAGAGGAGTTGAATGGGATCTCAGGAACCTCCTCTAGGTGTTGGACTGGCAGATAGACTGGCTGCTGTGGTCAGTATCCGCTCCTTAATGGAGTACGATGGGGATCACAAGTGGGTGAACAGGAGCTGCTAGGGAATGCCCTAGAATGGTGGCCAACTCGAGCTGGACTCAATAGATGCCTGGCCACCCACAGACACCTGGTGTCAGTGTGCGGCCATTCTCTCCTTACCCTGCAGGCTCCTGCAGCTCTGAGGCACTGAACTGGGGACCAGTAAGGGTCAAATCCAGCTGCTGGAGGTCAATGTACCCACAAAGAGGCACCAGAATCGAAGGGCCTGTGCACCTGCGGGTAGCGTTGGAGGCCCCTCTCCCTCACTTGGTGGAGATTGAGACTGGCTGGTTAAAGGGACCGACAAACAGAGAAGCCTTTTCCAGCCTCTGCCCCTGGGTAAGAGGAGACTGTGAGAAGTGCTGCCAAGGGGGGCCATGTGGAACAGCATGGCTTGCAGGAGGAAGATAGAGCGATGTCGGAGCGGACCTTCACTGGGTCCTGTTGGCTTGCACCCTAGGAGTGGTGAAGACAGTGGCAGCTGACCATTTTTTAGTTGCGGCCCACTGGATATCATCAGGTATGGTGACAACTATCTGAGTGTCATCTGCATAGGAGAAGATAGATAAACTGACAGATCTAATCATGGCTGCTGTAGGAGAGACAGATAAATCAAAACGAATCAAGATGGCCACGGTGCAGGAGCTCTGGACAGTAGCTCCTGGGGTCTGGGATTACCTATTGGTAATAATCCCTAGCTTACCCCTGCCTTCCATCGTAACAATAACCGTCCTAACCACTTACCAGGTTCTCCAGTCACTTTCGCGTATCCACGGAATAGAGCGACCGGCCGTCAAGTGCTGGAGGTGCAGTGACGCAGCACTCATCAGGAGACCAGCACTGGACGTCCGATGCAACCAGAATGAGGGACGTGCCTTGAGACGAACTAGTCCCAGTCAGGATAAGCCAGTGAGTGCCCAGCCTCTGACAGGCCTGGAGATGAACTGGTCCCGATCAGGATAAGCCGGTGAGTGCCCAACCTCCCCCATGCCCTAGCTCTTACTCCTGGACCGCCCCCTGCTGGGGTCTAGCACCGACGAGACCTCCTTGCCCGATGCTGCCTTGCCAGCTGGAAATCGGTGGGTCCCTTGACCCCCCACCTCAACTTTGCCTCTTGGGTCGGTCCTCACTGGGAGCTGGCAGGAATGGGTCCCCCTCATCCACGGGGACGGACGGATCTTCTCACCGCCTATCTGATTGGGACGCCTCTGCCTGCGGGGAGCACGAAGGCAGAGGAATTTCCTGTGAGGCTGTCCAGCAGCGCATTCCCGTCCTCCGCAGGGATAATACATCCAGAGACTGCACTGGGTTATCTAGGATCAAACGCCACAGCCTGTCCGCATCGCACATCAAGATTCAATGTAGTGCGAGTAAGAGAGCTACCGAGAGATGCTGGACCCGGTTGCTCTCACCCTTCGTCTCGTCAACTCGCTGCCATATGAGAGCCCCCTGGCAAAATCAATTAACCCAGTATGGCATGAAATCTACCCCAATTCCTTTAAAATCCAGACCGCCATTTTGTGACTACAGACTACAATCTAAGCTCTCTCACTGAAGATGGCGTCCCCTCACTCAGAAGTGAAACAAAAAACAAAACAGGACTAGCACACAAAACCTGCAAAAATGGCGGCCACCTGTGAATGTTCTCAACCACCATCAGTGACTGGAAAAAAATTAAAAAAGAGAATAAATGTAAGAAAGGAAGAAAAGAACAAAATAAAAGAAGATATAAGGGAATAGGAGAAGGAAGAAATATTTAAGGAAGGAAAGAAGAAGAAAGGGAGGAAAGAAGAAGGAAGAGGAAAAAGTTGAAAAAAAAATATGAACTCAAAACTAGAACCCTCAGGTCTCCATGCCTTCACCATTAAAAACTCACCCAATCTATCCAAAAATGCAGCTAAATTTTTTAAACACCAGCTAATCAAAACCCACCCAGAAACACTTATTTCAGACCCATATTTCTGCGCCAACAAAGATATACTAACTAATGACCTATTCTTCCATTCCAAAAAACATACACAATGGAAGAAGTTCTTCTATACCATGCTTCGAATCTCCAACTCCAGGAAAACTTCTTATGCCCTTAAATTGTCGGTATCTCCCTCGTCCTTCTGCAATGCGAACGTTACCATATCCTTTTACAACAATTGTAATATCCTTATAAAAACCTCAAATGACAATCTTTCTATCATAGATAAGATCTCCCCTAGCCTCAAGAAAGTAGTGAACAATAAGAGTCCACAGCCCCCCCCCCCACAAATCACCCTGATTACCATGATGGCACTCCCACACCACCATAAATATACTTGGCTACCTCAACTTCAATCAACCCAATCAATCAATCAATCAATCAGGGGTTTGTTAAAGCGCGACTACTCACCCGTAAGGGTCTCAAGGCGCTAGGGGGGGGGGGTGCAGGTTCCATCCATCAAGGAGGGGGTCTGTCGAAGAGCCAGGTTTTGAGGTTTCTTGCGAAGATGGGGAGCGATGTTGTCTGTCTGAGGTGGAGCGGAAGGGCGTTCCATGCTTTGGCCGCGAGGAAGGAGAAGGAGCGGCCTCCCGATCTGGTCTTTCTGGTGTGGGGGACCACGGCGTAGGAGAGCTGGGCTGATCGTAGGGTCCTTTGGGGTGCGTGGAATTTGAGTCGGCTGTTCAGGTATGCTGGTCCGGTGCCGTGAAGGGCCTTGTGTGCGTGGGTGAGCATCTTGAAGGTGATTCTCGCCTCGACAGGGAGCCAGTGGAGTGTGCGCAGGTGCTGGGAGATGTGGCAGTGTTTTGGCAGGTTGAGGACCAGTCTTGCGGCGGCGTTCTGGATGTTCTGTAGCTTGCGGGTGAGGTTTTTGTTTATTCCGGCGTAGAGTGCGTTGCCGTAGTCGAGTCTGCTGGTGACCAGGGCGTGAGTGACGGTCTTTCGGTGTTCGAGGGGGATCCATTTGAAGGTCTTACGAAGGAGGCGGAGGGTGTGGAAGCAGGAAGACGAGACAGAGTTGATCTGGCGGTCCATTTTGAGCTCGGAGTCCAGGATGATTCCCAGGTTGCGTGCATGGTCCGTGGGGGTTGGCGGGTTTCCGAGGGCGGGGGGCCACCAGGTGTCGCTCCAGGCATTGGGGTTTGGGCCCATGATGAGTAATTCTGTTTTGTTGGTGTTTAGTTGTAGGCAGCTGTTTTTCATCCATTTGGCGACGGCTTCCATGCCTTCTCGAAAGTTGCGTCTGGTGGTGTTGGGCTCGTTGGATAGGGAGAAGATGAGCTGGGTGTCGTCTGCGTATGACACGATGTTGAGTCTGTAGGTTCTGACGATGGGGGCGAGTGGAGCCATGTAGACGTTGAAGAGCGTCGGGCTGAGGGAGGAGCACTGGGGGACTCCGCAGGTGGTAGGTGTGGGGTCCGAGAGGAAAGGGGGGAGTCTGACCCGCTGCGTCCTGCCGGAGAGGAAGGAGCGGATCCAGTCGAGGGACTTGTCCTGGATTCCTGCGTCGTAGAGTCTGCATATTAGGGTGCGGTGGGAGACTGTGCGAACGCCGCTGATAGGTCGAGGAGGATGAGGGCTACTGTTTCTCCTTTGTCCAGTAGGGTGCGGATGTCGTCTGTTGCGGCGAGGAGGGCGGTTTCCGTACTGTGGTTTTTTCTGAAGCCGGATTGGGAGGAGTCGAGGATGTTGTGTTCTTCAATGAATGTGGCGAGTTGGCTGTTGATGGCTTTCTCGATGACTTTCGCTGGGAACGGGAGCAGGGAGATGGGTCTGTAGTTTTTGAGGTCGGTGGGGTCCGCTGAGGGTTTCTTTAGGAGGGGGTTGACCTCGGCGTGTTTCCAGTCGTCGGGGAACGAGGCGGTCGCCAGGGAGCGGTTGATGGTGTGGCGGAGCATGGGTGCGATGGTGTCAGCGGCTCTGTTGAAGATGTGGTGGGGGCAGGGGTCCGTGGGGGCCCCTGAGTGGATTGACTTCAATCCACTCCATATCAACAATGATTGTTACTCTTCCGACACCCCGGACCTAGCCACACCAGGGTCCTCATTCCCAGCAAGGCCAAGTATTCAAATGCTACCTGCCAACCCTGTGCACATACACCCCAGGCATCTTTGAGGACAAATAGAGAATCCGCTCTCCTGAATCTTCTCCCGTTCATCATCTTGATCTCCCTACTGTTGAAAGTGACTGCAAGGCTCCCCGTGATATGACAACAGCTCTGCTCTATGACTGGATGCTCTCCTCTTTGGAACAAATACCCCCCCAACCTAATCAACCTCGTATCGACCATGTCTCACTCGCAACCCATAGGCCTTTCACACCATCCCGCCCACCCCAGCCCCCACCCTCACACAAGCGGACCCTCCACAAGTCCACCCTGACCCACAAACTCCACATGAATGTAATTGTGCCACTCACGCTCAACCAGATCTAACATGTGGCCTCCCCCCCCTATGTGAACGCACACCTCAACACATAACCAGCTGTCATAACATTGCCTGGGTCGCACGCCCTGATGAGATCTCCCTAGGCCTGTTCCACCTCAAGGAGGAAATCCAGAAATTGTCAACCATCATGAAAGAGTTCCTAACCACACCTAGACCCACTAGTGCCATTGTGAACCAAACTAGATCCTAAACGGGCAGATATCTCACCCAAGACCCACACACCGAGTTTCTTAAACCACAAACTATACCCCTCCCCAATGCCCCCTCTTGTCCCAAGAGACTAATAGCTGAGTTATCTGACAATGACATCTGTGTCCTACTTCTTTCTTATGCCAGCCCTATAGACAACAACAAGTCTTTACAGGGTCGTATCCAAATGATTCAAGCTATATACGTCTGATATCTACGATCTCATACTCACAAATTAGCCCAATATAATTATCCTCACAGAAACCTGGCTAAACAGCACCTCTTCTCCCATCTTAGACCTACTAGTCCCTCCTAGCCATGACATAATTTGTCTCGACAGAACCAGGAAACCTGGTGGTGGAATAGCCTACATATACCGAAACACAATCTCGGTTAACCAAACAGATACCGTCTCCTTACCTACTTGTGAATATCTTTGCACCAACATCACAAACAACAAACAGCCTCTTTTGCAAACTACACATAGTCTACCACCCCCCGGAGACAATCTGCCATTCATTAAACAAATCATTGAAGTCATTTCATCTAACAATGACCCGCAAATGACACAGATTTTCCTCAGAGATTTCAACCTCCACTGGAACAACCTGAATGATCATGCTGTGAACTGTCTTAAATCTTTCCTGTCAGATCACGATCTGACCCAATTCTGCGACAGTCCAACCCACAGCAAGGAAGAGACACTGGACCTCATCATATCTAACACAAATACCATCACACTAAATTCCATTATCCCCTGCGATTGGTCTGACCATTACAGCATCTTCTTCTCCATCAACCTGGAGGTGAAACTGAAGAGAGTCCAACCTAAGAAAACAAAAAAATGGAAAAGGAGTCTCCGAAACATTAATCCTATCGTCCTAGCAACCCGATGTAACACCGCCTTTACCCCCCAGGCAGGCATGGTAGATGTTCATGACCTCACAGAGTTCTGTAACTCCACTATTCTTTACGTCCTTGATTCATCTGCCCCCGTCAACAAAAAAACGTCTCCGCTAAAATCTCCAAACCATGGTTCAATGAAAATCTGAACTCTGACCAACGCAAACTAAGATTAGCAGAAAGAATCTGGAGATCTGTACCCTCTGTTGAACACCTAAATCACCTTAGATCAGTGAGGAACACATACAACAGGAAAATCTTAAAGGCAAAGGCAGACTTCTTTAGAACTCCGCTTAACAAAGCCAAAAATCGACCCAAAAAACAATTTGAAATAGTCAAGCAACAATCGGTCAACAAACCAAACCCGCCGGAACAAGGAGAGATCACTACCCCTAACTGTGAGGAACTGGCCGATTTCTTCTTAGAGAAAACAAAAACCATTGAATACGACCTACAATCAAAGAGTGCACTACCTCCAGCTACAGGGCTTGCATTTACAATTCCCCCCCCCACCAGGTCACGGATCGTTTTGGTACCCCGGGGGAGGCTCCAAAAAACAATGCCTCTTGGCACACTTTCACACCCTTCACTGAAATTGACATCTATAACATTCTTCCATCGATTAATCCATCCAACCACTTCAGTGATCCACTACCACCATCAATCTTCAAAAAGATAAAAGCTTCTATTCTCCCCTTATGGTCAAAGATTGTAAATGCCTTTCTTTGTTAAGGCACTATACCTGACTGCCTAAAAGTAGGGCAGGTAACACCCATCCTAAAAAAATCCTACACTCTCTGCTCATATCTCAACAACTACCGCCCTATAGTCAACATCCCCACTTTGGTGAAACTGCTACAAAAATGCCTGTAAATTCAACTCTGCAACCACATAGCGAACTATAATCTCCTGGATCAATACAAATCCGGCTTTCGTCAAGGACACAGCACAGAATCAGCACTCACTCACATCATGGACGCCATATTAAAAATGCTAGACCATAATGAATCATGTCTTTTGATACTTCTTGACTTATCCTCTGCTTTCGACACAGTTAAACACGACAGCCTACTGTCGTCCCTACTGGAATGAAGGATGGGCCTATCAGGACCAGTGCTACAATGGTTTACCTCATTCCTACACAACAGAACCCAAAGAATCAAGGTGAAGCAATCCCTCTCTCAACACACCGTGGTCACTTTAGGGGTTTCACAGGGGTCTGCACTATCACCCATTCTTTTCAACTTATTCATGGAACCCCTGGCAAACACTTTCTTTAGCACATGTATGCAGATGACACTCAATTGTATATGAAAATCTGCTCCCCAGAACACTTCATCTCCCTCAACTCTATTCTGCATAACACTCAAAGCTGGCTCACTGGCAACCACCTCAAGCTCAACATCACCAAAACAGAATTCCTCCTCATCTCGCCCCCTAACCATACGCCCACGATCGACCTCTGGCTGAAGCATCTAACAGCCTTTAACTGCTATCCCGACATCATTGATTCTGCTAAATCCTTGGGAATTACCTTTGACAAACACTTGACTAAGCAGGATGATATCAGCAATGCCACCAAGGGAGCTAACCACCAGATGAGTATCCTAACGAAACTTAAACCCTTCCTACCACAGAACGACTTAAAGATAGCAGTCCCTAGTATTGCACAGATTGGACTAGGGAAGCACCACTGGATGCAGCTTTCCTAAATACAATCTGGCCCCGCTGAGGGCCTCTCTTAATGCTGCGGCCAGACTGGTTTCGGGAACAAAAAGAAATAACCACATATCCCCGGCCCTAAAAGCCCTGAACTGGCTCCCCTTTGAGGCAAGAATACAGCTAAAGATCGCCGGCATGACTCATAAAGCTCTTAATCTAAAAACCCCAAGTTATTTGGCACAAAAGCGAGAGCTATCGGGTGGCTGCAGATCATCACGAAGCGCGAGCTCACTACTACTAAACCACCTTCCACAAAAAGAGAATGTGCTGCAGAGCCTTCTCTGGTATCGCACCGAAGATATGGAACTCTTTGCCACCAGATGTCCGCAGAATCTCTTCCTCCTCTTCCTTCAAAAAAGAAGTGAAAACTCTTCTAATTAACAAGTTCACACCCTAAGACTATAACCTATGCTTTACTGATATCACACTATGTATTCTTATCTACTCTCCTGCCTACTATGCTGACTGACTGTATGTCTAACAAACTGATGATCCGCCATAGATGCAAAAAGAACAATTGATGGACAGAATGCAGAACAATGTCATACATTCACCCCAGTACTGAGATCTGGGCCTAAATCCATCGGTTTTTTTGCTCACCATGCCATTCCAGTTTGAACCCAGCCATATGCAAATCAGTCTTGGCCCTGCGCCCAATGGGAACAGTCCAGCACGAACTGTCAGGCCAGCCCCTCCCTGGACTGGAAACAAGCATCCTAGGACCGGTTTCGGGGTTTCACCCCTCATCAGCCAGGATAGCTTGATTCCAGTGGCATGGAGAGCACGGGACCCACGTCTGGGCATACCCGTCCCACTCGGAGTGACAAATGCAATAAGAACAATTGATGGACAGAATGTAGAACAATGTCATACAATCACCCCAGTACAGAGATCTGAGCCTAAATCCATCATTTTTTTGCTCACCATGCCATTCCAGTTTGAACCCAGCCATATGCAAATCAGTCTTGACCCTCCGCCCAATGGGAACAGTCCAACCTGCACTGCCAGGTCAGGTCCTCCCTGGACTGGAAACAAGCATCCTAGGACCAGTTTCGGGGTTTCACCCCTCATCAGCCAGGATAGCTTGACTCCAGTGGCATGGAGTGCACGGGACCCACGTCTGGGCATACCCGTCCCACTTGGGGTGACAAATGTAAAAAGAACGTGGGTCCATTGCTCACTTTGCCACTGGATTCAAGGTCGCCTGGCTGATGAGGGGTGTTACCCCGAAACCGGTCCCAGGATGCTTGTTTCCGGTCCAGGGAGGACCTGGCATGGCAGTTCGGGCTGGACTGTTCCCATGAGGCACAGGGTCAAGACTGATTTGCAAATGGCTGGGTCCAAACTGGGGTGGCGAAGTGAGCTAAAGAACAATGATGGATTCAACCCCGATCTGTGACTGGGGGTGAGTGTCTGAAATGTTTCAGCACTCCGTCCATCATCTCCTTGTGTTTGATCCGCTATAGACATCACTTTGTAATGTTCCGTTCACATATGTGACGAGTTTTACATCTTCAACTTTATCCTGTATTCATCTAATGTAAAGCGCTCTGATACCCGCTAGGGTCATGATTGCGCAATACACGACTTTATAAATAAAATACATAAATAACGGCTTGGGGCTTCATGCAGAGCCTTGTGGCACCCTGCAAGGCAGAGAAGGGTTTGGAGCAGTTTTGGTTGCAGATCACTGTCTGTGACCTACCCGATAAAAACGATTGCAACGGCTGCAGGGCTCTGCTTTTAATCCCTAAATGGGCAAGACTGGTCACTAACACAGAGTGTCAAATGCCGCTGAGAGATCTAGTAATATAAGCACAGTTGAGCCACCCTTGTTCCCTATGCTTCTGATATCATTGGCGGCCGCAACCAGAACTGACTCTGTGCTGTGGCCACTTTTAAACCCTGATTGCAACTGATACAATAAACCACGCTTGTCTATTACAGGTAACAGCTCCTTATTCAATGCACTCTGCAAGATTTTTGCGAGAAAAGGCAATAAGGAGATAGGGCAATATTATTTTAATTCGTTGGGATTAGCTGATGGTTTCTTAATAAGAGGAATTATCTTCACTTCCTTCCAAATACTAGGAAATGCACCAGAAGCAAAAATGATGTTAAATATCACTGTAAGGTGCTTGGAAAAAACTCAGGAACCAGCTGTAAAATACACATCGGACAAGGGTGAGAAAGAGAGCCAGATTTAGTCAACAGAATGAGTAATTGTTCTGTGAGGGGAGGACATTTTTCTAAGGAGTACACAACATCATCAACAATGGGCAGGAACAGAGCTCCAAAAGTGTTGCAGCTGAGCTGAGGGAGTGCTTAACACCAGAAGGTTGAAGGGTACCAATGGTACTCAGGGCAGAAAGACCCCACCTGAGCTTACAAGGGCACAAGTACTGAAGCATATCAAGTGGTCCAGCCAAACTCGTGAAAGTAAAATCAACACGATTTCTAAAGAGGTAAATATCCTCAGAGTGGACCTGCGCAAGTTTAGAGATTGTTTGATGAAGACAGCAAAATCTGTGACTGAACTGAAGTCAGAAGTAACCAGCCTCAAGTCAAAAATACAGTCCCTTGATTTACCTATCGGATGCTAGGCTCGAAGATAAAGAGGGCGGTTACTGCAGGAGCAACCTATAGTTTACTGGATTTCGGTCAGAGGAGAATGCCCCATAGATGTTCCTGGACCAATGGGTCATGTCTATGCTGAAACTTCATTGTTGTTCAGCCTTTTGTGATAGAAAGGACTCACAAGGCCCTGGGTCCGCACCTGCCAGAGGGGACTCCATTGAGAACTATGATAGACAAAATCATGAACTACCAAGACAGAGACACTGGCAGGACAGAAAGAATGGCAATCCAAATTTTGAAGGCCAATCTTTAAGAATTTTAAGAATATTTCCGATCTACACCCAGATTGTACAGAAAATTAAACAAGCATTTGCAATGCAATAGGTCTCGCATTTACGTGAGACCTATTGCATTGCAAATGGTAGGCATCACAGACAACGGGAGGGAGGGCGGGCAATGGGTGGGGGGAGAAGGCACGGGCAACAGGAGGGCGGGTGTGAGGGGGCGAGAAGGCACGTACAACGGGATTGGAGAAGAAGGCACCAAAGCATGTTGTGTCTGCTGTAGAACCTCATTAAAGAAAATAGTGCTCACAGTCTAAATAACCCGTACCCTGCAACAACCAAGGTATAGGGGCCAGTCGCCATGGGAGGTGACAAATGAAGAGGAGGCGGAACTAAGGAGGGACTAACAAGCCTATTGATGAATCAGAAGCCAGCATTTAGGATGGACAATGACACACGCCAATGGCAAATATGGGTGGAGAGTGGGCGGGGCTTCTATATCCTACTCCTCTACAATAAGTCTCGCGGAGCAGCGCATGCGCGCTGGCTCTAGGCTCGAGCTAAAAATGATTTGTGAAAATAAAGTAAATGCTCCTGTATCCCACAAAGTTGAGAGTGATACAAGCTGGATGGTCTCATTTCTTTGTGCAGTCTGAGGAAGTATGGAATTCCGCTGGAGGTGGGCGATAGGACCAACCTGAGATCCACCCATGGGATACGCTGCTGGGACAGGGCGGAGAGTAGAACGGAGACCAGATCGAGTTTTTTGTGCGGTGAGGAGTGGAACTGGCTCTTAGTACTCTATGATTGTGCAGAGAGATACTACTGTGGAATTGGAGCAACAAACAGACATGGAAATTACAAGAGGAGCACTTGAGAGCAGCCCTGAACTGGAACGAGAAAGAAGAGAAGCAGAAATTAAACAGGACAGTCAACAAGAGTGTCCAGAAGGAAAGATGAGATGAACCGGAGATATAGACCCATCTAATATGAGACGATAGTGCATAAGTGATCAGAGACATGATAGAGGAAGAGATTATGGAATGTGGTATTGGAGGGGATGGGATGTGAAACAGCAGCTTACGGGGGAGGGTAGAGAGATCTGTGACAAAATGGGGGTGGACATAGCCTTTCCATCTCAGCATCAAACAGGACATTAAGATGGCAAACAATAAGGGGCTAAGAAGGCAGATAAGTTGAGAAGAAAAACACCTGAAACCGACTTGGAATCCTCCTACAATGAGAAGATTAGCTAAGGATTTAGAATAGGACAGCTGGGGGATGAGCTTCCAGGTAAGTGGCAGTTCAACCCTACAGGGGGGGGGTGAGTAGAAATGCGGGAGACACTCTCTCCCTTCACTGAGAGATCCTGGATGGACAGGCCTTAAGCCACTTCCCAAAGGAAGCATAAGTTGGGGTACAGGAATCTGAGTGGGCAAATGGTGTTTCCACTAAGAGTAAACATGGGGAGACACCAGTTTGTTAAATTTCAGAGAGTTTACCTGGGGGATGGGGGGTGATAGTTACACAATGAGCCAGACATCACATACTCTGAGCATAGACAGATCACATGAGACTTATCCATGTGCATTGCCAGGACAGCACAGCTATCCATACTTGGGAATGGCGGATTCAGAGTGGGCTGTGGTTATTGGGTGCCCACAAGCACAGCCTGAAGGCAGGCAACCGATCAAAACACAGAGATGGGAGGTAGCCTGAAACTGACTCCTGGAATGTGCATGACCTTAATAGCTAAGTCAAAAGGAACGGAGTTCACACATTTGTTAGACTCTGTGGAGTGGGAGATGTATTCCTTCAGGAGACCCAACTTACAAAATTAGAGAAAGGCAGGCTCTGCATAAAGTGGTGGGACAGTTGCACTGTTCCACATATTCGGTCTATGCCTGGGGATGTTGGTCTGAATAGCTCCAGGGGTCCTCTTTCAGCATCTCTACTCTAAGGCAGATATAGAGGGCTGGTATGTCCGGATGTAGGGGCTTTTGGACAGGGCGAAGGTGTGCTTCATTAATTCCTTTGCTCCAGATACCGACGTTGGAGTGTAATTATCGCTGGTTCTGGAGGTAGTGACACCGTATATAGTTGCTGCAATAATATGGGCATAGAATTTCAATTGTTCTACAGACAGGGGCCTTAACAGACATCAGTCCTGCCTGGGTGCATAACCCGCTAGGTTCAGGTCATTAATAGAGGTAAGGAACACACTGGACTGTGTAGACATTTGTAGAGTGCTCCACCTAAACTAGCGGGAGCTCTCCTGTCATTTGGCTACGCACAAGACGAATAGTAGGTTGAACCAAATACTACTCTCAAAGGACCTATGGACAAAGACCCAGAGGGCACAATACCTGGAACACTTCCTCTTGGACTACTCTCTACTAGTGGTTGAGTAAGGGGGAAGGAGGGCATTGACCAGAATTCCCATGTGGAGAGAACTCCGAAACACTACAAGATGGAGCTTCAAGGACGGACATTCAAGCATCGATAGAAACTTACATAGAAAACAGGTGGGGCCACCACAGCAACCAATTGGGAGGCCTTAAACGGTGTTATAAGGGATGAGTGCATAGGCAAAATATTTGGCACCAAAAGTCAATTACAGCAAGATCTGACCCAGTCAGAGGAGAGATTGGCACATCTGCTGTGGCAGATGTTGAAAGCCGGGTGCCAAGTGGGACACACTAGCTACATTTACCCTCAGGAAACACAGGCAAAAACTACACAGAGAAGTGATAAATATGGGAAGATATTGGCCTGGTTGCTGAAGAGGGAGAGATCTGCATCTATGATACTGGTCCTAAGTAGACTTGACAGCCATGGAAGAATCCCAGACAGTGGTCAACAATGCTCTTTCTCCATACCTATCACATTTGTGTGGGCAGGGTGTACCCTGTGAGAGACATGGAGACAACCTTTGGGGGCAAGTACACCTGCTGACACTTCCTGCAGAAAAGAGAGCAGACTTGTAGTTAGGCATTCAAGAAGAAGAGTTAACTGAGGTTATCTAGGCGTTGTTCAGAAAGCACCAAGGGCCAATGGGCTCCACCCAGAGTTTTATCACCGGTGTAGTGCACAGCTCATAGACAGTCTCTTAGATGTATATAGAGAGGCCAGTCAGAAAGGCATTCTGCTGGAGGCTGTGAGAGAAACCATAACAATCATCACTTCCAAGCCTGATAGAGATCCCACACATCCGAGTTCATATCGACCATTATCACTGATGAATACAGGTGCAAAAACGTATTGAAAACCCTTGGTCCATGAGCATCGGTGTGGCTTCATAATATGCTTCTGAACTTAAGACCACTCGGTCACAAGATGCATGAAATAGAAAGAAATGGGGTTGGAGGGAGGGGTATCAAGAATGCTTCGGGCTAACAGCCCTCATCAGCCAGGCTAGCTTGAATCCAGTGGCAAAGTGAGCAAGGGACCCACGTCTGGCTTGGCAGTTCGGGCTGGACTGTTCCCATGAGGCACAGGGTCAAGACTGATTTGCATATAGCTGGGTCTGAACTGAGGTGGCGAAGTGACCTAAAGAATGATGATGGATTCAACCCAGATCTGTGACTGGAGTGAGTGTCTGAAAAGTTTCAGCGCTCCGTCCATCATCTCCTTGTGTTTGCTTTGTTCGCCCTAAATTGGCAGGGTATGCCCAGACGTGGGTCCCTTGCTCACTTTGCCACTGGATTCAAGCTAGCCTGGCTGATGAAGGGTGTTACCCAGAAACCGGCCCCAGGATGCTTGTTTCCGGTTCAGGGAAGGCCTGGCTTGGCAGTTTGGGCTGGACTGTTCCCATGAGGCACAGGGTCAAGACTGATTTGCATATAGCTGGGTCTGAACTGAGGTGGCGAACTGAGCTAAAGAATGATGATGGATTCAACCCAGATCTGTGACTGGGGTGAGTGTCTGAAAAGTTTCAGAGCTCTGTCCATCATCTTCTTGTGTTTGCTTTGCTTGCCCTAAGTTGGCAGGGTATGCCCAGACGTGGGTCCCTTGCTCACTTTGCCACTGGATTCAAGCTAGCCTGGCTGATGAAGGGTGTTACCCAGAAACCGGTCCCAGGATGCTTGTTTCCGGTTCAGGGAAGGACTGGCTTGGCAGTTCGGGCTGGACTGTTCCCATGAGGCACAGGGTCAAGACTGATTTGCATATAGCTGGGTCTGAACTGAGGTGGCGAAGTGAGCTAAAGAATGATGATGGATTCAACCCAGATCTGTGACTGGGGTGAGTGTCTGAAAGGTTTCAGCGCTCCGTCCATCATCTCCTTGTGTTAGCTTTCTAAAAGTGGCATTTTCAGAATTGCAATTTAAAGTCCGACTTCACCATAAGTTGGGATTTTAAATTGTGATTCCAGTGACACCAAACATGCACTGTTCATCTCTTCTCATTTGTTATCCTATGAGATAAACAGGCCATGTAGTAGTGAAAAACAAATGTAAGAGTTTTTTACTACCAGGACATGTAAAACTTAAAAGTAAATGCCCTACTTTTTAAATACATTGAACCCTGCCCTCTGGGCTGTCCAGGGCCTAATCTCGGGGTGACATATTTACTAAAAAGAAAGGTTTGGACCTGGCAAAAGGTTAATTTGCCAGATTGAAATGGCAGTTTAAACTGCTCACACAGGCTCTGCAATGGCAGGTCTGAGACATGTTTAAAGTGCTACTTAATTGGATTGCACAATCAGTGCTGCAGGCCCAGTAGTACCATTCAATTTACAATCCCTGGGCACATGTAGTGCACTTTACTAGGGACTTATAAATAAATTAATTATGCCAATTTGGTATAAACCAATATTATTATACTTTGGGGCGAGAGCACAAGCACAAAAACGAATTCAGCAACAAGTGGAGGTAAAAGCCAAAAGGTTTGGGGATGACCCTACAGGAAGGGCCAAGTAATAAATAAGGTAACCCAATGTTATCCTATGGGAGTGGTGGGCCTCACAGTAGTGCAAAACGAATTGTGAGTTTTCCACTACTAGTTCATGTAAAACTTAAAAGTGTGTGTCCAACTTTTTAAATACAATGCACCCTGCCCTATGGCTGTTTAGGGCCTACCTAGGCGTGGCATCTGTGCATTAAAAAGGGAGTTACATGCATGACAAAATGTTTGTTTTGCCAGATTGAATTGGCAGTTTAAAACTGCTCACAGGTTGCCATTGCAGGCCTGAGACATGTTTTAAAGGGCTACTTAAGTGGGTGGCACAATAAGGACTGAAAGCCCACTACTAGTAGCATTTACATTTCCAACCATTCGTATATAGTATACCATTTTACTAGGGACTTATAAGAAAATTAATTATGCCAATTAGGTGTAAGGCAATTTTATCATGTTTTAGGGAGTGAGCACAAGCACGTTAGCAGTGGTTAGCAGTGGTAAAGTGCACAGAGTCCTAATGCCAATAACAACAAATTCAGCAAAACAGGGTGGGAGAAGGACTTATATTTGTGGGGAAGACCACCCTAAGGCTGACAGTTGTAACACATGCAGTGTCCATACGGGTAAGTAGACCCATGTGCTTATTCAAAAAAACTCTTTATGCAGAATTTTAAACTTTATTTCAAGCATCTCCAACTCCTGTGTAGGCTAGAACAAAAGTACCAATTGAAAACCACCAATATGTTTGAATTCCACTTGAAATCAATTCTAAGGCTGCAAATTATATTATCTAGGAAATCACATCTCATAAATGAACGTTCTTCTCCTCGACCGTGTTCAAACCATTCAGTTCCTTCGTATCAATCTAAAATATAGTGACTCTCAAGTTTTCTCTGAACTTTCTCCCTGTCTCTTCCCCTTGTTGTGTTGGGGATGGCATCAATAGCACTGTATTACAATAGGGCAGTATTGCCCTTATGTGTCTGCCAAAAGTGTCTTACCACTGGGTATGTATCATCCCTATGATTTATGGCTCTGAGGTGCTGCAATATTCTCTTATGCACTGGAAATTTTGTACTGCCAGTATACCTTTTCTGGCAAGGACATGTCAGCAGGTATACTATAAAAGTACACTATAAAATGTCCTTACAGGCAAGATGGCGTCTGAGTGAGATCGCAGTCACTCACCTCCGCTTCGCTCCGCTCCTTGCTGTGCTCACTACCGAGCAGGACGGGTGATGGGCGGCAGATAAACGATGAAGGAGACCTGAAGTAATCCGCAAGGCAGAGAAAGTACGAGGCGGTGTCAAAAGGAAGGAAATGCGAGTTGCAGAAAACATTCGTGGGACCCCGTGGATCCAAAGGCTTGACGGAGCCCACAGACAGGGGGAACATCGATGTGTGACAGCCTGCTGTACGCGCTGGGAATCTCTCGCTCGGCTTCTCCTGACAGTTTCCAGAGGGAGAATCTGTGACGGCTGCCGGCTGGGATTGCTCAGCAACGAGGACGCCAGAGGAAGCCGCGGGGATTATTGCACGGAGACCATGGCAGCGCGAGGAGGTCGCGGTAAGACGCGCTTGAACGCGCAGTCTGCTGCCCGAAAAGAGAATGATTTAAAGATGGAAACGGATACAAAGAAGTCAGAAATACGGTCCGGTAAGGGGGGTAAACCGGAGAAAAGCAAAGACAAAGCGGAGGCTCCTCCTATAATTACCGTTTTGAAAGGTACGCTTCTGGGGGGCTCCGGGGGAAAGAAACAAATCGCAATAACTAGTATGTTCTCACCCATAGACAGTGAGAAAGAGAAAGAGGTGGGGGCACAGAATAAACCGGCTGAAGCGGGCAGTCAGGAATTAACAAACACAGAAAATCCCCAGAACACCCTATTAGACATGTCACCGGGACTGGTAGAGGAGGGAAGGCCCTCCTGGGGGTCGTGCAGTGAGAAAACAGTACTAGGCTCACCTGAGGAACCTCACAGAGTCCCCCAAAGGGAGGATAATACCAAAGGAGAAATTCCGGACAAGGACAAGGACAGTACCCCTAAAGCAACCGGAGAGACCACTAAGACCACAGAGTGGGGAAACATGCCCGAACAACTACAACAACAAGCTTGCGATGAAGGGGCCATCCAGAAAAGGAGCCTAGAGGCGGGATATCTTTCCCCGGACTCCTTGGAAACATTCTACTCCCTAAATGAAGAATCAGCGGATTCAGATATTGGATTCTCTAGTAGTAGTGAAGATGTGGAATGCGAGGACTCATCCACGAGTTACTACAGCCAGCAAGGCGAGAAAAGGATACCCAAGAGAACTAAACGGGTGTCGGTAGGCAAAAGGAACATTCACAAGAAAACGCTAGGAGAAGATGAAGGAGAGCTTGGATGGGACTATTCAGCAACGCAACTGCTATCTTCTAACAGTCCGAAAGAGGCAGGAAAACTCACTAGAGAACAGCAAACTGGCCAGATGGTGCAGGAAAACTATGACGAAGCCGCAGAGCCCTCCCTATCGATGATCTTCCAATCTTTGAGGTCATTCCAGGATGAGGTCAAAACTGAAAACCGTCAAGCGCGGCTAGCCTCAAAGAAGTTACAAGGCACTATGCGCAAAGTTGGGAAAACTTGTACGGAGATCGCAGAGAGACTTAGCATAGTGGAAAAACGCACAGAGGATCTTGAAAATACCGTGGATACACTGAAGGAACAGGCATCCTCGCAAGATAACATGCTCAAGGACGTAATGTGGAAACTAGAGGAGGCAGAAAATCGCCAGCGCCGCAATAACCTGAGGCTACTGGGAATACCAGAAAATAGCGAAGGCAATGATATTAGGAAGTTTACAATAACCCTACTGAAAAACTCCTTACCAGAACTAGCACATTGGGAGTGGGATAAGGAAATTCAACGGGTGCATAGATTTCCTTTGTCAATCTCCAAGCGCCCTACAAATACACAAGCGTATCCTCGTGTGATTTTAATATACTTTGGGAACTTTCTGCTCCGACAGGCCGTGTATGACTTGGCCAGACCAAATATGAAGAGGAAGTGGGAGAACTTTTCTTATTTCGCCAAACCAGACTTTGCACACGCCACCGTGGAAAGAAGATGGAGACTCAGGCAGCTCATAACTCCATTTCAAAAAGTCGGAGCGTCAGCCTTTTTACAGAATCCGGCTAAACTAAAAGTCGTTTCTCAAGGGCGGAACTACTATTTTTCATCTCAAATACAAGCCCAGAAACTACTAGAGGAGATCACAACAGGGAAAAATAGGACTGCCGAGACTAAATAAACCAAACAATTGATCCATACTAAGATTATAAGGAAGCTAGGAGCTGGAAAGTATATGTATAGTAAAAAACAAATTTTCTCTTTAGGGGGTGGATGATGGCAACATTGTTGATCACCGGAAGCTGAAAAATATGAGTGTGTGGTAAAATATGCTTTCTTTCTCTATACACACAAGGATAGTTTCTTCTTTTGTTCGTGATCTTGAGCACAGTGGAAGGTAGCGGGGATGGGAATGAGTGTGGGTGAGGACGATCCAGACCCTATCACACAGGCTCAGGATTGAGCCTGATTGCCCTAAGATGGGTGGGGGAGGGGGGTGGGGGGGTGGAAGGGAGGTGGGGAAGAGAGACCTCAGACATTCAACAGATATAAAGTATGCAATCAGGATAGGTGAATCATGGCGCAAAAAAGCATATATAATATTCAATGGCTAAGCTAAAAATCCTTTCTATTAATATCTGTGGTCTTACTGACCTGAAAAAAAGACAAAGGGTGGCGGTGGGTCTACAAGCAATAGGGGCTAATATCATTTGTCTTCAAGAGACACATATCGAGGGATCACAACGGCATCTTCTTAAAACCCTAGGGTATAGACTGATTATAGCAACAACGCAGGGCACGAGGACAAGGGGGGTTTCCATTTTGGCAAAGGGGAGTGGGATACAATTTACTAGATCAGTGACTGACAAATATGGGCGATGGGCAATTACGGAATGTCAATACAATAATGATAGAAAATTAACTGTATGCACAATATATGGAAATGTCACTGATGACCCGTGTGTATTAGAATTTATCACTAATGAACTGGTCCATTGGCCACTCCCACTGATTGTGTGTGGCGATTATAATCTGAACCTCCCCTGTGATTGGTCATTAGATTCTGGGTTTACGTATAAGGGGAGGAAGCCAAAGGAATTTCTGGCCCTCAAAGATTTATGTTTAACACATGGCTTGAGCGACTGTTGGCAGACAAAACATCCAAATGATCCAGGATTTACGTTTTTCTCTAACCCTCACGCAAAATTTGCTAGAATAGACTACATATTTACGTCTAGTGCTATAATTTCTAGCTGCTCAATAGATAGATTACCACGGGTTTTATCGGACCACAACCCCCTAATTATGAGCGTAGACAGTGGAGGAATGAACAACGACTCAAATATCTGGACTTTTGAGAGAACTCTGCTTCTAAACAAAGAATATTGCCAACACATGAACAAATGGATACCTGAATTTTTAGAGGTTAACCTGGGTAGTACTTCAATTGAGATAGTCTGGGATGCCCTAAAAGCAGGAATAAGAGGGGAGACATTACGATTCTCATTAAACTTTAACAAAGAAGCCAAACAGAAAATGGGGATATTGCAAAAAAAATCTGGCCTTAGCCGAGGAGGGACTGATAAGGGCGGTACAAGAAGGTCAGGAAATTGAAAGGGAACTAAGATTGGTGGCAATTGCTAAAAACACTATTATTGATATCTTTATAGAAAAAGCGATGTGCAAGGCAACAATGAATAGAGAGAATACATATGAGCTGAGCGAGCAAGTTGGTCACCAATTGGCAGTTCGAACTAGGCAACAAAACACAGCCAACATAATAAGGGAGATTAAGGATCCAAAATACGGTCGTAAGAATGATCCTAAGGAGATAAGAGCTGCATTTCAAAGATATTACCAAGAGCTATATGAAGAGACCAGTATATGGCAGGATAAGATTGAGGAATATTTAGATCAGATTCCAACATTAAGATTGTCACAAGAGGATCAAGACAGTCTGGATGAAACGCCACAGTGGGAAGAAATTTTACTGTCGATAAACAGTCTAGCTAAGGGGAAGGCAGCTGGGTTGGATGGGATACCCTCAGAGTTTTATGCTAATTTTTACAAACCACTAAAGAGGATCTTAATTGACCTATTTGTACATATTTTCCAGGGCGGGCGTCCCCCGGGATCATGGGCTCCAGCTAAAATTATAGTTTAAAAAAAAAAAAACAAAGACGCTACAGAACTTGGTTCATATCGACCCATCACCTTAATAAACAGTGATTCAAAAATATATGCGAAACTTTTAGCTAGCCGGTTGGCGCCAATTATTCATAAAATTGTATCGGGTCGCCAGCATGGGTTTATCCCGGGAGATATACTACCGACCACGTACAAAGAGTGATAACACTTTTTGACATTACTGAGGTGGCAGGAGACCCTATGGCACTCATATTACTGGATGCTGAGAAAGCCTTCGATAGGGTCTCCTGGAAATACCTGTGGACAGCGATGTCAAGAAGCGGTATAGGGGAGCCTTTTATTAGAGCAACTCGAATGCTATATACGGCACCAGAAGCGGTAGTGATGGTGAATGGGGCAGTCTCAGAGAAGATAGATGTAACCAGAGGGACAAGACAGGGATGCCCATGCTCCCCCCTATTATTCACGATATTTATTGACCCCTTTATCCGTAGGCACGAAAATAATCCGTTAATCCCACCAATATGGGCGCAAACCTGGGACACAAAAACATTGGCCTATGCGGATGACATTGCGCTGGTCACGAGTGATCCAGGCGCCGCAATAAAAACAATAGAAGAGGAGGCTAAAATCTTTGGAAAAGCATCCGGGTATAAGCTGAATCAGGATAAAACCCAGATAGTTCTTAATAATAAATTTACGATGAGGGATGATCGTGTAGTGGAGAAAGCCATATACCTGGGTGTCAACATAACGGCTAATCTGGATAGTTTGGTGAAGGCTAATCTGGACCCACTAATACAGCAAACCGAAAAAGATCTTAACAGAATAAATAACCTGCACCTATCTATCGGGGGTAGGTGTAATGCGATCAAAATGCTTTTTTTCCCGAAATTTCAGTACTTTTTTAGGGCAATATGTTTGGAGTTTACACCTCAATTGTTTAAAGTTATAGATAATATGTTTTCTCGGTTTATTTGGGGATATAAAAGACCTCGTAGGGCACTTAGATACATTTCCCTCCCGAAAGATAGAGGTGGCCTAGCCCTCCCCAATTTTAATCTGTATTGGTGGGCCACGATTCTGAAGTACTGTAACGTACTATTGACTTTAAGCAGAGGCAATAGGTCAAGCTGGGATATACCAACACCACAAGAACTTATTTTGGGTAATGAAGCTAGTGGATACCTATGGCGACATGCATATGACTGTTACTTCAAGAAAGTACGCTTCAAAACCCTGGTGGGTATACATAAAGCCTGGAATAATGTGCGTAAACTTCTGGGAATTGGAAGGCTTGCTTGTTATACAGTACTATCTAAAAACAATAATCTCCCGGAGATATTCAATGATATATGCATGAATAGATGGTTAAATGAAGGGATCACTCAATTAAGATGTTTTTATTCTACTGCTGGGCTAAAATCAATCGAAGAATTAAGAAGTGATTATATGCTAGACTATAGGGATTTTTTTAAATTCCTTCAAATTAGGGATTTTTTAACAAAGAAAAGGGGGGGAGGGGGAAATCTAAATTCCAGAAAATCCAAACCATTGAAATTATAAACAAGAATAAATCAGGAAAGATCGGAGAAATCTATGATAGCATGATCGCCGTACTCCCAGACGATATGAATACATTTTCGTTAAAATGGCAGGATAAACTGGGGATAACGGCAGAAACATGTCTTAGATCGTATGAATTATCTCAGTCTATATTAATGTCTGCTAGATTACAAGCTCAATATTACAAGACGTTTTTCCAAGTGTATTATACACCAAGTAGGATAGCTAAGTGGGGATCTGGTAAGGGAACAGAATGTCCACGGTGTGCCTTATACTGAAGCCGACATTATACATATATTTGCAACATGTGACGTACTACAAGAGTTGATAAGGGACATATCTGATTTTTTATCTGAAATCTTTAATGTAAGAATAGAAATTACAACTGGAGAAATAATGCTGGGTATAGATGGAGATACTCGTTCAAATAACATACAAGGACTGATATTTATGTCAATGGCGGTGTTTAGAATATGTATAGCT